>CAWUHX010000094.1:760881-1121842 GCA_963922205.1 Romanomermis culicivorax | reverse complement strand
GATTATGAATTGCCGAGGCAAAACAGACATATATCACTACCACAAACGCAAATCAGGCAACCTGATCTTCCTACCATGGGAGAAGCACTCTTGGAGTTAGTTAGCCGAAAAGTTAGCCAAGCTCCACATCGCTACCTGTCGGTGCCACAGCACTTTGCTCCCACAGCCCCAAAGTTCGAGTATGTAAACACCATTACAAATACTCATCAAAGAACACCACACATCCATGTTTTGATAAATAAACAAGTCCTAGCAAATGCTATGGTAGATTGTGGTGCTACATATACATTAGTGGACAAATCAGTTGTTGATCAACTGGATAATGTTATCATCAAGCCAACTAATGTAGTACCCATCGCTGCTAACAATGGTGGTGTCCCACTCGTGGGATCAGTTTACATTACCCTGCAAATTGGCCGCATCACAGAAACTTTGTTGGCCTATGTCCAAGAAAACTGCCCAGCCGACTTGTTGCTCGGCTCAAATTTTTTGTTTCGTTTCAAGGAATGGGCAATCAACAATGAAAAAGCTTATGTCAGACTAAGCGATGAAATAATTCCTTGTTCTGGAGTACAGTACAACCCACTGAAAAAGCGTGGAGGCATCTACCTAAATGAACAAATAGTATTACCACCACGAAGTGTAACAGAATTTTCAGTCCCAGTTGCAGAAGAATACAAAAATAAACAGATACCTGTTGTTCAGTTCACTCCTGATGATCGCATGACACAGAAACATGGCATTTTCTTTGCTGGAACCATTTCACCAAATCTTGCTGGTCAAATTCGAATGTCTGCCATGAATTCCCTTAAAACTGAAGTAGTATTGTACCCAAATACTTGCATCGGTACAGTAAGGTGTTTGCCACCAAATGAAGAAATAAATACCATTCTTACCAGCAATGAAAAATCACCCAATAAGCCCACTAACAACCAGTTCATCGAATGGTTGAAGCAAAACATTGATTTGTCAACCACATGCCTAAATGAAAAAGAAAAACAGTCATTAATACTAATGTTAAGCAAATATCCTAATTTGTTTGCAAAAAGCAAAATGGACACAGGACGCACATCCTTAGTTGAACATACAATCAACACAGAAGAAAACAAACCAGTAAAACGACCAATGTTCCGAACTGCACCAAAAGAAAAAACAATAATAGCTGAAGAAGTCAAACAGCTAGAAAAACAAGGCATAATCAGTACCAGCCAGTCCTCATGGTGCACAAACCCTGTCCTAGTTCGCAAAAAAGATGGTGGTTATCGAATGTGCATCGATTTCAGAGGCTTGAATAGTGTCACTAAAAAGGACACATACCCACTACCGCGAATTGATGACATATTTGATGCATTGTGTGGTATGCGTTTTTTCACCACACTGGATCAGGCTAATGCCTATTACACGATTCCAATATCAGAAAATGATCGAGAAAAAACAGCATTTAACTGTCCATTGGGACAGTATCATTTCAACTACCTACCTTTCGGACTTTGCAATGCCCCCGCCACATTCCAACGTTTAATGGATGTTCTCCTTTCGGGCTTGCAATGGAAAACATGCCTTGTCTATTTGGACGATCTGCTCATATTTGCGAAAACCCATGACGAGATGCTGTCTCGTCTGGATGAAATTTTGAAACGAATGAGTGATGCTGGTCTAAAATTAAAATTGGAAAAATGCAAATTCTCTCAGTCATCAGTTCGTTATTTGGGACATGTTATCAACGAAGAAGGTATAGCCCCAGACCCACAGAAAATCGAAGCCATTACAAAAATCCCAGAACCAAAAACGGTCAAGGAAGTAAAATCATTTCTGGGACTACCATCATACTATCGGCGTTTCATACAGAATTGTTCGCAGATATCAAATCCGTTGACAAAACTTCTCAAGAAAAATGCTCCATTCATTTGGGGTCAAGAACAGCAAGTTGCGTTTGACACGCTTAAAGCATGCTTGGTTTCTGCGCCAGTTTTGCATCATCCTGATTTCACAAAACCGTTTTTGTTGCAAACTGATGCATCATTGTTGGGTATCGGAGCCGTTTTAAGTCAAATCGACGATAATAAGCAAGAGCACCCTGTCGCTTATGCCAGTCGTGGACTTAAACCTGCAGAAAAACACTATCCCATAACGGAACTCGAAACACTCGCCGTTGTGGAATTTGTAAAATATTTTCGTGCATATTTATTTCAGCAAGAAGTAATCATCCACACTGATCATACTGCGGTGAGCGCAGTGCTCACAAAAGAAAACCCATCTTCCCGAATTGTCCGATGGGGTCTTGCATTGTCAGGCTATAAACTTGATATCAGGCCGAGGAAAGGCTCCTCAAACAGAAACGCCGACGTTGTTTCACGTTTTCCACTAGAAAATAATGAACCAGTTTTTGATATTGAAAATTTAGAAACAAGACCAGAAATAAATGCCATCCAGGGCCTAGAGGACGAACTCACTGATGAACAAGAAATCTTAAAAAATTTTTGTCAATTTCAAAATGCTGATCCGGACGTACAGAATATCATCAAGCAGTTGAAATCCAAAAATACTATTCTCACTGACAAATATGTAATTCGGGATGAAATGCTCTTTAGAAAATTTAAAGATGCAGAAAAATTATTTATTCCGAAAAATTGGCGCGACACAATTTTGCTTGCCTTTCATGATAGTAAATTCGCTGGTCATTTTTCAGCCACGAAAACCTATCAAAATCTTTCAAATAAATATTATTGGCCAAAAATGCGCAGAGATACAGAAAACTATTGCAGAACTTGCCACAAGTGCCAAGTGAACAAACCTGTCCGTCAAAATATCAAAGCTAATTTAGTTCCAGTTCAAGCTTCAGAGCCTTTCGAACGCGTTGGTCTTGATTGTATGGGCCCGTTGCCCATCACAGAAAACAATAATCAATATATTGTTGTGTTTATCGACTATTTCACAAAATTTGTCACAGCAGCAGCTGTGCCTGACATTACTGCAAAAACCATCGCTGCTCTTTTTGTCAATGAAATTGTTTGCAAGTTTGGCGCACCCAAAATAATCCACTGTGACCGTGGCACAAATTTTATGTCTAACTTATTTACAGAAATAACCAAAACTTGCAATACTGCCAAAGTTCACACGACACCTTATCATCCGATTGGTAATGGTGAAGTTGAGCGTTCAAATCAGACTATAATAACACGAATCAGAATGTACGTCAATGAAACGCACAACGATTGGGATGAATTTCTCCCATTTGCCGTATTTTCTATAAATGTTCACCAGAATGAAACCACAAAATTCGCTCCATTTGAACTAGTCTATGGCAGAAAACCCAACTTACCCATAGATGCAATACTCTCGTCGTCAAGAAATCCATATCAGATTGATATGGACGACTTTGTCTCAAAAACCAAACAGAAATTACGATTAGCTTTTCAAGCCGTAATGAACAACATGCAAATAGCGCAAACTGCTTACCAGAAACAGTATGATAAACAAGCTTGCAATGCAGCCTATCACGTCGGTGATAAAGTACTAAGGAAAACCAGAATAATGAAAAATTATCAAAACCAAAAATTCATTACAAGGCAGCACGGGCCATATGAAATTATCAGGATACAGTATCCAAATGTAACTTTATTGCACCCGGAGACAAAGAAACAAGCAACAGTTCATGTTAATGAAACTGTACCCTTTCATGCCCGGTTTGAACCCCCTAAAAATATCGTGTTGGCCATCCGACCCACGCTAGTGAGTAGTCACATTTCACTCGTTACACGTCAATCACCCAAATTTCACACGATTCGCCATCAAAATCGTCGATCGACAAATATTGGACGTCGCTGGACAGCATTGGTCAAAAAGAACATCGTCGCCGAACCGACTCATCAAATTATGCAAGTTGCGACCGTGGACGTTCGCCTCAGAAGGAGAGGAATGTGACCAGGAGTCGAAAAATGATAAGTTTGTATACGTTAGTAATTTCGTACTGTAGATTACTGTAGGTATTTTTCCATGTAAATTTGCATATATTTTTTGTAGGTACTTCAACTTCAGACAGTTCGTTTTTCCAGACATACACATCATTAATTCTGTCTGAGCAGTTGAATAATTATGTACAGTGTGCTCATTGTTTTCAATATTTCTGTAAGTACTTATCTTCCGTTTTTTCGTGTACTCATAATTCGTTTCTGTGCGACTCTAACGGGACAGGACAGGTGCCGATCATCCAAAAATTCAACATAAAAAAATATAAAAACAAAAGACGCATGTTGGTTATGGTCCGACTGTAGCAGGACCCGGAACAGAAAAACAGAAGACAATGGTAGTCTAGAAAGTACATAAAAACCACTGCGCATTACAGAACACACAAAGTGTGTGGTACTCATGAACAGTAGCTGCATCCGAGCGAACCTGCATGCTGTGCATGCAGGTAGGAGGGTCAAACAGTGACCACAGAAAAATTGCCAATCAGGATCAGCCTGAAAGGCGGAGTCTCAGTTGTCCGACTCAATCAGAATTTATTAGAAAAAGGTCGGTCAGTCTTCTTTGAGTTCTCAGCTCAGCTCGGCTCAGTTTTCCAGTTGTGCAGTGCTTGTTCATTAGTTCAGCTGTTTATAACAGCTGAAAATCAGTCTATAGTTTTCACAGAGCAGTTTGGAGCAGCCATTCTGCAGCAACACTCAGAAACATTACCATAATTTTACCAAAATTTCGGCGGCCGTCCTATTGCCCGTTTTTGTCCAAATTCGTCGTTTGTCGTTTTCCAATTTTCGTTTCCCGTCGCGTCTCGAGCCTTTTCGTTTCCCGTTGCGTCTCGCCCGAGCCTTTCCGTTATTAGGTAACATCTATTGTAAATTATCAAATAAATACTATAGTTTTCAATCGAAAAGAAGAAATTGACTTTGGGAAACCCCATCCCATTTTCTCTTACAGTATCTGACGTCATTTTCAGTACAGTTGACGTCACAGTGTAATTTTTGTGTTTCATTTATGTTTTACTTTCGCACTTTCATTTCCGTTATGATTTGTTATTTTTCTGTTGCACACATAGACTACGGTATGTAACCCACTAGTCAGAATTGGAGCACAACGTGCACCTCTTATCAGTAAAAACTAGCGACGTTTCCCAACGTGAAACGCCTAATTGGTATTTCTTTCTAGATGACATTCCTATGTTAAGCATGGAGAGTGAAAACTCGCCCCAATGCTTAATGTAGTGAACTGGAAAATGTCAATGTGACCATAGGCACCTTCTGCAGTGATTTCGGCTGCAGAAGTTAGCTTGGGTGTGTCTTAGCTCCACCCAAGGCATACAGTAGATTAGGGGGCCCTTTTAAAGGGCTTGTTTTATTAATTTTGCACTCATTTTTGGGCCTAATTGTCTTTTGCGTTTTTACAGCCTGCGTTCCTGTGTTTGCCTGCGCCATTTATATTATGATTTGCATATTGTACCTGCATCCGTTGCCTTTCTAATAAATTTGCATATTCGCCTTCGGTCTCCCTTGCATTGCCAGTTACCCTAACCCAACCTTAGGAGTTTACCTCGTCGCCTGTTGATTGAGAACCCCCATCGCCCCCCCCCCCCCCGAGGAATGATTTGATACCATCGCCCGCTGACTTGCACTTGCTTACCCTCCACGCTGAATCGCTTTCAGATGTCACGTGCCGCTCAATTCTCCAACGTCACGTGATTCCGATCATGCCGACATTTTGTTATTTTTCATGTTTCGTTTATTACTTGATCATGCTTTTGTTTATTTCATTTTTACACATGCATTTTACGTTCGTTTTTATATTTTTCATGCATTTCTATATTTCGTTTTGTTATATTTTTATTTCTTTACAAACGCGGGCTACAGTAGGCCCTTTAGCTAAAAAACTTCCGCCAGTCGTGCTCCACGAGCACATGGCTATTTTTGGTGCGCTCACACACCTCTTATCATCAAAATTAGCGTCGTTTTTGTTACGCAAAAACGACTAGCTAGGAAGTTTTAGCTAAAGACGTTCATATGCTTAGCATAGGCACTGCAGTCGGCCTCAGTGCTAAACGCATGTGAACGAAAAAATGTCTATGTGCTCATAGGCATCTTCTGCATCGCGTCTAGCTGCAGAAGTTAGCTTGAGCGCCGAGAAACTCTGCCCAAGCTGCAGCTGTAGCCAAACATGTCCTTAAAAGGACATGTTTCTTTAGTTTTTCGCTCATTCTTGGGTTCACCAAGCTTTCGTCCGGTTGTAACTCCGCGTCCGCCGCCTTTCGTCAAATTTGCATATTTTATTATACACCTGTGCGTCCGCCGCCTTATTATCAATAAATTTGCATAAATTTACCCCTGTTCACTGCGTCCGCCACTTACCGCCTACAGTACCCACTGCCCATCAGTGCCAGGTGTCCGACCGCCCCGGTTCGTGAATTAAACGTTGGAGTTTCGCCTCCCGCTCGCTCCCGCGCGCCGCCGCTCACTCTCGCTCGCCGCCTAGGACGTTTGAGGATCGCATCCCCCGCTCCCAGTGCCAGAAGACCGAAAGCATCCAGGGACTTGCCGCCCGTTGCGTCATAATCGCTTGAGAAACAGGACTAGGTGAGTCTTCTCAGGGGATTATTGTTATTTGTGGGTTATTTGTTGGGAAATCCTTCCTAAGTCGGTTTCCCAAGGTTTCCACAGATAAGTAGGGCCTCCACCTCTCAGGTTCGGGCTAAAGGGGCTGTCTGGTTCATAATCGGGTCCCACAAATTAGGTCATTTTACGGGTGACCCTGTCCCCACTCTCACTGAGTAGGACTCGGGGATTGTCGCACCTAGCCTGGCGGCGTTGTCCATTACCCTACAGCAAGACCCCAAGGACAACACAAGAGAACCAACTATAGATCTCTCTATAGCCACCATTTGCCAGGTTAGGCCCCAACGCCAACTTGGGAAGCCTGGGGAAAATGCCAGTATCCATCAGGAGTCACAGCCTATTACTCACTGTAATAGGATCAATCTGATATGGTTCACCATCAATGTGACGTCTAAAACACGGTATTACCTGATGAGATACCCAAACCTCCCCAGCTCTCCCAAATAAACATGTCATACACGTGACATGGCGAGGCTGGAAAATCGACCTTAAGTCTGGCACTCGCCCTTAAGTGCAAAAACTTTACCCTTGGGTCGGAACTACCCCCAGGTCGGGTCAATTCCCATTTTAAGTTGGACAAGCCCCCTTAAAATCGGGTACTAGCCATCCAATAAGTCGGAGACCCCCCCCCCAAATTCGGGTTTACTGCCTAATGGGTCGGGAATGCCCCTTATTTCGGATTACCGCTACTGTAGGTCGGATACCTCCCCTCAAGTCGCGTATTATTACTGTAAGTCAGAAAATTTTTTCCCGTGCCACCGAGAGTTATTACTGTAGGTAGGGAATTTATCCCTGAACATCGAGTTTAATTACTGTAAGACGGGATTTGCCCTTACGAGTGATCTAAATGTGATCCATATATGTAAATAATTATCTCATGCGTGTGTATTATCCCCTATGAGTAATAAATTCCGCCTGAGTCGAGTTATTTATCCTCAGAGCTGAGTTATTTGTCCCAGAGTTGAGTCATATATCGAGTATTCTGTATTCCTCCTCTGATTCATTCTGTACATTCTGCATTCTTAATCTGTGTTGTAAACTACCTTATCTGTTTCTTTTCCCTCATTCCCCCCCCTTTTCCTCTAATCCTGGATGGTATACTGTAGCCCTCCGGGTGGGTGCCGTTACAGTACGCCTGTGCCCATTCCCGTACTGTAACTACAGTATACCCATACGCGGGTACTGGTATCACAGCTGTAGGGGTTTACGGCCTCTCCTGACTGTTGGTGGTCTGTGACCCCATAATACCGTACACCCTCCACGTATGATTCTGGACGTCATACGTGGCTGCCATTTGTTAATTGTGTACAGTATTTTTGTCTGTCGGCGGAAACTGTCGGAATTGCTCACTTTTCCGGCCCCAAAAAAAAAAAAAAAATTTTTTTCACCCACTGTTTACACATTTAACAGGCGTATGTCCAACTCTCGTATTCCCCGTCTTTGGTTGTCTTCCACTCCAATTCTTTCCTCAGGTCAGCTGAGCTGTGTCAAAAAAAAAAAAAAAAAAAATTCTGTCTTTTCTGATACCACCGCTACAGTATGACCCCTTACGTAAGTTTCTCTCTCTTTCTCATTTCTACTTACTGTAAGGTATCTGTTTCTTCTATTCTCGGGTTGTTGCATCTGACCATAGACTTTACGGGTCATGCTCCTTGACGTCAGCAACAACAATGTTACGGGTTGTCGTTGTGTGGTTCAGCCTCATAGATGCAACCACTGACGTCTGCAACAGCTGCTTCACTTGCTGTTGCTTTGAGGGGTGGGTAGCCCTCCGGGTTCTACTCCTGACGTCAGCAACCGACATTACGTGTTGTTGTTTAAGTTAACACTCCAGCAGTAATGACTTCGGACGTCTGCAACAGGTGAAGCCTACGTTGTTGTAACAGGTTCGGCTGGTTCTCTGCACCCCATCTGTGACGTCAGCAATGGTGACGCACCGTGTCACTATTCAAAGATGTGCAGGTCTTACGGGTGCCACATCTGACGTCTGCAACAACTGCATCTCATGTCATTGACTTAAGGTATCAGACCCTCAGTTCCACCTTCTGACGTCAGCAACGGCACCATCACGTGATGCTGTATACCGATAGCCGGCTTCAGGGCCCTATTGCTGACATCAGCAATGACAATGTATCATGTTCTCGCAGTAGGAATTGAGATTACATCATCCTATTCCTGACGTCCGCAACGGTAACACTACGTGCTACTGCAGGGGTTCTGTCGGCCTTAAGCACTCACCCCTGGCGTCTGCAACTGCGACATGATACTTGAATACTCTTATCCCAGGCACCTGCAGTCAGCACCAAGGTCATGTGTTGGTTCATACCCCTACCTTTTGACGTCCGCACCAGGTTACTGTCAGCCCTATGAGTATTCCACTTGAGTTGTAGGTGGTCGCTGGCGCATGGTCCTATCACCTACCTCTCTTGTCCAAGGGTTTGTGTGTGTCTGGGGGCTCATGCCTGGGAAACATCAGTCCACATATATACACCACCTGAGATGCTCACTAGCCTGCGTACTGATCAGGTTGTCCGCCCGGGTAGCGGCACTGTTGATCAGCACGTGGCTGTTCTCAAGCTTTAACTGCAGGTTTGAACGAGTTACACTCCGCCTCAGCTGGGTCGGTTGTCTGAACTCGCGCAGGCAGCAGGCATTTGCAGTCGGTACTGCCTGTGTCTGACGTCTGCAAGGGTTCGGCAATCTTCTTGTAAATTTCTTATCTAAATTCACTCATTCTCTTTCATCTCATCGAGCTGTCATACATAGATCTTCTTTAGTGTCCCCGCCGTAGTGGTTCCCAAGGGACCGCGGCACAGCCTCTGGTTGGGCCTAGAGTGTATAGGACCCCCTGTCGTATTTCCATTCACTCGAACGCCTTCGTTAACTGGCTTAACGATGCCCGCGCTAGAGTCGCCACTGACCCAGAGTCCGCCTCCGCGGTCCACCCCTGTCAGTCATGTAAAGTAGTAGGCACCGTTGAGTCCGCCTCAGCGAAGGTATTGAGTACGCCTCGATACATATTTTTTACACTCATATTCAATCAGGGACACCTTGTACCCGTGATCCCTTAGATGTTTTCGGGTGCGCCCTCAAAACATCCAGAGTAAGTCATTTTAACTGACTGAGTGTGTCAGAATAGCACCCTTGGTACCCGTGCTCCTTCCCTCCTCTACTGTGTGACCTGCGAACCTCACTTCATCTCAGTGATCGGCAAATCCGGCCACCAGCTGTATATAATACTCCTGGAGAGTGTCCGTTCTGTTCGGAATGCGGGCTCCCGTTTCGGACCACGGCTGTAAGTTACCTGCGAATGTCGTCCAACACGGAACCTCCTGTATAGTCCATCTCACTATGCAGAGATCGCAATCGCTCCTGGCGAGTGAGGCCCGTTGCATAACTGCGCGACCCCTTTGCGTAACTGGGTTTGTAAATTAGTTTTGTCCCTATTTATTGCTCCCTCTTAAGTTCACTTTCAGTTGACCCCATCCTTTTCACCTTATGCCACTTTATGCGCTACTCCTGGTGAGTAGGATCTTGCCGGCCACGAGTCCGCCTCGCCCCAAGGTTTGTAAACTAGTACAGCGGTCGAACCTCCAGGAAAAATCCCTCCTGAGCGGGTTCATCCGTCATCTTATTTTTCGGCAGGAAAAACTGCCTCTTCTCCCTTCTTATCTCTGATCTTCCGTCCACTTCATCTATTGCCATTGCCGGGTCCAGGCCCCAACTCTGCATTTTTGGTCGGGATCGATTCCCCCATACCTCAGGCCATGCCTCTGTCCATCACGGGTGACCAGATAAATTCCCTTCTGCGTCACCCTGATGTACTCTGATCTTACATCTTATAATCCTATTCCATTCTAGCCCCCTTTTCGTGGTCGCTAGTCTTAAGCTAAATCAAGTTACGTCACAAACGCCATCGCGCATGCGTTTCCCGAATTCACGCGCTCTTTCGCCGCGAATTCAAAAGTAGTACTCACTTTCATTTTACACAATAGAGACACCCCGTTGTTCCTGCCGTCTCAGTACCCAGCCTGTACAGACCAGTGAGCCGCTCTCTATTCAATTTGACTTAATTGCTTCATGGGCAAGGATGTCTGTTCTAACCACCTTACGGGAAAACGAACCCTCGGACATGAAGTCGGAAGCTGATCTCCCTTCACAGATCGAGAACAAAGTCCAGGCAGCATTTGAGAATGCTCTTGGACCCCTCAACCAAAAGTTAGAGGCCATGAATGGTCGGAGGCACCCTCCCGTGTCCAGCTTTATGGCCCCTCCCACCTTCTCCGGTGCTTTTGGTGAGTCTATCACCGATTTTCTGTCGCATCTTACTCCTTTCTTTACACTCCAGGGTGTAAGCGAAACGGATCATGTGTATAAAATCGCCTTTCTGGAGTCATGCCTCACGGGTCCTGCTCTTGCCTCCTACCGGGACTTTAGCAGCAGCACTCCGATACCTACCCGCTACGAAGAGTTTACGGCTTTTCTACGGAGAGATTTTCCGGTAGGGCGCGACTCTGACCTGCATCAGCAGCTGATCCAAGATCGACTGCAGAAGCCGACAGAGTCCGCAATAGTCTACCTTGAGCACCTCAAGAGACTATCCAGGGTAGCGTATCCAGATCTCGCGACGGATGTCCGAGATTCTCTCATCAAACCTATCTTCCTGCGAGGACTGAAGCCGGTCCTCCGAGATAGTATCAAGTTTAGGGAGTTCAGGACTCTTGAAGAGACACTCAAGGCAGCCTGTTACGCAGAATCCCAAATCTTTCGGGACGAGATCCGGTACACTGCTCCATCTAACGCCGTTTTCTCTTCAGAACCTAAACACGCCGGATATAATCCCGATATGCCTAACAGAAGCGCAAACGGTCGTCAGAGCAACGCTCCAACATCGTCATCCTCCGCCGATGAGGTTCGCCGCTTGAAACAGCAAATGGCCAGGCTCACGGCCCACGTAGCGAAGCTCACGGCCCAGCAACGTGCACCAGCCCCAATCCAACAGAGGCCGCCTCCACAGCCGTCGACACCAAATCAGTCCGCCGGGCGACGCTCCTCGGGAGCACACCTTCAAACGTGCTCCTTCCACGGACTGTGTACACATAGCGACGCCGACTGCCGGGCCCAGCGTCCCACCGGTGCCGCTCCCGGTAACAACACCGCTAACGGAGGTCGCTGTTATTTTTGCCGTACACGTGCCCACCCCACCGACCAATGTGACAGGCCATGCCCTCATTGTCGTCAAGTGTGAGTGCACCGATCAACTGCCTGTCCGCAGCGCAATCCGGCAAACACGGGTGAGAATGTCTACCAAGATACTGGTTATTCTTCCCAGGGGACAAATGTGTATCATCAGAGAAGTGGTTATCACCCTCCTAACGGGATGGGAAACCAATATCGGCAGCCCATACGTCGCAACAACGCCGTTGGGGCTACCGATGGCCCTCCTCATCCAGATCCTCTTGACCTGGATGATGAGGCACTTGCTGAACACCTGACAGATTCTTCACAACAGTGTTATCCTGTCTGTGTAATCAGTATTGGATTTTCAGTGGTTCAAGCAGCCCAGGTACCCGTACCGATAAATGTATCGGACATACCACTGCCACCACCACCACCAAAGTATGCGATGCCGGTCACTCTGGACCCCTCGACGACACCGCAGTTTGTTGGCCACGCTAACATCCTCGCATCGTATCGCATTCCTAAAATTAAGACTGCCGAGCCAGCTCCAGCCGCGAATACGACGTCTTCGGCGCCACCGGCCCGCACCGTCCCTCCAGGACCACCGCCTTCGATCCCCACGGATTCGGCTACAGAAGTCCTCGACCAGGTCGAGCCCATGAATTTGTCAGGTATACTACCTTCTTCTTCATGTGATCCTAGAGTAGGAACCAGAAATCTATCTCAGTCCACGACTCTATCGATTTCTTGTTCACAGCGCCATCGCCCGTCCAAGACGCGATGTTGGCCATCTGGTCAGTCGACCTGGCCAAGAAATACCCCCATTTGCCGTGGACTCTGCTCAACGAGCCATCGCATGTCGAAGCGCTCACGGCCGCCGACGTCGTGCTTGCAGCACCCGTCTCGATGCGACTCTTACGACCCGACGTCGCCCGACGGGCACTCGAGTTCATTGCCAATGGGACTATCACAATCTCGCCCGTCGAGAAGTTCTTATTGGACGGGGAGCCTTCCTCGCCTTCAGTCGATGCCGTCCGCCGAGCAGTCGAACAGGCCAGTCGGATCCTCCTGCCTGCTGCCGCCGCTACATCACCGGCAGCAGCGCCACCTGTTGCCGCGACATCGCCAACAAAAATGGACATTACTGCTTCCTCGCCCCCAGCCAAGGAACCCGCAAATGATCCTACACCGCCGGCAACAGCCCAGAATACATCGTCGGCAACAGCCCAAGCCAAATCGCCGGCGTACGCCCAAACGACATCTCCGACCGCTGCGACCAAGTCGCCCGTTGTCGAACACATGGCCGTCGACGAGACCTTGCGTCCGGTTAACGAAGATGTCAGCATCGTTGAGGAATCTCCGTTCCCAACGGCAGTCGCCCCACGGTCGCCAAAAATCGGTATCCTCCGGGAAATCCACCCGTGCGGTGGATTGGTCCTCGATTTCCCTGGCCAGGAGCCAATTTCGTCCGACAGCAACGAAGAAGAAATCTGACACTGCCCCTCAGGCCAGATTTGTGGAATTGAGTGAACACTTACAAATTACGTTTGTACAGTTGTTTTTGACAATAAAATTGACCTTGGTAGCATCACTGTTTCTAGGGGTGAGTTTGTCAGCACCAGCGGCTCAGTATCAATTTTGCGGTCTCTCAAGAAGCGGACACCCACTTGAGTTACCCCAGCGTGTCGAGTGTAAACCACCGCAATCTTCATGGAGCCCGCGGCGCATGAATGTTACGGTGTATGTCCCTAGTTCAGACCCGATTACAGCCACAGCGTGGAAATGCACATTGCGCTCCCGCAAAGTCTGCACCAACACTGGTTTCTTCGGCTCTAGGGGCATCACTGCAGACGTCATCACCACCCAGCACTTAGCGCCTGCGGCATGCACGCTAGCACATCGCACTAAGATGTTTGGTTCACAAAAACTTGTCGGCGTTCGCCCTGGCTTTTACAGCACAAACCAAACATTGGAAGTGATGTACGAATGGTGCTGCAGCGACGTCTGCAAGACAGTGACTAACCTCTTCATCGAGGAGGGACAAGTCGCTTCGTGGGACGGCACTACGGCCCTAAGCACCTTAGGCGATGTAGGTGGATGCAGTCCCACTGCAGGTCAGTGCACTACTCTAGACGGGGTCATTGTCTGGCCTGCACAAAACTTCACGGCGCGGTGTCATTATCACCCCAAGGGAAATTACACTGCGTCCATGTCAGGGAACCACGTCATCATCGATGATCTACAGGTTGCCCTCAAGATCCCGGGAAACTCCCGCGTCTTCCAACTGTGCCCAGAACTACGCTCCACCACAGTCCAGACGGATCAGCGTCTTCTCCTTCGCATCCACAGGAGATACAATTTGACCCAAAACTTGTTCAGGATGGCGAAGGACAGCCGTCCCGATCCTGTCAATGCCAAACTGAACTATCTGGCTCAGCAGATCAAGGAGTCCGAAATTAACGGTTTCCGGTTCACGTGGCTTGAGCTCTGCTCTCACGCTCAACGCTATCTTGATCTGACTTGGCAGTTGCTTCGCTTCGACCCTACCCTGGGTGCCCGGGCATTTCTCCAGAGGAATGACCTGACGGCGGAATTCACGGGCGATGCACTGACAATATGGCCGTGTCAGAAGGTCAACGCCACCTACGTTTACCACTCGTACCGGGTGGGGAACGTTTGCTACAAGTACTTACCTGTACAGGTTGGCGGCACCATCTACTTCGCCACCCCCGGTGGTCCGGATCTCATTAAATCTAGCCCAATTGTGCCGTGTCATCACCACTTTACAGGGATTTTCCAAAATCGCTCGGGCTGGTTTACTGAGTCTGGCGCGGTCCATGTGAGCCACATCCCACTGGAACTCTTCTGGAAGCAGCGTTTCAACATCACTCACTTCGAGGCACCAGCGCTCTTCCATGACCAGTTGGCGATGACCCCTTCAAACTTTGCCTTCTTTAAACAGTACATTTACAAGACTGAGCAAATTGAAGCGGTACTTAACCGGCTGGTAAACTTTACCGCTGGTCTATCCCTGCAACCAGACGCCATCTACCAGGCCTTTGCAGGGGTAGGAACCGACATCAAGGCCTCTCTGGAAGGTGTCGGTTTGGCAGCAAACCATGTTATTACGGGTCAACCACACACTCGCCCTGGGCTTGCATGCTGTCCTGAGCGGGCCGGTTCAGTTGATCTTTAACATCCTAATTACCCTGACCGTGCTGATCGGTGTCGGATACCTTGCCTACCTTGGTGTATCTTATTATCTCAGCTACCATCTGCGGAGCAAACAGGTCAGGTTTGTTAGCCGTTTCTCCCCGTTGGGTCTTTACCGCAAAGTCCAACGCTGGATCCGTTTTCACTACGTGCAAAACGATGTGCCCTCCCAGCTTGACCGAATCACACTGTGTTTCGTCGTGCTGCTGGACACCAAGGAAACTCCTGCTTTCCTTGACACGGGTTGCCCCCGCACTATCATTAGCCAACGTCTTCATAAGGCCTTGGCTAAAGAGAATCCGAAGGCGGTCATGGCGTTCCAGCAACATCACGACTTTAACCCATTGATGAGCATCAATGGTAAAGCCGTTCATACCATCCTCTCGGGACCATATGAAATCATGTTGCCCGGAAACCGCCAGCCGAACACACGGATCGATATACATCTCCATGTGTGCAAGACTACGTCTCCCTTCTGGGCACCTGTTGACCTCATACTCCGACTGGACTCCTTAGAACAGTTCAAGAACATTATGTTTGACTACCAACGTAATGTTTGTCGGCTGGACGCGGTAGAATTACCCCTCCTACTGACCACGCCGGAGATTGACCAGATCGACCCCTGGTGGGAGAACACTCGTGCTCTCTCACCAAGCTCACACAGGTCGGGATCACGATCGCGGTCCAGGGCTTCGTCCATCTCTAGGCCTCACTCAAGGGCCTCCTCAATTGCCTCATCACGTGGGTCAACTAGGGGATCCCGGGCCTCTTCTAGATGGGCAAGTCGTCATCTGTCGACCTTGCACGGGTCAGGTTGCCCTCGACCTCCGCCTGGAACCTCTCCAGTTACGCTAGAGAAAGGCCGATACCGTGAGCCAAGTGATTCAGATGCTCTGGCATCACCCGTACCAAACGCGCCACCGCTATCGGATACCGAGATTGAATCACTAGGAGCTACTCAGAGCCCGAAGGATCACTCAGACCACGTACTAACGGTGCAGGATGAGTCCACCCTTCTGAATGACCCGGAACCCTCCGTCGGATACGCTCTGGTAGGTCTACTACGTCGTACGGGACTGCCGATTCCAAAGCGGTCCGGTAAGACCAAACACACTTGTGGTGCCACCACACCTGATTCCAGTCATGTGGTCACTGCTTTTTACCCAAATGATATTCGGACACCCCATATCAAAGTTCTCCTCAACAACTGGGTAGAAGCAAAGGCACTAGTCGACACAGGAGCTGTTTTCTCACTCCTGGACCACAACTGTTTTCTCACTCCTGGACCACAAGTTAGCGGCCCAGCTGCCCAACTTGTCACTATCACCAACCAGGGCACGCCCTATCACAGCCAATGGGTCCCGGATCCCACTGCTAGGAGCAGCCTACATCACAGTTACAGTGGCTGATGTCTCTGAACGGATTCAGGTCCAAATACAGGAGAACTGTTCAGCTGAACTGGTCCTCCGAACCAACTTCCTCGGCCGGTTCAATTGTGTCAGTTTGAACTGGGAGAAATCCTTCCTCCAGTTCAAAGAAAGTAGAATCCCCTGTGACGGTCTCATCCACAGCCCACCTTCTGCCCGCGGCGCCTTGCCCCTGAAGGACTTGGTAATTCTGGAGCCTCGCTCCCTGACACGATTCACTGTACCTGTTCCACCAATCTATACGAACGTGCCTGAGGTGGCCTTCTTTCCGAAGCACCTCACCGGATCGCAAAGACACGTATATTTTGCTGGAAGCATGAGTAGCGTGACCAACGGTCACATACCACTTCAGGTAGTTAACCCGAGTACTCATTCCGTGGTTCTCTATCCGCACACGACCATCGGTCATGTGCAGATGCATAGTGAGCCCTCACGGGAATCACCGGTCGACTCAGACACCGTCCTCGATCCTCAGTGGGTCGAGGCCAATGCTGTAATCTCACCCGACATCTCCCCTCGGGACCGGGCAGCCTTACTCGATCTGCTGGTTGCATACACCGACCTTTATGCTCTTGATGAAAAGGACACAGGTTCCACTGATCTCGTCCAGCACGAAATCAGCACGGGCGATGCCCGCCCAGTCCGCCGTTTCCCTTACCGGTCCTCACCTAAGGAAAAGGATCTCATCATGCAAGAGGTCAAGGCGCTCCAGGAGAAAGGTATTATTCGGCCGAGCACATCTCCGTGGGCTACTAATACTGTCCTGGTGCGCAAGAAAAACGGTTCTCACCGTATGTGTGTTGACTTTCGTGGTCTTAACGAGGTCACGAAAAAGGATGTCTACCCTCTCCCACGGATAGATGACATTCTCGACACACTCAAGGGTATGAAATATTTCACTACCCTTGACCAGACTAACGCTTATTGGTCAATCCCTATTGCCGAGGCGGATAAGGAAAAGACGGCTTTTAATACGCCTATTGGACTTTACAAATTCAATTATTTGCCTTTCGGTTTATGCAACGCGCCAGGGACATTTCAACGCCTTATGGACCTCCTCCTTACTGGAATCCAATGGCGCACGGTTCTGACTTATCTCGACGACATTTTGGTGTTCGGGAACTCCCACACCCAAATGCTCGAGCGCCTGGCAGATGTGTTCGCCCGTCTTCGCCGGGGTGGAATGAAGCTCAGACTGAGCAAGTGCAAATTCTCGCACTCAGAGGTAGAATACCTAGGCTATCGCATCTCACAGAGCGGCCTAGAACCTGACCAAGCCAAGCTGGCCCCCGTCCAAAACCTACCCATTCCACAAAACGCCAAAGACATCAAGTCCTTCCTAGGCCTCGTGTCTCACTACAGGCGTTTCATCCCTGGTTGTGCCCGGCTCAGCGAGCCACTCACCAAGCTCTTACGGAAGGAAACTACTTTCCAGTGGTCAAAACCTCAGCAGGAGGCGTTCGATGAACTCTGCCGCCTGCTGACCAACCCTCCTATCCTGCGCCATCCGGACTTTTCGAAATCCTTTATCCTTCAAACTGATGCAAGTATTTCCGGGATAGGAGTGGTTCTTAGCCAGTTAGACGAACATGGGTACGACCATCCTGTCGCGTACGCCAGCCGAGGGTTAACAGCGGCCGAGAAAAAATACTCCATTACAGAACTGGAGACTCTCGCTGTTGTCCATTTCGTCAAGCACTTTCGACCATACCTCTTCCAGCACGAGGTGGTCGTTCAGACTGACCATACCGCGGTCAAAGCAGTGTTGGAGAAGCCTAACCCCTCTGCTCGGATCGCTTGGTGGGGACTCGCGCTCGCCGAATTCAAACTGACAATTCGGCCGCGAAAAGGTCAGTCTAATGGTAATGCTGATGCATTATCACGCCTGCCGGATCCTAACTCCCTCACCGGTCAGAGTATTGATGATACTCCCCTCTACAGACCTGAGGGGCATGTTATGATGACCACCGATGGTGCGCAGCACCTGGCGAGATCAAGAACCTTGACCGATGGTGTGCAGCACCTGGGGCGTTCAAGTAATTCAGCACCGATCACTGTTGGCGCGGAGCGCCCGGTACGATCAGAGTCTTATGCCGAGATATCCGTTGGTGCGCAGCACCCCGACCTTTTCGCTGCTCAGCTGGAGGATCCGGACTTAGCCGACATCATTCGCTCTCTTAAGCCTCTGGCGACCAGAATGATGTGCGGGGCTACCATCTGTTGGATAACGGTCTTCAGAAATGGACAGGCGAGTCCAATAAGATCGTCATACCCCGATCCATGGTTACTACCATTATCCGGGCTCATCATGATGACATCTTAGCTGGACACTTTGGTGCTAAACGTACTGCGCGGCTCATTGCTCGCAGATACCACTGGCCTTCCCTCAGTCGGGGTGTCAAGTCCTTCTGTCAGCGGTGTGATCTTTGCCAAGGGAATAAGCCCGCTCGACAGAAAACCACTGCGACCCTGAAACCTATCACCATCACGGGACCGTTTCACCGGGTAGGTGTCCACTGTATGGGACCAATGACCACTAGCGAAGCTGGCAACCGTTTTATCTTAGTCTTTATCGACTACTTTACGAAATGGGTCGAGGCTTTTGCTACTCCGGACATCACTGGGAACACCATAGCCCGGCTGTTTGTAACGCAAATTGTCTGCCGGCACGGGGCACCGCAGATTCTTCAGTCAGATCGTGGCACTGATTTCACATCAAAACTGATGACTGAGATCACTGTGATCTGCGCAACGAAGAAAATCCACTCTACCGCCTATCATCCGATGACCAACGGCGAAGTGGAAAGAGCTAATCAGACGCTAGCCACACGGCTACGTATGTATGTTCATCAAGGACATACCGATTGGGATGAACACCTGCCATACGCTGTGTTTGCCGTCAATATCAGCATGAATGAGTCAACAGGGTACTCGCCCTTTGAACTCATGTACGGTCGCACACCCATGCTCCCTGTTGATGCCACGCTCTCATTCAACCCTCCGGCCCATATCATTAATGTTTCCTCATATGATATGGAGGTCAAACGTCATTTCACGAATGCGTTAACCTTAATCCAGAGTCGGATTGAGAAAGCACAGGAAGCCTATGTACGGTTGTACGACCGGAAGGCACATGATGTCTCGTACGAAGTAGGGGATCAGGTGCCCAAACTGCGCACCTCCAGCAAACGTGGACTCACTCCTAAATTGCTGCCCATCTACGATGGGCCCTACCTTGTAACAAGTGTGGCATATCCCAATGTCACACTTCGTCTCGAGATGGATCAGGAAGACACTGTACATGTCAACCAGCTTCGACTTTACGTGTCCCCTGAACAACCGAGTGAAGCAGAGGATACACCTCCCACTTCACAGGCAACAGGTTCGGCACCCTTATTGTATCCCTCAATAAGCCGGGACTTTACACCAAATCTGATTGACCCACATCTTGATGCAGAGGTCCCCGACCCGTAACGCAAGATGCATTCTCTTCATTGTCACCGCTTACGGACGAGGACGTCCTTTTTCGAAGGACCGCCGTGCCCCTCACGAAGTATCCACTCTTGTCCATGCTGGATCTTAGTGGATAGAAGAGAGCGTTCAGCAACCCAAGCATCACGCCTTAGGCGCATCCACACGCGATAGCCTACACTTCACTGGGTGCATCCTCTGCGATAGCCCGACAATCTGTACCTCACTGGGCGCATCCTCTGCGATAGCCTACATCTTGCCCTGAAAATTTTTCTTTTTCTGTGTTCTAGACTGTCGCACAGGATACTCAATGTCAGCAACTTCACGCATCAACAACCCCCGGTTACCATACCGCAGGAAGAATTACGATCAAAGAAGACACCATCCGCCAACAACCCAACGGACCCATTCGACCACTTGCCGTCACACCTTGGAATGACCTACGACCACGGACAAGCCGCACAAAACCTCACTACTGACCACCGCAAGGACGAGGACGCCCTTTTTCGAAGGACCGCCGTGTCACGTGCCGCTCAATTCTCCAACGTCACGTGATTCCGATCATGCCGACATTTTGTTATTTTTCATGTTTCGTTTATTACTTGATCATGCTTTTGTTTATTTCATTTTTACACATGCATTTTACGTTCGTTTTTATATTTTTCATGCATTTCTATATTTCGTTTTGTTATATTTTTATTTCTTTACAAACGCGGGCTACAGTAGGCCCTTTAGCTAAAAAACTTCCGCCAGTCGTGCTCCACGAGCACATGGCTATTTTTGGTGCGCTCACACACCTCTTATCATCAAAATTAGCGTCGTTTTTGTTACGCAAAAACGACTAGCTAGGAAGTTTTAGCTAAAGACGTTCATATGCTTAGCATAGGCACTGCAGTCGGCCTCAGTGCTAAACGCATGTGAACGAAAAAATGTCTATGTGCTCATAGGCATCTTCTGCATCGCGTCTAGCTGCAGAAGTTAGCTTGAGCGCCGAGAAACTCTGCCCAAGCTGCAGCTGTAGCCAAACATGTCCTTAAAAGGACATGTTTCTTTAGTTTTTCGCTCATTCTTGGGTTCACCAAGCTTTCGTCCGGTTGTAACTCCGCGTCCGCCGCCTTTCGTCAAATTTGCATATTTTATTATACACCTGTGCGTCCGCCGCCTTATTATCAATAAATTTGCATAAATTTACCCCTGTTCACTGCGTCCGCCACTTACCGCCTACAGTACCCACTGCCCATCAGTGCCAGGTGTCCGACCGCCCCGGTTCGTGAATTAAACGTTGGAGTTTCGCCTCCCGCTCGCTCCCGCGCGCCGCCGCTCACTCTCGCTCGCCGCCTAGGACGTTTGAGGATCGCATCCCCCGCTCCCAGTGCCAGAAGACCGAAAGCATCCAGGGACTTGCCGCCCGTTGCGTCATAATCGCTTGAGAAACAGGACTAGGTGAGTCTTCTCAGGGGATTATTGTTATTTGTGGGTTATTTGTTGGGAAATCCTTCCTAAGTCGGTTTCCCAAGGTTTCCACAGATAAGTAGGGCCTCCACCTCTCAGGTTCGGGCTAAAGGGGCTGTCTGGTTCATAATCGGGTCCCACAAATTAGGTCATTTTACGGGTGACCCTGTCCCCACTCTCACTGAGTAGGACTCGGGGATTGTCGCACCTAGCCTGGCGGCGTTGTCCATTACCCTACAGCAAGACCCCAAGGACAACACAAGAGAACCAACTATAGATCTCTCTATAGCCACCATTTGCCAGGTTAGGCCCCAACGCCAACTTGGGAAGCCTGGGGAAAATGCCAGTATCCATCAGGAGTCACAGCCTATTACTCACTGTAATAGGATCAATCTGATATGGTTCACCATCAATGTGACGTCTAAAACACGGTATTACCTGATGAGATACCCAAACCTCCCCAGCTCTCCCAAATAAACATGTCATACACGTGACATGGCGTAAAATGTGACACAGATTATTGAACCCACTTCCCTGCTGTCCGCAGGACCCACGTTTGACCCTTGAACCCATCCCCCAGCGCCGAGTAGTTGTTGTTGAGGGTATATTTGTGGGAATCCTCCTCAAGTCAGTCTTCCCTTGAGAGTACCCGTAGTTGAGAAAGCCCTTGAACCCTTAATTCCAGGGCCAATTAGGGGATTTAGGTTGACAATCGGGTCCCCTAGAGTAAGCCATTCCATGAATGGCACTGTCCCTCATTCTCAGTGAATGAGGACTAGGGATTGCCACCCCTGACCCGGCTGCGTTGTCCATTATTCTACAGCTGAACCCTAGGACAAGGCTGAGGTACACCATAGGTTTTCCTGTGGTAGTAACAGCTGGGTTAGGTTCCCGAAAGAGATACATTAGTGAGCCACCCAACAGGGTCGCAGCATGTCACTTCCAGTGTCATTGCCATATTCCCTACCGAATATGGTATGGGTTTTCCCATCAATGTGACTGATCACCAATTCAGTTAATGTCACATGGCTCCTATCTCGTTTAATGTGACAATGCTATAGTCTGTTTTTTATAAAATGCTTCCAAATATATAAGTGACATAAATCAGTACTGTGGTGGAAATTGTTTACATAGACCACTTACTGTATAATTTTCGGCTCGAAAAAATGTTAAAGATTAGGTGAAATGCTCACAAATTTCCAGTCCTATATGTTATATTGTTTATCAGCAAATCGTCAAAACCAGAAATACTACGTGCTTTCCACTTTGATTATTTAGAAGCATTTCAAGAAAAACAGACTATAGAAATTTGTGAGCCTTCAACCCTCACTATTTTTCCGATAAAAATTCCTTTTGTGTGGAACCCATTGAGGACGCTATTTCTTCTAATTTTTCAATTTACAAGCATAAAAAACTGTTCTAACTAGTTGTGGAGCAGGTGTCATCAAAATTATGTATACTCACGTATAAGCACCATCTTATTTTTTCGGGTCGATTTTTGAAAATTCTTTTGTTTTTGTCATATAACTTGAACATTTGATGAAAAACGCTTGTTTTCATGTATAGGCACCAGAGAAATTTACCTCTTCAAAAGGTGATGCTCATACACTTGGGAATCATTTATATTTGCATTTTCTGACGGAATGGAATGCAATCAACGGACACAACTTTACCGAACGAAAGGGAATTATTTGTTACGTTTGCTTGGAGGTTACCGTCAGTCATTTTACACAAAATTGCAGTTATGCTTTTCGACCTAAAGAGGATTTTCAGGCTCAAGGTTTCAAGCTGTTGGCGATCCATCCTGTTGAAAAAGGCAAGTTTAAATGACCCTTTATTCTTTCTATGCATATAAGCACTACACTACCAAGGGAAACTAACCGTCTACGCCAGTCGCGTCCAGGACGCATCCTGAACACATCTGGGACACCCAAGATGCGAAAAGCACACTATATTGACAATAAAATTGACAGGCCATGTGCTTGTGTCACACAAAGCCAAAGAATGTTGTTGATGCTTCCTTCCACAGTTCGTACACAACCTGGGAACCTGGGAAACCTGGGAATGTCAGGGAATTTTTTTTTCTGGGAAACCTGGGAAAGTCAGGGAATTTTGTCACAAATTCCAGAAAATTGAAGAAAAAGAAGGAAAAAGGAAAAGAGAAAAAGAAAGAGAATGGAAAGAAAATGAGAAGGAATGGCTTGGGGTGGTTGTTGACCCTATGAGTGATTTTACTTTTCTGATCTTTGGCTGTCTCAAAATTTTCTAGCTCCACATGTATTGCTTGCTAGGTGCCAACTTAATTAGTTTTTCACACTGTTCTCACATGAGCAATGTGCCTTTCATCCAATACAGTTAGAGAAAGTTACTTTCACAACTTTTCTGAATGTTATTTATGTCATGTAATTTTTGTTATTGATAGATTGATGAAGTTTTTACATGTAATAAATTTTTTACAGTTGGTGTTGTACAGTAACACCTTGTTCCTTATTTATTTCATTTAATTTCTCCTTTGTGTATTAATCTGTATGTGCAAGATATAATTTTTTTTCTACTCATATATTTTCTGAAATGAGTAATAAAGCATGTACCTTTCAAATGGATTGGATAGATCCATCCAATGAAAACAAATTGGTCAAAGTGGCTGCGACAAGTGGACAAGAACCCCCATAAAGCATATTGTCTTTATTGCAAGAAAAGTTTTAGTTTAAGCAACATGGGCTGGCAGGCTGTGAAAAGTCATGCTAGTTTTGCAAAACATATTAAACAAGCTTCACTATTATCCAGTACACCATCTTTGAAATCATGCTTTCTGTCAACATCATTGGCTACCGCAGAAGTTTCAACTACGTCTGCCATTTTGGGTAATATTTCTATATGTTTCAACACCACAATTCATGTTATTTATTCATTATTTACTGCAGAGCCACTGCTAGTCGACATTCCAAATGAAACAATTATTATCAACCAGGCCAGCTCTCATCCACCCATACGTCTGGTTCAAATTTTAGATCAGATTGCCAATTATTCATAAGCATCGTTTTGCAAAAATTTATCAAACAATGCCCTTTAAAATATAAATTGGTTCGTGGCCTTAGTGCATTGCAGCCATCTACAATTTGTGCCTCTATAACTATTGCCGAAGAATGTTTTAATATTTGCCTGAAAATGCTCTATGAAGTCAATCATATTTCATCAACAGCGGCTGATAATGCTCATGATCAATTTACTACGTTGTTGAACATTGGATCATTCAAAGAAGCAGCTGCTTCATTCGATGAATTGAGTGATTGACTTGATGAATTTTGGTTTACATGGGCCATGAAAAAAATTTTAACAATTTAACATTTGTTATCAAAATGTTGTTGATTTTGTCACACGGAAATGCTACTGTGGAAAGTGGCTTTAGCATAAATGAAGATCTACTTGTAGAAAATTTACGTACTCGATCAATCGTGAATCAGCATCTTGTGTATGACTACATACAGTCA
Organism: Romanomermis culicivorax; assembly: GCA_963922205.1. NCBI lineage: Eukaryota > Metazoa > Nematoda > Enoplea > Mermithida > Mermithidae > Romanomermis > Romanomermis culicivorax. Next base: position 1,097,005 of record CAWUHX010000094.1, on the reverse strand, counting down.
TCAGGTGGCTTGGAAAAGGTATGTCACATTCAGATCGGATCTTATGTTAAATGTTTTCATGAAACATAAATTATATGACACCTTTGTTTAGATTGAGATATCTGATAAAATGCTGAGAAATGTGAAAAGCAGTGGAACACGATATGATCAATATTTAGAAGAAACAAATTCCAGAGTGTCAGCATCAAATGTTGCCAAGAAGAAACACAAATTAGTCGAAATTGAAATCAAACAGCTACAAGAAAAAAAGAAAAAAAATCAAAGAAACAACTGTGGAAGATAAGGAAGCTATTGATTTTCAAATTGCTGCTTTGCAAAATGTTTTGAAATAAAGAATTTTTGTGTTTGCAACCTTTTTTTCAAAAGAAAAGTGATTGATATTCGGTAATATTGATATGAAAAAACCTGGGATTTTTTGCTGGGAGCACGTGGGAAACCTGGGAAAGTCTGGGGATTTTATTTATGGGAATGTGTATGAACCCTGTTCTTCTTACCTTCCTATAGAAAGCACACATTATTTACCAGATATAAACGAAAGGTCAACTTTTGTCATACTGTAGGTCAAAACAAAGTGCATATCCACTATACATTATGAAAAAAATATGATTGACAGTTATTGCATGAATGTCAATTACTAAGAAAGATGAAAGTTTTCTTTGTGCTGCCGAAAAAGACGCATTCTGGACGGGACCTAAATGGGGCCAGAATGCGTCCCGGATGCGAATTTTTGAGGGTTAGTTTCGCCTGGTTACTTCTATTTTTCAATGATTTTTGGCGAAAGGTAGTAAATTGAATGACTATGATTAATAATTTTCCATTTCATGCGCCGATTTCGATCAATGGAGTGATAGCAGGAACATTGAATCATTATGTTGTGTTTGCACAGTAAATAAATCTCACAAGTTGCTTTATATTTGAAGTAAACTTGACACGTGATGGATAGAAGACCACAGTGGCAACACTGCTCCAGTGATATGACAAACCCCCTACATACTACCATGCATGAACAAAATCTGGTGCCAGCCAGCTCAAAAAATTGATCGGTTCCCAAATCGTTTTGATGATTGTCATGGAAAAGGAGGGTGGGGAACCAGTAGTACATGGACAGAATACGATCAAAGTTGATTTTTAAGCTTATTCCAGACTCGATGCACATTTTAGGACATACCGGTGTACACAGTGGAAAACCCGAGAAGTCAGAGTGAGAAATTATGCCTTGGAAGTCTGCAAAAGTCTGAGAACTTGACAAAATGCATCTGCATTTTAAAAGGTCAAAATCACAATTTTCCAGTGCATCGCATTTAATTATTCGCTGATTGCTTGGTTGGTTCCAGACGTGCGAGGAAATAATTTTCCTGGGGGTGAGTCCTCAACATATTACTGCCGAGGGGGTGGACGAGCAGAAAAAAGCATAACATGCATAAAAATCGTCAAAAAAGCTGTCTTACAAAAAATTCGGGGGAGTGTTTGGCAATTTTTTTGGGGCCAGGTGTGTGTTCATGGTTTCAGGTAGGAGGGTTTACCTCCCTCACCCCTTTGTGCATGAATGGTTGATTCTCTGATCGGTTAATTGATTTCCTGATCGGTTGCTAGTAATGATTTCCGATTAGATGGTTGATGCCCTGGTTGGAATGTTTCCCTGGTTCATTTTTTGGTCAGTTGATTTGTTGATTGGTTTATTTGTTCATGGATTCCTCGATCCGTTGGTTCTGGTTTATTTGCGATTCTCAGGTGTGGTGATCCACTAAAAGTGAAAGATGATTTAGCAGGTTCTAGATTCCAATAGGGATTCCAATGTACATACCTTGTGCCGGTCCGAAGAGCATCGACGTCATGACACAACATAGAAAAACTTTGCAAATAATCGACGCCGAAAAATGAAGAAATATTGAAAGTTATCCCAATTTGTAAAATCCAAGAGATAAGAGGGGCAAAAAGAAGGCTACAGTCGTGTGTGTAGAATTTCGAGCAGTTGGGCCCTCCTGGGGCGATGTGGAGAAAATCAACGGTAATAAAATTTTATAAAACAAATATATCATTCCTGACCACTACACCACTCAATTAGCTACAGTAATTATGGCCGGTCCAGTATTCGTGATTGTTAAGTTCGAAAATGTGTAAATGAGGGATTAAAGCCAAAAGTACACTGCAACATTTTTCCATGTTAGTTGATTCCATGATTGATGGCTTAATTTCTTTTTTTTTTAATTTTTGTGGGTACGCCTAACCATTTTCTTATAGCCGGAAAAGCAAGCTTTAAAGGACTATATGGTCGTAGGCGGTCTTCAGGTGCTTTTGCCACCCTGTGGAGGCCACATTCCACAGGCTGGTGGAATAGTTTACTCATCCTTCTGCCATCTAGCCCTAAATACATAAATGTCATTTGTATGATGGCTAACGTAGTGGGCTGAGCAAAAAGGCAAACTGTATGTCGGGTGTATGTCGCTTATATGTTGTGCTCCTTCACACGTGACCTATATATCGGGCTATGTATGTCAGGTATATTTTGCAAAAAACGTCGCCAGTGAATCAGCCTTAAAGTCTGGTCACGGATATAATAATTGACATGTCTGGTCAGAGAATTCGCCATATCACTGCAGCACTGTAGCCACAGATTCCCATGCGTCATGTAATGTACATGCTGAAGCATTAATGTAAATACAGATTGTACAGTATGTGATATTCATTTATTAAATATAATTTCATTTATTAATCTATCATCTCAAGGGTGTCTGGGATTCACACCCAAACATTCCCATAAATTTATGTGAAGCACTTTATTTTGACCATCCCACACCTCATTGACCCAATTAAAGACATACATAATTATTTGCACATTGGCACCTGGCCCTGGTAATGCACATGAATATATACATTCCGTAAGTACAATAATTCCCCCCAGACGCATAAACACACCTGCCCATGTAGAGAGTACAGAAATCCCGACCCAGACAGAAGATTTGGGAGGAATGCATAGAAAACCAAAAAACACATGAAAAACCAAAAACATTTAGGCGCGGCAAAGCATACTGTAGAATAAAGCATGTAAGCGTGGAAATTAAGAGTAAATTAAAGCAAGAGGCGTGGCTAAAGAAGCATACAATAGGCAGAAACAGGTAACTTAAGCAGCGATTGGTTAGGCGTGCCGACGGAAGCGGACCTCCCATGATGTGAGGGCCTGCATCAAAGAGGCGATATAAAAGACAAGGAAACCCGTGAAAAGACAGATTTGATTGAGATTTTTATTGATTCTGTGAAAGGGTTTATGCGGGACGTGTTGTGAGGCATTTTGTATTTTATTGTGCGTCGACGCAAGGAATCGTCCGCGAATTGTTTATTCTGTATTATTGCCGTTTTTATTAATCATTTATCGTCCGTTATTGTGTGCCGTCCCCCTGGACCAGTCAGAATTAAAGCAAGTAAACGTAGAATAGAAATCTGGTCGTTACAGTCAAATATTTATTTCACATCCTCAATTGTGTAACTTTTGAGTTACTCTATGCGAGTTTGTATCAATTTTCTGTTATTTTGCATAATTTTAGCAATTTTTGTGTAACTCTACAATATTTTTATGCTTTAAGGAAACTTTTACCACTGAGTTTTCACTGAAACTCGTCCTGTTTTCAGCTTACTTCTTGCTCATGCAGAATGGAAAACTTTTCCTTACTCTTCACAAAAATTCAAAATCGGCAGCAGCAAAATCATATTCGACAACTACCATTTCTGCTTTTCCTGATGGTTTTTGGATCGTAAATTCAAACCAATTTATGGAACTTTAATTTTTTGCTGCAAATCCACCGTCAAGTCAAATATCGAGCTCTTGTATGAACAAAATTTGCATCGTTCATCAATCTCAAAAATGTTTGATCAATTGAGAAGATTCTTCAGAAAATTCTGAGCTTTCTTGAATTATCCTCAGGCGTCGGCCCATCTCAACACGTCACCATATTGTTCTGTTGTCAAGGAGATAATCGCATTTCACCTTTATTTAGTTTCAATTACCTCAATGATTGATCGTGAACAGGAATTTGAAATTTTCAAACGTTGTCAGAATAAAGCTGCTTACCGAAAAAGCTAATTTTTTGACACAAAATAGTCCTATGTGAACGAAAAATAGTAAAAAATGGCAAATTTTTTTCAATTTGTGGGTTTTCTTTACGCTAAAATTTGCATGAAATAGAAACGTTTTAGTCGATCACAGCAACCACGAGAGCATGACATTGAAAAGCATTGCATTTGATAGATCATCTTTAGAACTACAATAATCTTGATGTCTGCATACAATTCATTTTGAAATGATCGACGCAGCAGTCGGAGTTTCGGTAAACACAGCATAAATTGAGATTAGGAAATTAATTTTGCTAATCTATAAATAGTTGGAGAAAGTTGTCATCAAGGAGTTTGCATCATAAAGGAAAAATTTATTGAATAGAGTCAACGAGCTTTACATAATTTTGAATAAAAGTGTTCCCGATACGCAGTTCTGAATTCCCGTGAAGAGAATCGGCTCGGTAAAAGGTCTCTCGAAACCAATTTTTGCGACATTACCGTCCATTCCCTTATCAGTTGTAGTCGTCTTTCTTATCTTTTTTTGTGTCAAGCCAGCATGCCCCCGTTTTCCGCGAGAAAGCTTGCTATATAATGAGGAAAATTTCTTTAGCTCGAACGTGATAACAGCTCTCAAGCTAAATGGCCAAATTTGTGGTTTTGGTTTTCATGTCCTTTCTATGCGTTTATTGCTCAGCTATCTGCGGCCCGAACCAAGTCAGAGTATACGGGACGTGCTATGACAAAGTGGGCGTCGGGGATATGTGCATAGAGTCGGAACAGTGCCCACCCCGAGCCCTTTGCCAACATGTTTACAGAGGTAAGCATAGATGTTCTTGTCGGGGAACTGCAGGGGGTCTTGACTTCGGGCTGAGCCGCCTGAATTTTCTTTTTTTGTCGGTTTTTACCACGGAATATGCAAAAAACATTTTCCTGAACAAATGTTGCAAACAAATATGTTCAGCACATATAACTGATATGATTTTGACATAGTTCGATGCCCTTTAAAGACTTTATTGTATGAAAACTTGGAAATTTCACGGAAAAATTTTGAAACCTATGGAAAAATTAGACATTTTTTTTTGGAACTGAAAATCACACTGAGATAGAGTTTCGAACTTCTTCGACAGAAAGATTATAGGCTCTGAACCCCGCCGTTTAAAGATTTTGTACCGTGGCAAGGTCTTCGCACTCTAACATGTCTTATTCATCATGACTTGACGAAAATATTTCTGTATTACAATACAGGGTGTCCGAAACAACTGTCACTTGATGGTCTTTTTTCAGCAAGCGCATGTCAGTGCGTCAAAGGAACGAATTTCCAGACGTATCCTATCTCGTGCAGATGAAGAATACCGTATATTTCGTGAATGGAAAATTATTCTGTACTTTAAAATTTAATATTCTAAATAAAATTAATTTGACAAAATAGAATGCAAATTCCAAAGTTGGGTGTTGAGATTGCGTTGGACAGGATGTCAAACACCATTTGGGGAAAGGAGAGCAAAATTAAACAAAAAGAACAAAGAAAAGAAAAGAGATAAAACAAAAGAATAAAAAGGCAAAAAATGGAAAAGCGAATAATTAGCAGAAAACAACTCAAAGCAGAAATTACAAATTAAAGGAAAATATTCAAAGAAATAAGAAAGGAATTCGACGGAATGTAAAAGATAAAGGAATGAAATAAAATTAAAAAATTAAGTGAAGTAAAGAACTGTGGGAAGCAAAATGACTCTATAGAAAAATGGTTCCATTGAATCTCCATTACTTGATTATATAGCCTCCAATTATGAATTTTTGTTTTTTTTAAAAATACATCTTACTGCCCGACTGGTTACAATGTTGCAATAGCCACTGTGGCAGGGCTTCGACTTGCCTCTAGTGATGCAGTTGTTACTTTCTCAAAACGGAAATTAACGTCTCAATATCACGCTCTGATGTTGCAATTGAAATATTATACATAATTTCCATTTGTTTATTTAATTGAAATCTCTACCGTTTGTAACTGGTTCATTTTTAAAATTCGCAAAAAAAGTTTTTTTTGAAATGTTTTAAAAATGTATGTCAAACTTTTTACAGCATGCAGCTTGCACTAAAGATGGTGAATTGAACTTGATTATCGGATGCATAACAGCCGGCACCAAAATGGTTGCCACGATAAGCACGGATTTCATACGTTTGAAGCGTTCAGACACTTGACTTTTCATGTTTGATTTCGTGTTTGAAGCGTTCGGAAGCGAACAGTGTTCCATTTCCTGCTGCATACCCTATATGAATGATCTTTCCCTGGGTATGACCTGGGTACCCGCAGTCAGGATTGCTCTCGGACTCTACACTAGCTAGTAGTGCTTGTCATGGACTGATGTTCCCCTGTTTATGTTGTTTCGCTTGCACGGCTAAGATTGCTTCATCTCATGGTCCGACCAAGGGAGACCATAGAAGTTTAAACAGTTTGTCAGAGTTTCGCCTGGGCTAGGCACCTGGTCAGTGGAGCTCCAAGTGCTGCCAGGTTAGAGCCTATCACTGATGTTATCTTGCTGTATTCTGGCCAAGGGGGCCATCATGTACTGGTCAGTGTTGGCGGCCTACAGAGACCCTACCAGGTTTTGCTTCCTCGCTTTTGCTCAGAGAAAAAATATATTCAGTATATTTAACCCCAACTTGTATAGAAATTTTAAAAACGTAGAGCTAGAAGTTGGGAAATTTTTATCGATAACAAACGAAAATTTTCCTTATCTTTCAGTATGATGATGGCAGGAAAACAAGTGACTGTTGATTGGGCAAATTGGACAAGGTTTCGACTTTGTTTTCAATGTTCAAAAAAAGTCAAGAAGATAGAGAGATAAGAAAAATTGAGAAATACTGAACATGTTATCACGTGAATAAAATTTAGGATAAAAATTTTATTGAAACTAAGAGTTCAACTTGCAAAAAAACGAAAGGGACGAATTTTTGAAACTTGGATCATGTGATCATTTAGGCTTAGGCTTAGGCCCAACCTTAGGCACAGACTTAAGCTTAGAGTCTGGCTTACACTATGGGTTATACTTAGGCTTAGACGTAGGCTTAGACTTAAGCCCAATTCAGAAGTGCATTCCCGATTAAATCCTAGGAATCGGCGACAGTCGAAGATTGTCATTGATTTTCGCCGACTGCCGCCGATTGTCAGCGACAAAAATCCTAGGATTTTTTCACTTCTGAGTTGAGCTTCCTGCAAATTGCCTATTCATTCCTTAGAATCGCCGACTGCCGCCGATCGAATCCAAGGAATTGGTATCAGTCGCTGATTGTCACCGATTGTCGCTGATTTTCGCCGACTGTCGCTGATGGTCGGCGACAAAAATTTTGGAATTTTTTCACTTCTGAATCGGGCCTTAGGCTTATGCTCAGGGGCTTAGCTTAGCTTAGATGAACTTTATTCAACAGTTAATTCTGACTAGTATCTCAGAGTGACCAGTGGTCATTAAAAGTGGTAAACATTACTTCTTTATATATTGTACGTCTTACGTTTAAATTTTTAAATTAAAAACATGATCAGAAAATCAACAAGATCAACGAAGATTGCTATAATGAAACTGGAAATCAAAATTTTATACAGAAAATCAGATAGTGTTATGGAATGGCACATGGACACCAAAATCCATGGCATTCTAGTTAGTGTGCAAAAAATAGAAAAAAAATCATGCTCGGGATTCTGGTCGAATGGAAAGTAGCTGGTCAATAGTTGACCAATAATGTAGGTTTTGGATTGGAAAAAATCCAATTATCTTTTGTCAAGACTGCAGCACTGTATGTAACGCTTCTTCACCTTTTCTCGAGGTTTCACTAAGCCTGAAAGTAAAAGAGTAAAAGGCTTAGCCACGCCTACGTGCTTCCTTCCTGTTAATTACGCGTGTGTGTGCTCCTGTACTGTAAGGCGGCTACTGTTCCACTTGAGACCGGTGTCTGGGTTGGGGTTTCTACATTTTATTACGGGACATGTGTCTTTACAATTTTGGGGGATTACTGTACCTATGGGAAGGTGTGTTTTCAAGTGGGTCATGAGGGCCAAAGTCTGATATGCAAATTAATTATGTAATGTCTTTAACTGGGTCATTAACGGTTTCTGGGTGCGAGACGTCCAAAACAGAACACTTCAAAGGAATTTACAGGAATGTCAATACAGGGAACTCAGACATCCTTGAGACAACAAATCACGAAATAAATTTATATACAGTAATTGGATGTGCTTATCGTACATTGTGAATTTACACTGATGCATTAGCACCTACATTACAGTATATAGAAATAAGCATCAAAAACTTCAAAACTAAGATCAAAATATTCATCAAAAATATTCTACTGCAAAATATTCCATCGAAAAAAACAGAAAGGATAGTCATACAATTACAGAATTTTAAGATTTACTTTGTGATATATTGCATATGAGATTTACTATTCCATGTTTTGAATATGCTGTCACCTGCGAAAGAATTTCGCCGAACGTCACGTGATTCACATCATACTTTTTGGTTATGTTTTTCGCCACGTTTTGTAGTACAGTAATTTACATCAATTTTACGTTTCGTTTTTATAATTTTTACATTCAATTTCTGTGTGTACTTTTTATGTTTCGTTTCTGTTTCATTTGCGCACTTTTATTTCCGTTTCAATTTGTTATTTTCGTTATACACGTAGACTACGGTATGTAACCCGCTAGTCAAGAATTTCCGTTAAAGATAAGCTCTCCGAGCTCATCCCTGTAATTGGAGCACAACTTGCACCTCTTATCAGTAAAAACTAGCGACGTTTCGCAACGTGAAACACCTAGTTGGAAATTCTCACTAGATGACGTTCCTATGCTAAGCATGGAGAGTGAAAACTCGCCCCAATGCTTAATGTAGTGAACTGGAAAATGTCTATGTGACCATAGGCATCTTCTGCAGCGATTCCCGCTGCAGAAGTTAGCTTGGGGGAGTGTTAACTCATCCCAAGGCATACTGTAGATTACGGTGCCCTTGAAAAGGGCATGTTTCGTTAGTTTTGCACTCATTTTTGGGCCTAATCATCTTGTTGCGTTTCACAGCCTGCGTCCCGCGTTTACCTTGCGTCGTCTTTATTATAATTTACATATTTCATCTGCATTCACTGCCTGTCAATAAATTTGCATATTCTCGCCTTCGGTCTCCCTTACGTTGCCAGTTACTGTAACCCAACCGTAGGAGTTCACCCCGGTCCCTCTTGATCGAGAACCCCCGTCGCCTCCCCGAGGAAACATTTGATACCGTCGCTCGCCGACCCGCAGCCGCATTACCCTCTACGCCAAATCGCTCCGGATTCCTGTACCTGCTCACCGCCGTCCGTAGGACCCACGCTTTGACCCTTGAACCCGTCGCTCAGCGCCGAGTACTTTGAGAAGAGGATTTAGTGAGTCTTCTCAGGGGTTATTATTGTTGAGGGTATATTTGTGGGAATCCTCCTTAAGTCAGTTTTCCCTTGAGAGTACCCTCAGTTGAGAGAGCCCTCAGACCCTTAAGGTCAGGGCAAAATAGGGGATTTAGGTTTACAATTGGGTCCCCTACAGTAAGCCATTCCAGGAATGGCACAGTCTCTCATTCTCAGTGAATGAGGACTAGGGATTGCCACCCCTGACCCGGCCGCATTGTCCATTACTCTACCGCTGAACCCAAGGACAAGGCCGAGGTACACCATAGGTTTTCCTGTGGTAGTACCAGCTGGGTTAGGTTCCCGAAACGAAAGCCAATACCAGAGCCACCCAACAGGGTCACAGCATGTCACCTACAGTGTCATGGCCGTATTTCCTATGGGATATGGTATGGGTTTTCCCATCAATGTGACTACTGATCACCAATTCAGTTAATGTGACATGGCTCCCAATTTTCTTTAATGTGACAATGCAGTACTACAAAAAGATGTTCGTATAAAAAATATTTAGATCGTGACATCATGAGCCAGTTTCTTCTGGTGAATTATGAAATATAGTGAGAAATCAGGATTATCTTTAAAGCTTAGTGTTTATTTGGCAACTGTCATTCTCTGATGACAGGATTGAATATCTGATGTGACCTAAAAACAATACTGAATGTTCAATAACTTTGATTCATGCAAACAACAGGCACAAAAAATACTCAGATTGCAACACCTCGTGAACCTGTTTCCTTAAAAGCAATGAGAAATCAAATGCTCCTACTCATTTTCAGGTCTTCTAGACAATAAAATTAGATTATGATACATTGATTAATGATAATTCATGCATCTTTTGAGACTTTCTCACAGAGACATCGAAGCAATAGTAAGTGCTCACACATGAGTCAGTTATGTTTCTATTATTACAAACCACAATTTCTGAGGGACATGTGCCTATAGCAACCAATGGGTTGATATTTTTGTACTATAGCTGATCCACAAACAAAAGCTGGGTACAAGAATCAGTTCATGAAACTACGAGCAGATCTGTGTTATGTGGGGTATCGGATTATCACTCTCTGGAACTCAAGCATTGATGATTGAAGAAGAAGCAGTGCCCACATCAGATATAATGAAGTTGTTATGGCATTCATCAAAAAACATTAGTACTTCATATGATCAAAAATTGAAGAAAATCAAAATATACTTGTCACATGGAGATTCAGGAATGTTGTAATAATAATATAGTAAAAGTAATTGAACCTATTGTGATAACAACTCAACATTCATTGTTCAGTTTTGTCCATTCATGATATTATTACAAATGCTCTTGGAATACGTCATTCATTCATTATTCCCCTTCTTCCAAGATAGAACTTATATAATAAAAAATTTGTATTGTTTTATGTGAATGTAATAGTGGCGTTATGTAATGCGAATATCAGTCATTATATTGTGTTGTATTTCCATAACTACTTTTGCAGTCCCATGAGAAAATTAAAGAAGAGCAAATATTGGACAGATAAGTCTCGGAAAGTAAACACTTTCCTTTTTACCCATCCATCCTCTAACCCTTCAGTACAGGCATCTATAGCCAAGAAAACTAGGTTCTGCTCCAAAAACTAGTAGTCGTCTGAATTGTAGGAATTTCCTATTGCTTGCATCTCTGTCTGTGTGGCCTGGACAGAGAGAGACAGGTCTGTCTTTGTCTCTTTTTTTCCATGTATCTACATATTGTTTGTTCAATGGTTAGAATCGTGACAGATACATGCTTCAGAAATATAAGTTTTATGTCTTCAGTTTTGCAGCAGGAAAAATTTCACTTTTCCAGGTTGAACATCATTTTCTGGTTGCAGTTTTTCACAAAAAATATTTTTTTTGAAATTTTTAAATTGAGAAATTTGAATTGAAAACCCATCGATTTCCAGGTTTCAGTTTTTCAGTGCAAAATTTTAATACTGAAAGTCGAATCTTTCTCATCAATATTTTAATAATTTCCAAACTTTGCATCAGCAGGGTTAGTGCAATCTGAAAACAAACTTTTACAAGAAAATAATCGAAAATTCAAAATTATGTACAAAAATTTATAGGTTGATTCAAAAATTAATTTTTTTTGTCATTTTAAATCCAGAAAATTTTTTTATTCAAAAATTCGACACTCAATTCCCCAAAAATTGAAAATTTTTGATAGAAAAATTCTGAACTTGAATGGAATTCATGTGAAAAATTTGAGATGAACAATTTCTAACAAAAATTTGAATCTGCACCAATTTTTTCAAGAAAAATTGAATTTCCTGTTGATTTTTGCAAAAATTTTAGAGTTTGGATGGAATTTCTGAAAGATTTGAATTTTGAGTGATCTTTGATGAAAAACGTAAAGTTTTCGAGGGAAATGATGAGAGTGAACCAAATATTTGATCATAATTGAATGTTAGTTTGATTGTGTATGGAAAACTGATGGGTAGAGGGATTTACAACAAAATTTGGATTTGAAAGAAATTTTCCAAAGAAAATTGAGTGAAACTAATTTTAATTATTTGATCTCCAAGTTTTTCTTCTCTGTAAGCAACTGGTTAGAATAAAATGCTCAGAATAATTTTTCATATTTCTGAGGAAAGTAATGCCTAAAATTTGTCAAATCAATATGTTTTGTTTTTTAGGTTTATATGGGTGCTTACAGTGGTTCTTCTTGGCCGATTTCAAGCAGTGGTTGCAAGCCAATGAGGATCTCTTAAATCGAAATAATTGGGACAATGCCAAGAATCGTTTTATCTGCCTTCATTATTGTGGAGGGTACCACTGGAAATCTACAATGGATTCACATCTGGGTTCTTTAATCAAGTGGATTGCAATGAGTTGGAGCATGTTTTTTTAGCAAATATGGGGCAAAACACAGATGGTGGAAAAATCTTTGAAACTTTCCAGACTGCAAGCAAACCAGTTTTTCTGTATAAATTTTATTTAAAGTCTTTGTATCCGGAAATAGATACAAAACTGGCCATTAAAATAAGGTAAAAAATCAAAATAAACATTAACAAACTGGTACTCGACAGTCGAGAGAATGTGCATCTTACAATTGACATCGGTGATATTGTGGATCAACTGTTCAGAAATCTACAAGCCGACAATGAGTCGTCCATGAAGAACTTTGGTACCAAAATAGAATCGTGGAAGAGATTTACTTTGCGTTTTTGCTTTTATATTAGTTTTACAGTTTCAAGGAAGTTTGTATTATTATTAAATAGAACAGAGATGCACAGCAGTAATTTGAGGGGCCTGAAGCGGGTATTTTTGGAAAAAACATTGAGGGTATATGAGGGATGAAAATTTTCTTCAGAAAAATATATTTATAGGAAAACCTGTTTTTGACCATTTCCTGTCAATTTATAAAATTTCACACAACTCCATTGGTGCATCTGTGGTCTAGAAGTTTTGCATCTCCAAGCAGAATTGTGTTGAGGAATATGATATTCAAGAATCAGTTTTGTAATTATAACATGTTTTTATTTAATAGACATTTGATTTGGTGAGAGCAGCTCACACCCTTCCACAAGAAGGCCATTTTTTTGCATGTTCAGCCTCATCATAGAAAAGACTAGAAATCTACAATGGATTTAGGTGTGGGTTCTTTAATCAAGCTCATTACAATGAGTTGAAACGTGCTTTATTAGCAAATATTGGGTAAAACACAGATGGAAAATTTTTGAAATTTTCTGCACTGCAAGTAAACCAGTTTTTCTGTATAATTTTTATAAGTCCTGATATCCGAAATAGATACAAAACTGGCAACCCAAATAGGCATGATGTTCTGATTTTTGGCATAATTCATGCATTATTTGAAAATGAAGTTTCTACCAGCTATAATCACTGTTTTTTTCCGGGGCTTTTTCTCCAAATGGGGGAAGGGGGTCAAAATTCCCTCACCCCGTTTTCCCCTATTCGTTTTTTTCGCTTAAAAATGCTCATGGACTCTTTATTTGAATGTTTTTGAGCTTTCTCAAGTCTTCTGGTGTTTTTAGAGCCATTAATTTATTAAAATTGAAGAAAAAATAAAGAGTCGAAATTTCCGAGTTTGAAGTATAATTTACAAGCATTGTGGAATAAATTTTTCGGAAAACTATCCAAGAGCATAGTGACTTTGCATTAGACGATAAATTGACGGTTACCTTCTCTATAAAGACCTTGACAATTGAGAGTCCAAAAAAGATGTTAATGCCTCCGGCGTGAAGCACTGGATAAATTTTTTAGCTATTGACATTCTGAGAAGCTGAAAACCAATTTTCGGAACGTTTATTTTAAGAATTGACTTCGAATTTTTCTGCTCAAAATTAATTATTTCTAGAATTCTATTATTCAAAAAATTTTAAAACCAGTAATTAATTTGTAAACTGTACTGAACTATGGCAAAAAAGATGTGAGTGGGAAGAGCAGAAATTTCAAAAAACTATTTTCATGAAGCTTTTGAATTGCTTCTACGTTAAAAAACATACCTGTAAATAAGGTGGGGTTGGAATATCACCCACCTCGAAACTCGGAAAAATTAAAAAATGATAAAAAATACCTTTTTTGACGTTTTTGAGAAAATTTTCGACTATTTTTGCAGTTTTTTCGACCTTCACCACCAAAAAAAATTTAGGGTTTATCCTTCCCCAGCTGGTCGGACCTCTTACAGGAATGTTAAGAAAGGAATAATCACTTCAAAAAGTTTAGCAAGTTGACGTATCGATCCTTCTCGAAAAATATGCAAATGAAAAAATGCGGATCTTCATTAAATATGAAGATAAAATATTGAAGACTACCAATGAAAAGATGAGACCTTCAAAAAAATATTGAAGATTAAATGATAAGTGAAGGTAAGGTAGACATGTTAAAAACCGTGTTTGAGCTAGGAAATACATAATAATGATTATTAAAGTTACAATCAGCATGAAGCTCCCGAAAATTTTTAGATTCTGCTCTTCCAAAATGCACAAAATGCATTTTTCTGTATTCGAACCTCAAAATTTTGTTTTCCCTTTTATGAATTTTTTCCCCAGAAAATACGATTTGGGGAAAAGCAGTTGCTGTATTGATGCATGCTGCCTAGTTGACTTTATAAATCTTAATGGCATTTGAACATTTACAGCTTCTGTTATGTGCAAATTATTGAAGTTTCTTTGTGGTATCAATTTTGTGATTTTTATGTTTAAATAGAGTTTTTGTCTCGTTATTTTTAACATAGAAAATCTGGCATTATTGGGGCATTATTTGGAATCGATTTGGCATTTTTCTGACACTATTTTCTAAAAAAATTTTGCGTTCCCAGATTAGCCAACAGTGGAAGCAAAGAGTGGCGACACGAATTTCCATATATGGCAAGTATAAATACTCTGCTCGTCGAGCGTTCGGGTCATTTGTATTTTCTTAGTGAAAGCATAGTACGGAGCGGCCAAAATTTTATATTATTATTCTTATGATGTGGCATTTTCACCGAAAAAATACAACGTCCCCACCATGAGAACATTAATGATTTCGTCTGCAGCAGAAGGAATGCAGGTTAGGCCTTGAGGACTATAGCAGTATCAAACCTGCATGCAAGTTCACATTATCGACTCAGTTCTCTTCCTGACTTCATCGTATTACCTTGTTGATTGGGAGTCTTCAGGCTGAGGAAGTGTTTGGGTCATCTACAGTTCAAATGAACTGAATCAGGTGATCTATTGTAGAGATTGAGACTGACTAAACTCTTGCACTCTGATTCTACCTCCGAACTCATCCTAGGTGTGAAATTGTGGAGTAGCAATTGGATCCTCTTGTCACATGTGTAGAACGTATGGGCATGTGCAAGGCAGGAAGATATTGGTCTAAGCAGAAAAGAATATATACATGACACACGGTGTGTTTTACTGTTACTACGACATATTTCTTATAAGCATAAGGAGACTGACTAACTCCTAGATAGTGTAAAACCAGGGGTGCAAGTTTTTTTCCAAAAATTGTTCACTGGCTGGCCAATCTTGGGTTTGATACCTTTACTCAAGCTGATGCTTGGGTCAACTTGAATTGACCTAAAAAAGCGAAAGGGTTTTATAACTTGTTAGAAAACTTTCTAAACAAATGGTTTGGTTCACAAAGTTAATATATGAAAAAAACTGACCATGAAAAAACACAATGACTCACAACGACAGTAAAGCACTAGAACGATTATACCACAGCTTCACCAGTTATTGCAATCCTCGATGTTGTGAATGGTCTAGAAGCTTTGAACAGCAAACAGTGTTATCTTGTGAATCACTTTGTAAAACTGAAAAGTTTACACTAATGGCTACTGCATTCTACTACACTCTCATTCTCTAACTTAATCCGAATCCGATAATGGTGCCCCTAACAAGAAAAAACAAACCCCACAGTCATATTCATTTTATTTCATCCAACTTAGGTGGAACAGCAAGTTACCTTGTGATGACTTGAAAATTGACAACAATTTACAAATGTCAGTAGTTTTACACTACCATACTGGGGCTGAGTTATTTACAATAAATAGATGAATATTTTAATATTTCGATTATTCAAATTGGGTGTAAACATGAGCTCTGGGCATGGTGCTGCAATAGCACAAGTTCTTACAATAAAAATTCCTGCATTTGTCACGAAGTTTTTAGTCCAGAATTCCTACAATTTATAACAAACAGAATATCTATGTCGCTAAACATGTAGCAGAAATATTTTTATGACTATTTGCACAGCTGCAATGCAAATATCATGTCGAAAATAACAGGCAGCATAAAAGTTAATGATCTGTGAAGTTTGAACATGAAACATGTATTGCTTTTATTATTAGCCTATTCTTCATTGAAAATGTACGCCAATCAAAGGTACAATTCAGCTGATTTTATTTTAGAGAAATTTGTGATCATCATAACGACTGTGATACTGATGGTCCGTCAAGAACCCTCAAATCAATGGTTTCTTGTTCGATGGGAAACTGATGCTCAGAGAACTCGACCGATCAATCTTTTGTGCACAAGACTTAATTTGAGCCTGGTGAATAGTTCAGAAATTGAGGTTATGGTTTCATGAACAGACTGCATGATGAATGGCTGGTTACGCCTGGATCAATGCTCCATGTAGTCTGTGTGTTGAAGGGCCACCTGGGTGGCATGGAAGCTGTTCCATCCCAGACCAATGTAAAGTTAGATGTGATCATCCGGACCTAGGCTCAAAAAATGACTGGGTTTGGCACTGCATTGGATGAAACATCAATCCTACAGGCAGAATGATGTGTCATGATCCAATGTTCGTCCTCTTTGCAGCAACAGAGGCCTCGGCAATGGTCATCCGTGTTGAAGGGCTTCCTGGATGGCACTGAAGCTGTTCTGCTACTGGCAAATGTTGGGGTAGGTGTGATCATCCAAATCAGCACTAAACAAAAATGGTTAGGCTCGGAACCTAAGGATTGGATTAAAAATCAATCCTTCATGTGCAGCGTTGTATGATACAACCATATAACACCTAGATATTTTTGTTGAGTCCTGGTTGAAACGGCTACTATGACGCACCATAGGAGTCTAAGGGCTAATAGCCCTTGAGCATCAGTGATTCCAGCAGAAGCCCTCTGTGTCTTCAACTGGTTAACAATGTTGTGATACAATGTTTGTCCTAATAAGCTGACCTATCGCCCATGTGCACTTGTTTCTGTAGGTGTGGCAGCAACAACTGTACCATCCACAAAGCACTTCAAAAAATGGTGATGCTCAACATCCTGTCATCCATTACTTAACAGTTAGATTGGTGCATATGAGATGATCAACCTATGAGTTTTTCAAATGATAATCCCTAATTTATGCCTTCCATCAACTTATTGAATCCTGATCGCTCAGCCATATGTTTGAAGAAGTCTAATTCCGTTTGAGAGCAAATTGTGCCATAATGGCGTTTGCGATACAGGCATAGAATGCAAATTTCATGGCAATTTCCGTGTCTTCCTGATATCGAGCCCAAATATGGGCCTGAGTGTAAGCATAAGCATAAGCGTATGCCTGGGCCTAAGTGTAAGCATAAGCATAAGCGTATGCCTAAGTGTAAGCAATAGTCTGAGTGTTAGGAGGGAAAGCATAAGGGTAAGCATAAGTGTTAGCTGAAGTAAACACACGTGTTTGTGTTAACATCACTGTAACCAAAACTGTGAGTGTTGTAAGTGGAAGCATAAGCATAAGAGTGAGCAAAGCACAGCATTCCTAATACAGGACGTAGTCAGCCATCCACGGGCGTGACTCATCCCAATACAAAGCATATAAATTGTCCGAATTTTTTCCAGATGAATTTTTTTCTGGAACAGTCAGACAAATTTTGTGAAACAACTACCAATCTAATGGCCTAGAAAAGCTCTACAAACTGCCCTAGCCGCTTCTTTTTAAATTCTGTTTGGTAGTTTTTATGCATGTTGAAATACAAGCTCATACACAAAACACGAGCGAAATAAAAATTTTTTGGATTGAGATATCTAGTCACTGTTTAGAGTTTTCTCAAAATTTTTTTGTATATTCAGAATCCATCAGTTATTCTCAACAATTGTACATCAATTTTATTTCACAATGTTCAATATAGGAGAGGTTTATGATTATTAATTTTTTTCAATCACTCTAGAATGATGTCAAACGGCTGCTCTGAAAACGTCGGCAAAAGTGTAAGCACAAAGGCTCTTCTATATTTTTTTTCGTAAAAGACGGGCACAAGCGATTTACTCTTAAAGTAATGGAGCAATTTCAGTGTGTAATATATCACAAGTTAGATATCGAAATTGCCGATCGAAAGGCTTAGGCTTAGGCTTAGGCTTAGGCTTAGGCTAAGGCTTAGGCTTAGGCTTAGGCTTAGGCTTAGGCTTAGGCTTAGGCTTAGGCTTAGGCTTAGGCTTAGGCTTAGGCTTAGGCTTGGGCTTAGGCTTAGGCTTAGGCTTAGGCTTAGGCTTAGGCTTAGGCTTAGGCTTAGGCTTAGGCTTAGGCTTAAGCATAGGCATAGGCTTAGGCTTAGGCTTAGGCTTAGGCTCAGGCTCTTAGGCTAGAAAGGCTAGAATTCATCAAGATCTTTCTTGCAATCAGCGAAAATAGGAGATTCCTTCACTTTTCTTTGTTGCAATAACTTGCCGTAGATTTCCGACAAAAAAGTATACATGCACCTGAAGTATGTGCTCGAGTACACACATACATACATGTGTTAACTCGTGCGTTAGTATAATCATAAGCATAGGTCTGAGTGTAAGCGTGATACTAAATGTACATGCCAGGTGAAGCATGAAGATAAACATAAATTGGAGTGTGAATATAAGCATTAGCACACATATAGTCATAAGCATTAGGCCATCGTGGTCTTTTGGTTATCAACACCAACTGATAGTCTCGAGAACCTGTTTGAATCTCAGGTATAACCCAGATGTTTCTTGTGAGTGGCCTTGACATGCACAGCTATTCATCCTCTCGGGGTGATAAATTGTGTAGGCAAGGTTCGAACACTTCTTGCCGGGTTCCACTCAGCTCAGTTTGCATCTGGGCAACAAGGTGCCACAAATGAAGAGGTGGGTCAACTCCACTTATGAGGGTGACAGCTCAGCAAGTCTTGCTTGTCTCGCATAAGCTGGCCTGTGGAATGCTGTCTCCACTAGGCGACAAGAAGCACCCCAGGAGCACCCCTCATATAAGGTCGGCATTTATATGACCATATAGTCCTGTAAAGCCTGCCTCTCCAGCGATATGGAAACAGGGCAGGAGTACCACAAAAATTCTTTTCTAAATAAAAAAAAAATAATCATGAGCATTAACATAAGCATAAGTATAATGATAAACATATGTGTAATCATATCCATATGCATTAGCATAAGCATAAGTATAAGCAAAGGTGAGAATCTGAGTCTGCCACTGACCCACAACCCAAGCTGGTGTAGTGTAGTCTTCGACTCAGGCATGCTTCTTTTACCCCAAAATCTGTCAAAAATGCAGATTCCATCAATGAAAATCTTTCATTTAGTCAGATCTGGCCTCAAAAAAAAGTAATTTCTACGTCTCTTATCCGCATTTCACATTCATTCTTCCGAAACAATCCATCATCGTCATGATTTTGCCTTTCACTCATACTGTACACCACAATCTTATTCTGAATTCTTTCTCTACTCCCAGAGAACAGTTGGTCAATTATCATAGATGTGACGATCCTGACATAGACACCAATCCAGAATATTTCGAAATCGTAGACTTATTCATCAAATGCTCGATAGGAAAATGTTCACGCTACCAAACTGGTCAAAGAGCCGAACATGCAGTCTTAGCTTTATGTTCTAGCGTCGATATTCCATACTCTTGCGGATGTGAGAAGAAATTCTATAATTCCAGATTTTATAATAATTACAAATTTTCATGTAGAAAGCATTTATTTTTCAGTTCTACCGCATTATTGGTATAAGATTGGGAGCAATGTATGGAACAGGTGTTTGCAAGGCACAATTGGTAAAAGATCCCCTATAGCAACTTTTTCCACAAGCAGCGTGGACCCGTCTAACTCATTTTACAACTTCCGACATGCAGCCATTTTCATCAATTGTTCAACCAATGGAATAACGGTGAGCATACCTTAAAGTGCTATTGGCTGCAGTTTATTTTCTGAATTGTGTTTATGGGGATTCATAAGAAAAATTTCGTCATGTCGTGTTCAGAGTAAGACATGAGGAACTATACCGATCTGAGCTTTTACTGAAAACCAAAGCAATATAAATTAGTTGCACCATATTCATGGTCATTTTTTAACATTGCTGTTTTGGCATAGATTGTTAGTGCATGTTAGCACATGTGTCAGCGTGCCATATGACGTCATTCATGAGTTATCGGAAAATTCAATATTCATGCTGTAGTACATGAAATTCCACAATTTTGAATACTTTTGGCAAAAATTGGTGTTTATTGTAGTGAATAATCAATGGATTTTGAGTATGCAAGACTATTTTTGAATTGTGGATGATGCAAAAAAAACAAACATGGCTTCCAGAGCTTTTCAGAGGTTTTTGGTCAGTATTTGTTCTAAACAATTTTCCTACTAGATTTCGAGAAATTTCTTCGCTCAAAAATCCGGCAATTCATATACTTGGCTGACTATAACTGCATCAGGAATGCCTGAATAACCCGAAACCACAAATGGTGCATCGTTTCTTCCCCAAGTATCACATTTTATTTTGTATGCAGATTGCTGATCAATCTTGCGACAAACCATTTGCCATACGGAACCTGCCCATTAAAGAGGCTATCCAATATCACGAAATTGGCTCAGGCCCGCTGAATCCAGCCAGTGTCAATTTTGCCACAAAGTTATCCCACTGGCATGATGAAGGACTCATTGGTCCATCTTCTCAATCTTATCATGCAAATATCGAACCAGTTAAACAAATTTTGGATGAAAATTACTCCAAATTGGCTGTTGATTGGCAATCTGTCACATTCAACGAGTGTTTGTACGGTTTGAATGGGCCATTTTTGGGTGAAGATAATCGAACTAGACGAATCGAAGCCATTAGTGTGAAAAATAGAATAATGAGCAACAACGTTTGCTCTGTTAGTGCAACGTCTCAAGTGATGCTTAGAGGGTATGAAATGAATTCGGAAATCGAAATGCGATTGACTTTGAAATCTGACTGCCGCTTGTACGTGGAAGTGAAAATCAATGGCTCCGATGTGAATTTCGGCAATGACAATTGGGGAATAGGTTAGTCAACATGGCGTCCTATATAAGCCACTCTGAAAAATATTGAATATCTGTAGTGTTTGGTGCAGTACAAAATAACATGTACTTGCAATAGTGTATAAATTCTGCAGGAAGTAAGCCAAAAAATCGACTAAATCCATCCTGAAAAAAGTATGTTCCAGGTTCTAAAGCATTTTATGTGAAATTAATATTAATAAATAAATAGACTGTATAAACTGCTGAAAGTAAAATCAACACATTTTTGAGCTTACAAAAGTTCTCCTATTCATTTTGTAGCTTCGAGCCTCTCATTATGATTACTCTAGGTCGACTCTTTCCATCACCTTACAATTAGGTAGCATATAAAAACTGAATTTTTCACTTAATTTTTTCTTCTTCTGGTACTGAGAAGATGTCTTAATCTAAAAAAAGTTAGAATCATTAACCAAAGACATTGAATGAACAAGATGAAAGTGTTGCTGGTTATTACATGAAATGACTCAATGTGCTTAATTTCAGCTGATGATCTACCAAACAAAGATAGCGAAGTGCGTTGTGAAAGGTATGCATTGGTAAAAATCCACGCAATGAGGCAATACTGTGAAAATAGCACCAGAGTCGAGATGCAATTAATAGATGGATATTGCACCTTGCATCTCATGGATTGTTCGTTTCTTGGAATACAAACTAGTTCCTGATAATTGCCTGTCTAGAGCCTGGAACGATTTCAGAGGCCAATGTTTTTTCTCGGCGCACAAATATCATTTCAGAATATAAATTTTGATGTGATAAATCAATGGGTCCATAATGAACACCTTACCATATTTGAAATTTTGATATTAGTTGACAAATTCACAGCAATTGTATCAAAAATTATAAATACTAAAATCTGTATGGTTTGTTTTTGGTAGTAATCCAGTTAACTGTAATCAACTGATTATAGTCATGACATCACTAGGTTACTCTCCAGATGTTCTGGTAGTATTCAAGCTGTTGTCTGTGCACTTTCAGTTCAAGATTCAACTTATATGGGAATCATTTACATTATCAAGAAAAACTAACCATCTGCCTAGAATGCATCCCACATACATCCAACATGTATCCAGCAAAGTTTGCTATCTAGGATATTGATAGGTCACGAGCTTTTGTTACACATGATCAGAGAACTTCACTAATGCTTTATCCTTGATATCATATTGAAGGCACCAATTATCTAGCTGGTACAAGGGATAGATCAATCACTGTCATGATGTAGGTCAAGACTAAGTATGGTAAACACAGTCTAGGACACAGCCTAAAAAATACTTGTTTGAAAATTATTATCTGAATGTCAATTAAAAACAATGATGAGAGATTTGTTTGTGCTGCCAAAATTGTCACTTTATCGTAAAATCCTACATGTGGCTTTTCAAATATTAGCATCTCCCGGTTCGGCCCAACAACCATATTAACCATTAAATATAAAATTTATTTGCCACCTGCAAAATTTATTCCAATGATTTATTGCATTTCTAGATCAATATGCTTCTGGTTCGTGGATCACAAGTTCAATGATCATGGTTGCTTCGAAGGACAATTACAAATTTCAGTTTTAACTAGCTTCTTCGTAAAAGATTATGAATTGTGCACTGAACATATCGATGGTTATTCATGTCTCTCTGGTCATTCACCTTATCAGATTAGTGTACCCTGTAAATTTCAGATAACATTCACTTTTCTTATTATCATCAAGATGAAGTTGCTGATTACGAATTTTCACCCGAAAATATAGTAAACAAAGTCTATTGTGACTTCGACCCATTGGTTCATTGGTTTTATCAACAATGGACTATGCTGACTGGTCGAAAAGAGCACGAAGAAGCATTGGTTTACATGACTTATGAAAATTGTGAATTGGCGACTACAATTGTCGTGAATAAAAATCAGATCTTGTTTGGCCCTGTGAAAGAAGACTGCTATTTTTGTACAGGTAATTTATATCCAAACTAATTATTATGTTTAGGTGTCTATCTGCCAAGCTGGTGTGGTCCAATTTTCTATAAATCTGATGCATGATTCTTGCATTATTCATTGATCTGTGGTGACCAACAGTAAAAAACTGCCTTGTTTGAAAACCCGACTTGATTAACAGGTTAGTACTTCACATATGGTACTATCGATTATGACAGCCTCTTGTATGATCTGATCACTGACCTGAAGCACACTTCACTTCAAGTATGCTACTTTATTTCAGATTATGAAGCTGGAGTGACAAAAATCAGTCCCGAAAATTGTCGCAACTAGTAATCAATACAACAGTGTTTGGGTTTTTTGACAACTGAAACCAGACATTCTTTGCAGCAAAACTAAGAATGGCAAATGGAGGCGCTTTTGTTATTGCTACAGCGACAAAAGTATCTCATTGAATGGCACCAATGAATGCACCATCGGTCATCTTGCTATGGAAGTTTACTCATCCAAAGATCCTCATCATCCTATCAATCACTCATTGATGCCATTCAAAATTTGTGCCAGGCGATCAAAAAGTGAGGATGACCTGCATTTAGGTTACATTTGCCTTTTGCTGCTTACATGGAAATTATTTTAATTTTATATATCACTTTTTCCCAGGAATATGGGTTTCACCCCTACTCAGCGAAACACACAACAGCGATTCTCAAAACAGTGAAACTCAATGCAGCAATTCTCAATTCAGCGAAGTCTCAAAACAGCGAAGTCTCAAAACAGCAAATCTCAATTCAGCGAAGTCTGAATACAGCAAATCTCAATTCAGCGAAGTCTGAATACAGCGAATCTCAATTCAGCGAAGTCTCAATATAGCGATTCTCAAAACAGCAAAGTATCGGAACATTCTCAAAAAAAAAATTTTCAAAATAGTTATCTTTAGAATGGAAAAATTTACATTCGGTGGGGTAGACGTTTTGGCACATGGCCCATTTGGTCCTCTTTTTCAATCAGGTGGATGTCGGTTGTCACACATTTTGGCACCAATCGCTAGATTTCTGACATGCTTTATAGCATGTGATTTCATGACACTACAGCTTTTTATTCCTGTTTGTTTATTATTAACATATCCATATGCATGTTTTTTGTTTCTTTTATCCTTTATCGATTTATTTCTTTGAATATTCTGATTTTGTGCGATCATTTGTATAATTTTTCCAGATTGTGCACTTTTGTTCTATTTTTTACCTACTTTTTACTACATTATTTTACTTCTCATGTCTTTATCATTCGTTTTTTGTGCTGCCTTTACTCGTTATTTATTTTATGCATTTCATCTTATTTTTTCATTTTATTTTATTTATTCCATCAATTTAATTTTTTTGCAATGCAATTAAGCTGCATAGAGAACAACTTTAATGGAAAATCCTTATGATAATTTTTTGCTTTTGATTTTTTTCGAACGTTTTCGAAAAATACTTTTCGTAATTTTGGAATGGTCCGTTCGTGCATACCTATCGCAACTGTAACACAAAAGCATGTGAAATTTAGATGACCAAATGCAACTAAAAATGAACTATCTCAACCATCAAAAATGATTCCAATTAACCTAATTTGCACATTGTGCGCATTTACTCTAGTGTATAGAAATTTTTAGTACTCCCTGTATTGAGATTCACTCTTTTGAGAATCGCCGTATTGAGATTTCACTGTAATGAAAATCGCTGTATTGAGACTTCGCTGTAATGAGAATCGCTGTTTTGAGTATCGCTTTTTTGAGTTTCGCTGTTGTGGGTTTCGCTGTATTGGGGACACGCCAGAATATGCACTGATTGATCATCACATTTTCCAGAAACTTTGTTTGTGATCTTCAGTAACCCAAAGTATACTAAGAAACAACCAGCATGGTGTTGACTGGAAAAATTGGAACCGGGAACTATTGATCCATTTAATATTTTGTACTGGTGTATCATCATGTCACCTGCTGTGTTCACAGTATCAGCAATACAGGCCAGGTTAGGTGACTGTGAGCTCTGAAAACACTGTCATAATTTTTTATGAATCTATTACATTCCATAATATGACCTTTGTGTCATATATACATTCCTATTATAAAAGTACAGGCCTTTATAATTCTTGAATGTCCTGGCAATGCAAATCTTATAAATGTTAAAGAGTAAAAAAATACAAATTCACATAGCATCTTCACAACCCACAAGGAGAGGAAGACTGAAGAAAGATGATAAACAACAGCAAGTGAGAAGCATGTATATTTTACTATATTACATCTTTCTAGCAAAATTGTATGTCATCAGAAGCATCAGTCACTATCATGTTCAAAATCAATCAGTCACTATTATCTTCATTTAAAGCATCAGTCACCATAATGTCCAAAAACAGTATCATCGTCATCCTTTCCACCATTCATTTCGCAAACATCCACTTTAATGTTGTTTAATTTCTCTATCCAAACCTGATAGCATATCATGTCTCAAATAAAATTATTACCGAATTTGTTTTCCAACTAAGTTATTGCTAAGGAGATACATTCGATTGCAACATTCAATGCTAATTTTAATCAATGCTGTCCAGAAAAAGATAGGCAAGTCATATTGATAAATGGTCAAAACAGACAAGTGTTAGGTAAGAGGGGGAATGGCCTAAATAGTCTTACTATGATTTGTCAAAAGTGTCACAAAAGCAGCAACTTATGTACTTTTTAACAGTTTTATGAGTCCAGAAAAATGTGCAAAAGTTATCTAAACTGATAAGCAAGGGCAGAAGCCAAAAAAGAGTGAAACACTGAGTAGTTCTGGAAATGGTGGGAAACCGCAACATATTGTAAATTCACATCATAACAACCTGACTACTTTTCTTGCTTTCTGCCCTTTAAATCTCCACACTTGTTTAACTATGAAACCACTGTATGCAGATTTATTTGTTAGACAAACAATTGTTCCTGCATTGAAGCATACTGTATCTAAAGAGCAATGAGATTTCTTCATTTTTTCTTGTTAGAATTCATCAACAGTCGATGTGAGTTGTAATATCTTGCCTCATTCAGTAGCATCTGATGTACACCTTACCACTACAAAAGTCCAAATTCCAGTATTATTTATTCTCTCATTCAAAGCAAGCATTGACCTCCATACAGACAAATGTTATGAATCACTCACCAGACATGTTACTTTGCACAAATGATGCATACTCTACTGAATGGAATCCAAGTCTACCAAGTTCGAATTTATGGTGTTTTTGCTGATAATGTATATGTTTAATCTGGGCTCAGCTTTGTCCAAGTGACATAAACAGAGATAATGTGGCCTGTAGATGGCTGATTGTTGTAGATCATTTAGAAAAATCATTTCTGGTTAAGCTCAGCACAGTGCAAGATTTCTCTAGAGACCCAAGTCTACCTTCAGTCGAAGCATAGTGCATGCAGTTTGATGATGGTTTGTGCATGAACAGTCAAATGATGAACAGCTGGCTACTCGCAGAAAACATCATATACCGCAAAAAAGGCACAAAAAAAATGCACAATAAGCAGTGGAATGTGGACCACTAACTAGGATTCTGAGATTACATTCTTAGTTAGAATTTTTGCTCAAAGTTTAATCACCTGATTAGGCAAAATCAATATTTCTATGTTGTAATTCTCTCATAAGTTTTTTTAAATTTGGTATGAGCTTGGAGGTATTCTCCTTGATTTTTTGTAATACACTTGAAAACCATTGAATTCTTAAATTTTTTTGCAGATCAACAGGAGATGCCAAAAAGATGTTATTCCAGTAAAAATGGGAGTTTTGAGCATACGCTTTTGTTCAACAAGTGGTTCCACGATGAAACTAATGTTACTGTGAATTTTTATTTGACCAACCAATGCAGTCTATGGGTGTCCATCAAATTAGATGGATATTTGCTCACCTTTCCTAATGAGATGGAGTGGTCCTTTGGTAAGTTGTGTAATTTCTAGTTGATACTTTGGAACTTCTTTTCTCATTCAATGCAGACGACAGAGTCCCTGTCAAGTTTGGTGATGATAGATGCAAGATCAAGTAAGCTTTTGATGATACAAAATTCAATGTCCCAAAAGAGAATTGAGTTCTAAGATCTCTAAAAAATAAGACCATTCCAGTTTTGGTTATTCTAAAAATGTAGAATATGTTCATCCTCTATAACCAGAACTCCATTGAATACCTGCATCTTCATGAAAAGTGACACCCATAAACTTTTTCAATCTGCTGGTTCATGCAGGAGGACAATGATTACTGTATAGGTTTCTTAAGTCAAATTTCTGTCTTGATAATCAAGCTAACAACAAACTTTTTTAGTGGATCCAAGCAGGTGTGTTTCCGATTTGTTGACAACAAATTTACTGGACAGTGCTACAATGGAACACTGATGATCCAAGTGAACAACATGTTCTACAGTCAAATAGTTCCCCAAAGGACGTTACCAGTTTCATTTGAAGTTTGTAATGATCCACAAGTTTCTAGTAAGCATAGTTTTTGGTGAGAAGGATGATTACCATTTTTTAAACATTTGTTTTAGTCACTGACAGTGAACCTTCACCTTGCACTAGAGAAGAATTTTTTCGCACAATAAGCAGCAATCTGAATGTCAAAATAACGCGGAATGAGTTCTGTTCGATAGATGTAGAAATCAAGATGCACCAGAAAGTTTTGGTGTTCAATGAAGAGAATAATTGCTGTGAGGAGAATTATTTATAATATGTGATTGTAAATTATGATTAGAAAAATGTTTTCAGCTGTGAATGGTCCACTATGCATGAAAAAGTGAGTGGGTAGTTGCATGGGAATTCCAGTGTCGCCACTCTGTTTACCTTTTGTGTGAAAGTGATATTGGAAATGTGGTTACAGTTTTAAAGATTAATTAATTCAACATATGCACTGTGGTACATTTCCATACTAAGCCAGGCAGCTCACGGGACTCATTAGAAAACCAGCATCATTGCAGAATATACACACGGATGTTATTGTTTTGTACATTATTGAGTTTCATAGACCCCAGCAAAGTCAGTCAGATCATATTTTGAATTGAATAATTCCTTGGGTTTGACCACCACACACATATCATGACATCCTGTGCATATTTGCTGCTTTGAAGATTTTCCTCACCCATCATCATCTCTGATTGACATCAACATATGTTATAAATTTTACATATCTCAAGGAAAGGTTGAATTGCGTACCATTATAAGATCACTCAATTAGTGATTAAGTCATTTTTAAACTTCATACACCTAGTTCATCTAATTCATTTGGTTTTCTCTGACAGTGTAGGTAGTTTATAGCTGGATGTAACAATGTCATCATCCCTTTTCCATTTTGGCCTTTTCTAATTGTGACAGTTTTCAAATGGGTCATTGTTATCTGCAGAATATGCATTTGCATTACGTGTAGGAAAATGGTAGCAGTAGTCATTTAGTCCTGTACAGGCGGTACACAAAACAAGGATGCATTGTAAGTAAATGTGTAACACCTTTCTAAAGATTTTTAGAATTGTACAAAAATTTGTAAAGTTTATTTTTGTAAAAATTCTTTGAAAATGCACAATTTTCACCACTAAATCTATGAAACTGTTAGGTTTTGGACATAATAACTTCAAAAGTGATACAGTTTCAGAGTTATAAGAATTTGTAAAATTTACATAAAATACTTTTAGATTTTCCAAAAGTTTTTGAAAAAGCATATTTTTTGTGGGTAAACTCACAAACTGTTAGGTTTTGAGTACATAAAGTTTAAAGCTATTATTGCTTCACAAACAAAAATTTGTAAGTTTTTGCAATTTCAAAAAATGTAAAATTTTTATGTGCGTCCATGTTATTTTTTGATCTCGAGCCAACCTTGCCTTGTCAACTGTTGACGTCATCACATTTCTGATGCGGAGCAGAGTAGGGTCAGCTTTTCCTGCTTTCTACAGCAAAGTGGCACTTGGCTTGTTGAAGCTGCAGGCCTACTTTTTGCAAGGATGTGGAATTATGCACATTGAAGCATTGTCTGTAATTTCTACTTCTCCTCTATCACTGTGTGTGTTGTATGAATTCATCAGCACCACCTGTGCCACCTTAAACATTTTATGCAGCAGCCCTTGAAGCCTATACTTAAAGCATGTCAATGTTTCATGTACTCTCTCTATGAGCTCATATAACTGTAGGTGCCATTGTCATTTTTTAAAACAATAAAGTATTCTTCAGTCAATAAAGAATAGCATGGAACAATAATTGATCTTAGTTTCAAGCTATACTTCTCTGAAGATCACTTCAAGGAGCCATTATGTACCTGATGCAAATGTTGGATTTGAACACATGCATATTTTTTTCATTAGCAAAAATAGAAGAAGGCAGATTTGTTCATGCATCGAACGTTCAAATGGTAAAACTACCAGTGGTTGCTATGGAGGCTTTTTGTTTCTAAACCTTTCCATCATTGATCCAAGAGGCATTGGACAAACAATCAGCACTGATTACAGTTTCCCATTCAACGGTTGCCCGGGCATGTGTTGTGGGTTTATAGCAGGAGTAGTTGTGTACACTATAGTCTATAATTCTACCTATACTTTTGAGATAAAAATCTGGAAATCAATCATGTTAACCATGTAGCAAGGAGAAATTCAATCAATCAATGTGGCATTAGTAGTTCCGGCAAATCTATGGTACATGTCATCTTTGCTGACATAGGATGGGCTGCTGTTGAATTTTCCCTGGACACTCAATGTAATATGTCCATTAGGATTGAATACCAAGGTGAAGCATTGTCTTTCGATGAAGAGGATTGGTTACTTCCAGGTATGAAGTTTTGACCATTTTCAATATGACTATTGTGAAATGTTTATTCCGATGTTACTAGGAAATTTTGTTATGTTGAGCTGATCATATGAGCTAATTAACAATGTTAAGGGTTTGAGTATTGATGGTTACCTTCAGGTCATAAACCTATAGTCAGTTTTTTTCAAATGCAACATTTCTTGTAAGAGTTACGTGTACACAGTATATGTACAATCGTCATTTGATTCTTTTTTCTACAGTATGAGATAGCAAAAGTCGAACAATTGATTCTGGAAAAAAATTTGTACATTGTACACAGCAACAGGGGCTATATGATTTTCACATCAGCCTGAAAAATAGAAAATCAGGAAATGTAGTAATTTTGTTTTTTAATGAAATTTTATTTATATTATGTTGAAAAAGAATGCATTTTAGAATAAAATTAATTGGATTAGAACTATCTCAACTATATTTCTCGAATTGTAAATTTGTGAACTACTCACATTTATGTTTAGTAACTAAAGTTTGCTTTCTCTTTGTGTCAATTTGTTAGACTTATGGTTGAATCCAAGCTGTTTCCCTTGACTCCTTGAGGGTCATGCTGCTTCATAGGTATTCAGAGATCTTTATCTTTTTCACCAATCACTTTGATGTCATGGAATGCTCCACCCCTTAAACCCAAACTCCATAAAAATGGTCTAAAACAAACAGGCCACCTTGACTCTAGCAAGGAAATACTCATTCCCTGAGTAATAGGGAGTGCACCCCATATATTAATTAGTAACTCCAATCTAGCGCATAACCCATCCACAACTAAAACTAGAATATCAGAATCTCAACAATAGACAAAAAAAGATGATCGTGATTGATAAGATTGAATCAAAGATGAAAATGATTCTTAATATTTATTAAAACGAGTTGACCTATATTGTAATGTACAAAATATAATACAACAAAAATATGTGCAAATTGATGCTGTGGCTACCAGCCACAAAGACTGGCTCAAAAAATTGGCACACAGATGAAGACTGGGACAGAGAAGAGACTAGGATGGAAAAACACGATTTTCCACCTAACATCAACTCCCTGTGTTATGCAAATTATAAATGCAAATAGCTGGAAAGATTTGCATAGCACAGTTGCAAAAAGAAAAACACTGAAAACATGAAAAACAACAGAAGCATCTATAATTTAGCACACTAAATCACAGCGGGAATGATGGAGAAGGAAAGCAGCTTGATTCCTATGTTGTGAGAGCAATAGGCTTATGTGACAAACGTCAGAATGTGCACAAAACTAAGCTGTTTCATCCAGTTTTGTAATCTCAAGGAAGTGGGTGAACCGTGGCATAACGTTATCAGGAAGCTCTGGCAATAAAATAAATAAGGAGGCCAGCCTTGCTTAGTTGTTATTGCCTCCAACAAGTTTGATCTGGCATGTAACCCTGATTTATCAAGTAGCTGGTCTAGGCAGACATAGCGTTTCATCCATATAGGGTCAATAAATTGTGTAGGCAAGCTTGGAACACTTCTGTCTGGGACCAATAAATTCTGTTAGTATCATGGTAACTCGGTGCAGGGAAAGATGGGCTGAGCCTTTCACATTTTTGCTGAATAAATCCTGCTTTGTCAGGCAAATGCCCGCTTGTGGAATGTGGTATCACTAGGATGAAAAAGCACCTAATGAGCGCCCTTCATGTAAGGTTGGAACTTACATGATCAGCATGGAAGAGGTGAAACAGGTAAAAAATAGGAATAAATAGACAAGAATGAAGAAGGAAAAAACCATACATATTAAAGACTTGAGATTTTGTGTGGAGATTAATAAGACAACACTAATCAATAGATGAGGCTATTAATAAAAACTAAATACATAAAGTAGAAAAAATTGCAAATAAGAAAAAGGGTGAAAAACATAAATGTGAATAAGGGGATGACATTGTACCTTGTGAGATGTTGTTGTCATAGTTTTATTATTATGGACAAAAATATGACTGGAAAATATACACCATAACAATAACGCAAAAAATACACACTTACTAACTTGGCCAAAAACGCCTAAGGACAGGTTTCATTTAAGAGACTTAAGCTCCAGCCAAGCTGTATCTTAAGCTGTAGCTTAATCTGTAGCTTAACTCTATATGCTGTAGCATTGTAGATAGGGTGCAGCTCTGCTGCACCTTAACTCATAAACACAAAACGAATAGCAAGAGCTGTAGTTTTACTCAGTTTAGCTGAAATGTGGTATAGCATATGATTGCGTATTCCTGTAGAGCCTCTCTTTCCAGCTATAGGAAAATGGATACCTGTGCACCTGTGAAAATTAGGAAACAATAGAATAAAATATAATATTCTGGGAAGATACTTTGTACACACAGGGCGTTCCTTTCAGAAAAGTTGCATGTGAAAAAAACAGGCCATGGCATCAGTTAAGTTTTTCGGATCTATGCAATTTTCTGTATAAGGTAGACCACATAATGAAAATGCTTAATGTAATATTATAGAGTTCACTTTGGATGGTAAAATGCTTTGTATTTTGCACAGTTTAGAAATTAATGCTGGAAAATTTTTTCTGCTGGTAAACAGTCTAATTGAAAACTTTTGACATTTTCAGATGATGAAGTACCCAAACATTACAGTGATGAAACATGCAGTGGAAAGTAAGTGTTTAAAAATGTTTTATTTAATCTCAGGTACAAGTTGTTTCTCAGAAATGTTCTCTGTGGATAGTCAGTATTGGTCAAAATTGCTTTTATGAAAGGACAGTACCCATATGAATATCCTTCATCATCTTAGTTTTGGGAGATGCATTACCTGATTGACCTATGCAAAAGTTAGAGGAGGATCCTCACTGATATTTCATGTAATGCCCCTGATTAGGCTCTGTAAGATTATACTGGAGCAAGTTGTATGTCGTTGACCAGAATCAAACCTCGAATTATGCATGGCCATCGGATATGCTCTAGCATTGTGGCATGAGGAAACCAGGCCGCCAACAAATGCTGTACTATGTTCACATTTCATGCTCGTACAAATTTGGAACAGTTATCAAGTTCATCACAGTCTATCCCTTAAAATCATACTTTGTTTCTTAAAAAAACATAAAGTTCAATGGTACCAAATAATAGAAGTAGGCAGGATGATCAAGCTGCTGAAAATGACGAGCTCATCAGGGTTTCTTGCATCACATGTGCTTATTGTTGGTAACATAAAGGATTCCACTTGTAGAACTGATTTTTCATCCAATTTTTGGGACGAAATATATGGCCCTTTTTGTTGAGCCCTGATTGAGATAGATATGCTTACCATAACATTGGTCAGTTTGGAATTGTCCAGGTGCCACCCAGGAAGCCTTTCAATTGATGACCCAACCAGGCACCATATTGTTGCTCCAATGTAGAGGATGTTGCATGATAACATGCAACATTTCACCCATAGGACTGATGTTTAATCCAAATCTTTAGTTCCAAATGCCATCTTTTTGGTTGAGCCCTGGTCAGGATGTTACACCCATGCTGACATTGGCCAGCGGTTGGACATCTCTAGTGCCACCCAGTTCAACATGAATGTGTGGAAGAGGTCTGTCATGCAAAATCAAGACTCCTTTGGGCGTCATTTTTCTCCTGGTTTCTTTTACTTCATCATAAAGTTGGTGAAGTGAAGCAGAATAGTAAGACACCATTTGTTGTAACTTTGTAAGAGAGAAATCGACACAATAGGGCATCTCTTGGTTGCCATAAAAAACAAAATGACCTCCACTGCTCACTCTACAGCCTTGACTTTGACTTGTGGCTTTACAACTGGAGCAGTCTTTAATCTCTAATACCAATCGTCCTGTAAAGGCTCCATTTTCTACAAAATAGCCAAAAAAATTTCTTCAGACACTTTTCACAAGATCGAGTTTTCAGTGAAAATAGATCTTGAGGCATTATGACTTTGTATAAAAATGCCAACTACCTGATGAACAATGATTCTCCTATCCTTGTTAACCCATGCTTGAGCGGCTTGAATGGTTACGTCAGTGGCCACAGTTGTTTCTGGGCTAGGTGCTTTCTGATCATAGTATGGAATTGATTCTGAAAATTCAAGAGCACTGTTTTGATGAACATCCAACAGCAGAGTGTGGATATCACTGGCTTTCTTCTCAATTCCCATCAAGTAAAGATTAATGGCTCTTTTCTTGAAAATTATATTTTCTCTTAATTGAGCAATCAGAAACAGATTTAATATGTATAAATCTGAGAAGTAGCGCAACACACTGCTTTAAAATCTTTCACCAAAAAAATACCATTAGTAGGTTATACTTCCATTGATCTAACCTCTTGACATTCCATAATTCAACATGGGATACATTTCAGGTCTTATGGCATATACACAACTTTAATATGTTTCCACTTCATTGATACACAATTCGACGGCACTTGCAATGAAGGTTTTATTGCTTTAAAAATGGTGAAAGTGGATAAAGATGGGCCAGTGGACATGGAGAAGATTGCTCATTTCACAGTTTGTGGTGGAACAGAAAGTATGCAAATTCTTGGTCCAAACATGTTAAACAGAATAGAGCACTTTTCCAGTCTATGGTGATTGTGGTTGGCATGGCAATAACGACTTAGGATTTACAAAGGCTGTTACAGTGGCCAGATGTGCAGAACAGTGTTTTTTAAATATTAGGTGAGGAAAAACAAGACTTCAAACTACATAATGGTAGGATAAATCCACATCTTTAGGTGTACACATTTCAAGTGGACTCAAGACAATGCAGAATGTCACATGAGATTTGGGGTGTCTGAAATTTACATGAACACCATATCTGGTTTTGTTGGAAACTGTGGTGAAGTGAATAGTGGTGCAGGTACTACATTGACAGGTAATTGGATTTGCAAGTGTTATTTAATATACCTGATTTTTGATACTTTTAGACAGTCAATGTCGAAGAGGTTTGTTCAACAAAGTCCTTGATGAATACCCGTATTCAAACCTGATGCTACTCATTGACGTAAATTGCAAACTTTATTTGATCATCAACAGGCTAAATGGTCAAACTATTCAACAACAAGAAAACCAATGGACGACAGGTTGTGAAAAAACTCATGAATTACTCTGCCTCGCATCTTGAAATGAGAAAATGAAGGGGGGTTTGTGACTTCACAACATGTAAATATCTTTCCAAACACTTCCTTAGTAAAGCACTACATCATATTTAACAATTTTCCTTTTAGATGATTCATTGACCACCAGAAATGACTGTAAACTTGTATCCAGGTAAATGCATGACTTATAAATATTTTCAGGCTGAAAGTTTCAACTTTTTTAACTTATAGAGGGGAAGTTTGTGCAGCTTTCTTGTCCAAAGACTTCGACTATCAGAACAAATGTTACACTGGTCAATTAGAAATCTTTTACATTGGTCAGTGGATTTTGAACCAGACAACCAAAGTCTCTTTCGAAGTTTGTGCTGGTCGAATCGGTGAGCACAATGATGGCTGTGAATAAAACACGGATTCCTGCCACTGGTGTGGAACAGGGATTGGTGTCTAAAATGGAAATGGGAATGGAGCATTCAGATCCACACATTTATGGCAGATTGGTGTATTAGACGTGGTTATGGATAGTGGATTTCTATGTGAAAATTTGATACTTGCTTAGAATAAGGTTGTCTTTCAGACATCAAAATCCACTACAAATGCTTATTTCATTATCCACAAGGTCTGTTTCAGTTGCCTGTGTCCACATCCCTGACATCTGGTTTCACTAAAATCTAATGTAAACTTTCACATTTGGAGTCAGCACCTGCATATGTATCCTTATTTTATACTCTAATCTGCATCAGTATTCACAGACCCAAGCAACATTTAAGTCATGTCTAAATATTGTGCCTATGAAAACAAGTGGGTTTTGTTACAGATCAAGCTGAGTGTTCTTTTTCTGGCAATGACATCGTGAACTATTGGGAAGATAGCAAAAATCAGGAACAATGTGCTGAAATGTGCTTTCTGGATACGCAGTATGATGAATGATATGCTGGAAAAAAATCAGCATCTAATCAATTGATATATTTCAGATGTACACATTATAATTACATTCAGTCATCGACAGCTGATGGAGCGCAGGGTTGCTACTTGAGGCATACAAATTCCAGAATTGAAATGATCAAAAACTTATATGCATCTGATGAACAAGTGTCTTGCGGATATGTTGAATCAAGGTTCCCATTCTGAATCATCAGAAATGATTAACACTATATTTTATATTTGTCTTTTCATAATCATATCATTTGATAACAACCAGTCAGATCCACTACAGTTCGTTAATATTTATGATATGAATTGTATGTATCAGAATTTCAATGATAAACTTTTCGTGGCAGAAAAGACATGACGATGCATTTAAATGCCTAATGCAATCCCAATTATGCTTTGAAGCATGATAATGCACGACACCAATCAATATTGCGAAAAATACTTGGAAGATTGTTCCACTTGTAGTTGTAGAAAATCTTATGCTTGTAAATTCAAAAATGACAAAAAATGCTCATAGTCGTTCACACCAAGTATGGAACTGTTACAATTCTACACCCGGACCAAGCAAAAGTTCCAAGTAAAAAAAAAATTTCTGTTTGATGATGCCGAAAATGTGCAAGCTAGCCTACAAAGTTGCTGCAGGTGTTCTCATTCACGTGGCATCATGGAACGCAATGGAAAGAAAGTCCATGTTCAATAGCAAACTCCTAACACATGAAGATGATGTTTATGCTATTGCTGAGTAAGTTAACTTGTGGAAAGCATTTAATGATGAAGGAAATGTCGGGCCAAGCATCATTGGAATACCAGCCTGATCAAATATTCGACGATGATCAGATGGTAATTCAAACATTCTGATACCTGGTTGATGTTTGCGTGAAATCATATCCCAATCAAATAGATCTTGGTCATCACCTGGAGTTAAGACAACATGTGTTTAGGCTAAACAGATGTCTGAGAGTCAATCCACATGACAGAATTGTTGTGAATTGATGTTCTGATGAAAACAAAAAAATTGAGAGTGAATAAATGCACGCTAATGCACACAGGATTATGCAGTCATTATGCCCATCTTATCATAACTTTTGTTTTCAGCCTTAGCATTGTGCACAAGCATCTAACTTTGCAAAATCTCAATACAAGAAGGGAACGGAGTCTTCAAAGGATGGCAATGGCAACATTGTTCACGCACAATTGTTTGTCGAATCAACAGACAAAAAATGACTATGAACGAATGCTAACACCATTAGCTATGTTCGAGAGAAGATTTTCAATTCTGGTTAAGGTTTTACTGTACAACCGACCTCTATAGTATCCTACAGCAAAATACCTTCTTGTGGGGCAGCATTCAGGTTCTTGAATGTGATGGCAGCTATAGTTTGTACAATGTTTGGGTCAACTTCATTCAATAAAAAAAGTCCTGTGCTTCAATAACTAAGGATGATCATCTTTCCAATTCGTAGCGTAAACATTAAGCTATTTCAAAATCGACCAAAACTATTCATCTGCTCATCCATGCATGATTGACATGATTGTCATCAAAACGAATATTTTCCATCCTCAAATGCCTGCTGCTCAAATTTGCATAATACAATGAAGCCAGATTGTTCAAGGGGACATAATTTTGGTTAAAACAATGCTGATTGATAAATCGCTCGATGATACAGTCATGCAGATACACATCTCTGTCAACAGCAAGGCTGACTTGGGTGATGATTGTCTTGAAGAAAAAATTGTTGCCCACATAAAGAACATTCTTCTCAAATTTAGCCTTTAATTAGCACCTGTCAACTTACAACACTTTGCTAAAATCACTACATCAATATTAAATGTTCAGACTCATGTTAAAGTGGGTAAAACTGGAATACCATTCATCATCCAAGACGAAATAGCAGCCTCAAAGTCCGTGAACTATGCGACCACAGAATAGTGGAATCCGAGCTGTTTGCTGATTGATTCGGCCAGAATATTAACTTCTTTCGGTATTTGATAAGAGACTCTTTTTCGATTATCTTCATTTTGATTGCTCATCGAATCAAAGAGTTTGACATTAACTTTAGATTAAATTTCAAATTTTTTTACTGTAGAATATTGATTTGCAGTAGATCAGTTTTTTTCAGATTTTTTCATTTTTAATTAATTTCTTTATTTATAATTTCATTCATAGTTTAATTTATTCATTTCATTTTTTCAATTCAATCTATTCAGTCGGATTTATTTAATTTTACTTTTATGCGTCAATTAGTTGTAGTTCAATTTAATTTATGGTTATTTATAATTTAATTTGAAATATAACTTAAAATTTAATTCAAAATTTTATTTAAAAGTTCCACAATATTTAAAATTCTGTACTGCCACACCTACCGCCACATCAACCAAAATTTGTTTGCTGTTTATTCATATGGCAGATGTGGCGTTGTGTTATGTTTATATCTCTGCTGAAGTCCGAGGATGTCAGCAATATAACTCAAGTCCTATTGGCTTGTACCTAATCGACTACTGTAGGTCACTGAAAGGAGCTTCCTATTAGTTATCAACTAAACACAGTGCAACAGTCCTTAAGCAGAAATAAACACAATCTTCAGTTGCTATACAGCAACTGGAATCCAACAGCTTGCACCTGAAAAACTACCCGAATACTCCAGAGAACCTTACCCAATAGTTCTCGTAAAAGTCGGGGATCTGAGACGCTGCTGCAGAAAAGTATATAGGGCCCAATATAAATCTCGATTGCCACCAAACAATCGATAAATAAACAACCAGCAGCTGTCCCACTTTATTGGCGTAACAGAACAATAACAAAAAATGTCGGTCGGACGGCTCGCACAATACACATAAATTTATAAGAATCATCATAACGTATCACATATTGCCTTATAAAGGCAGTCATGCCCACGTAATGACGCCTTCTCGCCATTTTCACAATTTGCATGGATGGGATGCCTGCTACCGTAAGTGCATCCCCAACAGTTGTGTCCATTTACTCCAAGTGTCCTGTTACACCAAGTGTCTGGTTACTCCAAGTGTCCCGTTACTCCAAGAATGCTTTAAATTTGTAAAATTGCAATAAGATTGAAAAGATCATTTTGTAGTTAATCATTTGAAAGTATTTCAATATGCAAATTCAATTCTATGGTACAATAGCCCGTCTGAATAATTTATACATTGCTATTCCGAAACTTCCTCTGACAGGCACTTTTATTCAGACAACAGAGAAAGCAGGTGCTCAAAAATTGTTGCAGTTTTTTAAAATAATGAAAATTTTTCAACTCATAGTTAAAATTTTTTATTTGTGATTTAAATAGTCTGTAATGAACATTACACTGTAACTATATATGTAATTATTCTCATTAGATCTGCGGCTAGTTTCAAAAATAATTTTTTGAAAATTGAAAGTTTATTATAAAATAATGACAGAATGCAGATGATTTGACTTTTTTTAATAATTTTGTAAAACTTTTTATTGCACAAAACCTCCACTGTTGCATCTCTTGGTTTCGCACCAACTTTTACGCAACACCTTATAGTTCATCCACATCTCTTTACTTTGGGCTAAACTGCAAGCCGTTCAAAAGATTACAACATTATTTGGAACCATACTCGAAAAATGATTTTTTTCAAGTTAGACTGTGATGCAAATGGTGTAAACACAATGTGCATTGTTCGATAGCATGCCCGAATGGATATCATGTATAAAAAAGCATGTTGTAAACCGTGCTGCAGGGGAAACTATCAGTAAAATCCTCCTGCACACATGTTGAATAAAAAAATCGGGGTGCTTCATTTTTTTGAAAAGTTATATAATAAAAATACTGACCCGAGCATATATTTTTGGTTCGCAATTTTCACAATGCCACAACAATTTTCCCTAAAGGCTAACTAATGTAAAGGCCATGCAAAGTACGGAAAGGCACATTTCGGTGCCGAGATTACCATGCTAAACTTGGACGCCGGCATTTGGGCGCCAGCCAGTTTAGCGCTGGGTCATTTGGGCGCTGGCGCCAGCTGTTTCGGCGCAACATTGCTTTTCTTTTAATTTTTTTCTTCACATTTCTTTATTTACTCTGTTTCTTATCTTTTCTTTTTTCAACTAATATTTTTCTTTGGTTTTCAGTATTTTTGTTTATGTTTTGGTTTATGTTCCTGCTGTTCTTTGTCTTATACTTTTGTTTGTATTTCTTCGTGTTTTGCTTAAGTGTTTGTTTAAGTCGTTTTGTTAAAGTGTTCAAGTATCTAAGGGGAATTTTAGAAGATTCATATAGCATTGTTGGAGTAACGGAATACTGTTTCGCGGCAAAAAAATCATGGTACTCCGGGTAAATGGATTTATAGGATTACTTGGAGTGACTGTCAGAGGGTCAATTCCTCTGACTTTTGGTCCTCTATTTATTATATTTTTATTTTCTGAAGTTTCTTTGTTGTTAAAGAGGGTCCAATTTTTATTAAGTAAACAAACTGACAAAACGGTTTGTGTCACACATTTTTGGTCCAAAAAACAAATAAATGGTCAGCGCGAAAGTTTTGCATAATACATGCAAGTTGATGTTAGGCACGCCGCTGTGCATTTTTTCATTATTGCAAGATTTATTATTTTTATAAAAACGTCTCCTTTTTGCTCTGGCCGCCTTGTTGTGTGGACTGGGCGTTTTGACTCGCGAGGTGACTAGGAAAGGCGCGGGCGTTATTGCCGACTCTGATTATTTTGTATTATCGTTTGTTCGCTGCGTGTGGGTTACGTTTGAGAACCCACGCGGCCTAAGGATTTTACGACGTCCGTTTTGATCAGGAGGTTCAGTGAGTTGTAGTTTAGAGACAGTTAGAGCTGTCTCACCTTTTGAAGAGTTTCAGCTTAGGCCACGGATTGAGATATCCTGAAGTCCCTGTGGCTCTGTGCACAGGGACAAAGAAAAGGATCAGCAAGACAGGGAGAAGTTAGGCGGCGGTATTCTCGTTTTTGGCATTTGCATACTTATTTTCTATTTACTCCCACTGTTGTATTTCACTTCACTTTTCGTTTTGCTCAAAATAAACATATTCGTACATCCAGTCTCAGCTAGGCACAGTAGGAGCACAGTTAGTACCGGGTTAGTGTCAGGGGCCGTACCAGATTGGATCTCCCAAGAACTGCAGCTAGGTAGTCGAGGGCATACGAGCACCGCAATAGGACATGACGGGACACAATCGATGGTGGTTGCGGATCAGCCATTTCTTCAAAATCTGCCTTACTTATATATGTATATCCGCCTGAGAAATTCTGGAGTTGGGCAATAAAACTTAAAAAGTTTGAAAAAATATATACCATCTGGGTAGTGGATCCACCTTTTACCAGTGGAAATGGTGGATTCCGCATCCGCCTTTTAGATTATATCGCCTGCTTGCATCTGCATGTGGTTTCTGCTGATTAATTATACCCCAAACAATAAAGTGAATCAAATTCCAACGCGAGCATTTCAAAACGGCTGAATTTCTGAAATACATTATATGTATTCAATAATGAAGAAAAATTTTATTAAGAATAAAAAATTGAGGAAAAATTCATCAACATTTGCGTCTGAATGCTTGAAAACTATACTGTGATATATTTTTGAATAGGATTTTCGTACAACAAATTATATTCGTCACATCATAACTTTGAAAAACATAATTGAAAATAAAAAACGTTACCTGAACACGTACAATTGAGGTTATCAGATGGATGCTAAAGTATGAGGTGTAAGGATCACAATTTTTTAAGTGGAAATGTCTCGATATATTTTAATCTCATGAGAAACAACACAAATGAAGTTGAAATAAGCACTAAATTGATACCTGAAAAAAGACTGAATTTGATTGCTGTAAAATTAGAATCCAATAGCCAATTAAATCCTATTGCCCGTCTGCTAACATATTTTCTGCCATATTTGTCTTGCTCAATCATAGTTAAACTGCTAAACTTCTAAAATAGCAACTTTCAGTGGGATACAAATTCAAATAGAGAAACCAAAACTTGCTTAATTTCGATTAATTTTTGTGAACATGTAGCTCTGGAATTCAATATCCCTGATACTGAAGCACAGATGTTTGATAAAACAAAGCCGATTTCCGTCCGCTCTCAACGTTAAGGTTCATCCATGGTCTCACATCAACACAATGAAAATTTCTCAGCCATCATTGTTTCTCGATTAGATCAGTTGGTAGTGCTCCAGATGGACATTGGACCTAATTTTTCTGATCTCTAAAATCAAAAACTACTCTTTATTATACTGTTAAGTATATCATTCGTGTAGTGGAAGTGCGTCAAAAGTGTTTGAAAAGAGAGAATTTAGACACAAAAAATGAAGCAAATTAATCGAAAAGTGCATTTAAGTCAAAATTTCCATAAAATGGTCCAAAAAAGTTGTACTTGGATTCACATATTAAATACATTGCTGTTGTTTTACTTTTTCCCATTGTTCTGAAATTTAGTGTTCTTGCAAGAATTCTTGCATGCAATCTTATGAAATCCTGCATGTTCTCTGGTAAGATCTCGGGGCTTATTGTTTTGTGGTTCAACATGCTGTTTTTTGTTTATTTTAAGCTCTGTAATTTTAATTCCATTCATTTTTTATCTATTTTGAACTAATCCAATAATAACTTCTGGCGAGTTTGGAGAACCCTGAAAAACAGAAAAAAAATCTAAAGTAAAACATGAAATTAGAAACTTCTATCAAAAAAATTGACGAAAATGCTCCTAAAATTAAGTCATGCTATAGCCCATTTTCTGAATGATTTGTGGATCACAAAAAACGATGCACATGCGCATTTCGCAGAGCACACAACTTTTTTCCTTTAGTTGAATGTACCATTTATGAATATATCCTGAGAAAAAAATGTGTGGCCATAAGACATATCGATTTATTTGACTCCTGAGAATGGAATATATTTGCTGCTAAAAATTACAATCAAAAATACAACAATGGAATCGATGGTGAAGCAACCTAGCACTTTGAGTTATCGAAATCCTTCCAGCATGCAGTATAAAAAATTTTGAATTTGTGAGATTTTCCTCCAGGAAGAGCCAAAAATGTATTTTAAATTTTGGAGAAATGGGCGACTTGGACAAACACTTTATGATGAACCAGGATGATGTTCAAAAGAACTAACTGACAACTCACCTTTTTATTCACATAGAAATTCA
Organism: Romanomermis culicivorax; assembly: GCA_963922205.1. Taxonomy (NCBI): domain Eukaryota; kingdom Metazoa; phylum Nematoda; class Enoplea; order Mermithida; family Mermithidae; genus Romanomermis; species Romanomermis culicivorax. Next base: position 1,053,943 of record CAWUHX010000094.1, on the reverse strand, counting down.
AGCTTTACTGAAAAATTATGGGAAATTAAGTTTTAGCAGAAGCTGATATTCCTGAACTTCGAAACAAGTTGGTAAATTGTTAAACTAAAATTCAGCAGTGAGATATTTCATAATTGAAATAATTATTGATAATTTTCACTAAAGATATTTTAGGTAACATAGAGATTCAGATTTATTCTTTTACCAGTTAAACGTAATGTAATAGACAAAGTAACACAGAAAATATTGAAAAAAAGCATCTTTATGCACCACAACCTTAAAAATACCTGAAAACGTGTAGAAATAGACATTTTTAGACTATGTTGCACGTCCGACAACCTTAATTTATTCATAAAATTCGGCGTCTGCTAGGCGTCCTTTATAAAATGAACTAAAAATTGTGTATCTCGACGTTGCTTTTAGAAAAGGAATGCTATGTGGGGCTGAAGTTGGAAAAAGTGTGTAGCATTTGTATTTTGTTTATAAAATGATGGTAAATTGGAAATTGTTGGAAACGAGTGCTGTCATGAAAATCGCCTTCACAAGGCTTTACAAAAGATCTTTTAATCCAACATTTAAAAAATTAATTCATTTCCCTGAAAAATTCTACACTTTGTTTTTTATAAATCTCGTCTAAATTCGAAAATGTCAAAATCATTACGGTTGTCCGAATTGTTTACAGGGGATGTTTTATTGCAAGATTTTCCGTTCAAAAAATTGTTGAAGGTTAGTTGAGTAAGGTCACAAATTTTAAATCATATGTTACTCATGGTTTTGCCGAAAATCATAGAAATATGAAATAGTACTTGCCTGCCATTTTTATAAAAATTTGAAACAAGCACATACTTTACAGTTTTATTATTCGAAAGCATCTAAATAAAAATGGGCTACAGATGATGATTGATATTATCTTTATTTACTCAAGAACTATAAATACATCAATTTTTTAATCAATAATAATTTTTTTGATTGATTTTTTGATGCTTTAGGAAAAATTGCTCCTGAATCAGACGGGACTTGTATCTATAAAGGCTTGAGCGATAAAACACAAATATTGTGCGAAAATGCAATTTCGAAGTCGAAAGCCTCAATAACACTGCCCGTACATGCAAATTCATGTGGGATAATCCTAAAAAACTTGAAGAATCTCATAAGATGTCTTAGAACAGTCTATCTTATAAGATATCTTTCAAAACTATACATGATTCTGCAAGATATCTTGCAAAACCTCAATGAATCATGGATAATCTCAGATGAATCTTGTAAGATCCTCCACATCTTTCAAGTAGAGCTGATTATGTATATCTTACAAGATATCTTTCAAGATGATACGTTATCTTAAAAGATTTCTTGTAAGATTGTGTTATGTCTTGAAATGTCTTACAAGATACATTCTGATCTATAAGTTGGAAATGTTCTTGCAAGATCTTGCATGATCTGAAACAATCTGGAGAAAAAACTTATAAGATACAGGAAAAACTTATAAAATCTTATAAGCCATAAGATTATTAATCAGAATTTACAAGATTTTAGCATATCTTATAAGAAAATGTAAGATCTTAATGGGATTTTATAAGACAGAAAACGTGGGCATCAATATTTGTGTAAACTATTCGAGTTTTTGATATGTTTGGACGAGTCTGATATTAATCGCCGAATAATTTGCTCCATTTTAATCTTTTTTTAGCTGTGAGAAAAATATTTGTGAGAAGTTGTGGCTTATTCAAAATAATTGGCTTACCATTTAGTTTTTAGAGAATTTTCAAACTTCTGACAATTTTTTATACATAACAACTATTCTAATACGTAAACTTGGTTGAGGAGGGGACTACCTTCCACATAGCCAGTGTTAGTCACATGATCCCTATCTTGCAAAGGTAGAAGCGTGTATCAAATGAAGCTGCATGCCATAAAAGGTTTAGCATTTTATATGATTCCTAATGATGCAGTGTAAAAACGGTGTTTGAACATTCTCCAGTTCGTGTTGAGTTTCACCTTTACTTGCATTCAGTAATATTCAGCTAAATACAACGACAATTTTTTAATCATTCGCTTGGCTTCCTTGGCAAAATTTTGTTTTATGGATCAAAAGTCAAGGGTTCAAGCCACTTACCAAGCATTATTTTTCTGATCAACCGACCACATCGGTGTAGAGATTGGACATTGATGGCCAGAAAAGGTGCTATTCTTCCTTGGAGACATGACAGACATTGTCGAGCCGTTCATCATGCTGCCTGATCTGCAGGCAGTACCGCAAGTTCCAAAGTCTGTATGCAGCTCAGTTAGTGCAGATTTGCTTTTTGTGCCAAAAAGCGATAGTTCGAGCTCCTAACCAAGCAATTTTTAGTACTCTAGCCACGTGGATTTGGGATTGGGATATAAAGGGTACCATTCGGCATAATATTCAGTACAATAACGTGCTGTGCATGTGAAATAAAAAGTAAATTACGAAATAGTAATTTCACTATCATTTTTTGGTGAAAATTCATCTTTCAACTTTGCATATATTGAATGAATGCTACAGTATGAACATATAATGTATTTATAATATATATTTTATCCATAATTATTCATCATATATCCATAATCATTCATAATATAAAATTTCATACAATTAATATGCTGTTTTGGTTGTGAACTGTTTTCAAATGAGTTTTTATGAGTTCTAAAATTCTCAAAACTCCAAAATAAGAGAAAGGTAAATTCCAGAAATGGATGATCAATCGGAGAAGCAGAAATTGAGCGAATGATATGCCAAATCTAGATCAACTTTGGGATTCCTGATGGCTACTGTCACCAACAAATTTAAGCAGGTGTGATTATTTCATCATGAAAATGTTTGATGTTTTGCAGCATATACAAAAATTAAATAATAATACCATTTTATACATGACACGTAAATGGGTAAACGCGTTGTCATCGTAACCATCGCCAAACACCGTTTTCGAAAAATAATGCTCGTCCGGGATTCGAACCCGGGTCTCTGCGACTATAGTCCAGCGTTCTTCCATTTGAACTACCGAGCCGGTGTTGCGACTGGTACGAAGGGGTGATGTACGGACGTGCGACACGTGACATACATGGAAAAGTCTATTGTGTTTTGAATGTCAGGACAAGCTTTTCTCTCAGTTTACGATTGAACACGAAAGACAAGATGGTTGAATGAATGCAAACAATAATAGTGAAAATGTGGTTGAACATCACAAGCGTGTATCCCGTTTGGAAACTGGACACTATTTGGAACGTGACGTTGTTGATTATCAGTATAACGCCGATCAGTACGGATTGAACGCTCAAACGTATTTCGACATTTTGAGGCATCGGGTGCATTAAAGATGATGCAACTTGATTCTTAACTTTGTAAACCTGGATAGAACACATTAAAATTTATGAAACGAGGCAGCTGCTTAATGTCAAGCAAGCTTTAGCATAACTCCATATAATGTAGTGAGACTGAAATTTAACACAATCGAACCAGTACTGCACACAATGTGGTAACTACAGCCAGACATTTTTGTTAAAACAAATGGTTTTCCTGGTCTACACGAAAATGTCCAGCGTTTTACCTTGGAATCCACATACGGATATCTGCCAAATGTTTAGTTTTGGATATAACTGGTAGACGAGCTATCTGACGATAAATGTTTTTCTTCTGATCAACTGCTTTATTTAACAGAATTATTTTCAATAATTTCACCAAATTCGGAATATTTGCATCATTTCCACTTTTCGCAAAATTCACAGGCCAAGAAAATCAGCAGTGTGCAATAGATTTCTGGCAAACACTGTAAATTATCTTCGTTAGTATTTTTGGAACCTAAGACAATGGAGCTCTCAAATACAGCACAGCTGAACAGAATGTTAAGGATTGTACGAAGCTATAAGTCAACGTTACTCAAGATGATGAATTTAACGTGAACATTATGAAGCATAAACAATATAGTTGCATGAATAATCAAGCAACTTTAATTGTTCGGTACTGTAAAAAGTAAGCAATGTTCTTCCAAAAAAATAAACTTGAACAAATTAAGATTATCAGATATTAAGCAAAGCCGAACTTATCATGGTGGAGGCCAAAGCTCTAAACTTCAGATACTGCTCAACCACAACATACACTACTTACCTTATATGTTATGAAACCATAGGGAAATAGAATTAATGTGAAGATGGACACATTTAGAGTATTGGCAATTAAGTAAAAATGTTGAGATTCACAACTAATCGTATATTTAAGGTATTCCACCGAAAAAAATAGCCTGCAATCGAACACAAATACTGTTGCAGTCGTGTTCAATATCCCGAACAGCCAAGCCATTGCAACGAGCCAATTTTCATGACGCAGAAATGAAAAATACTTGGAGTTAGGGTAACAAACTCTTGCAAACCTGTAAAATTAGAATACAGCGAAGAAACTCTTATCACAGCCTTTACAATCCACTAACCTATTCCAAGCTGTGAAAAACACATTGAAGACCATAACTCTGTAGGCCATGTTTGACACTGCTCCGCCAAACTGATCGAGCCAGTTGGGAAATATGTCGAAGTTGGTGAAGATACAGGGTACACTGAAAGACATGGAGAACAATATGCTGATTGAATCGGATATGGACAATGACAGCAACATCTTGTAGTATGGATTCAAAGATAAGAATTTGTAATTTAAGATCACAAATAACATCAATAAACATATTGACATTCCGATCGTATTTCCAACTATTAATACGTATCCCATTGCTAGGCTTGATTCCATTATCGATTCGTAAGTTAGATGATAATGTAAAAAAATGACAAATAAGAACTGCCTTAAAAATTGTGGAATTAAGTTATATGACAGAATTTTTTCACAAGCGTTGTTGGGTTCTTTGCATAAATTCACACATTATCAGCTGTAAATGAAGTGGCTTAGCAAAAACATGTACAAATATGGTTAGTTCTCAGTTTTGGTTTTATTTTCTATTGTCTATTTTCTTTAGGATGTATGGAAATAATGAAAGAGGAAAGTAAGTGTTATTTTCTATTATTTTGTTATTTTCTCCTAAACAACATGCCACATAGGACCAAATATTAACAAGTGTTCTCAATAAACCGAAAATATTCTCAAGTAGAAAATTCCAGGGTAAAACCTTACTTTGATAGCAGTGCTATCCTTTTTCAATTTTTGAGATGAAAAATGTCTGTAGGAAGGAACCATTTGAGATAGAATGATTATATTTTCCGTGAGAAAGAATTTGTGGATATCTATAATCCTCATCATGAATTGTCAAGTCTAGCACTATAGTGCATTCATGGTTGATCGAAACAAATCAATAGCGCGATCCACATAACAGACAACTTTCCACTTCGCATGCTTGGATAATGTTTTTACGGCTCTAATTGAATGACATAAAAAATATACAATATCTTCTAGGGATTTTCAATATTTTATATTACCCTCGTCATTTGGCCATGAAGTGCTTCCCTGAACTTCAGCTGATGACTTTCAGTTCATTGTTTGTCGGATCAAACGACATTTTTATTAGTTAAGTTACAGGAATTCAGAGTGTCACCAGAAAAAACTACAAAAAATGATGCAATATTTTTTAGCGAAAAACAAGAAACCAAATACAAATTCAGTTGACCTGCACAGGTATTCCTTATCATTGATGTGTGGTCATAATGAAAATGATATCAGTCGGTTTCCAAAAATGTGGGTATAAGATGTATAAAATGTAGTGAAAATTGAAATAGATACATCTTCATTGCAGATACATTAGATACTAAATGCGAAATAATGTTTAGCATTTAGTCCTTTTGCCTCAACCAGAGTTCAGGGTTGAACACTGGCACACTATATTGTTGCGTTATATTATGTATCACAGTGAAAACATTACTGCTTCTATGCAGTTATGCAGACTGAAAGGTGCATAAACAGGAACTAACGTTTTCACTAACAAGTATAGTACAGAGTCAAATATTATTTTACAGATTTTACTAATGATGCAGTCATGAGCTAAGAGGCTGGCATTGTTCCCTCAAACTCACGAGACTGGCTGAATCATGATGAACTTCCAGACCATCAACGTAGAAATTGGCATTGCAGCTCCTTTGTGTACATTGTGTGCCTTTGATTACTGGGCAGAGATCAGTCAAGCGATCTCATGCCGGTTTGTGAGTGACTTTTGATGCGGGCTATGACTAAAACACGGATTTTTTTCTATTTATGCATACAACAGATTGGTATATAAATCTCAGATTGGGACACAGATGGTGGATCTAAATCCACACATTTTTAACAGATTTTGGCAGATTTTGGTGTCTAAAATGTGGAATTTTACGATGGATACCGATTTTTTTCAGTTTTCTAGATACTTTTCACTAAAGTGCAACTAAAGTGCAGATTCTAAGAAAATAGCGATGTCCTGTCCATTTTTATTTTTATTCATCGAACTTTGGTCGGAGTGCCGTGAACGCTTTTCGTTCAAACTTTTTATCTTTTTTTTTCGGGGCAGCGAGCCCACTGATCGTATTTTATGGACGAACTTTTTTGGTTGCGTCAGGGTAGCATCTGGCGCCATTGGCCCCATAATTTTATCAATACCGGAAACGGACAATTTTGTTTTTATTTGTAATATTGCGTCAATGGCGCGTAGGGTTGTTATGGAACGATTGGAGTCGCAGGCCGATGGCATGGATGGACTGGGGCCCTTGGGGGACCTCCTGACTTTTCCCATTGCTGGTGGGAAAAGAATTGCCTTTGGGGGGGGGGAGGGATGTCGGAGGGTCAATTCCTCTGACCTTTGGTCCTCTAATTACTTCATTTTCATTCTGTAAAGTCTCTTTGTTGTTAAAGTGTTTCCATTTATTATTAGGTAAACAAACCGATAAAACGGTTTGTGTCACACATTTTTGGTCCTAAAACAAATAAATGGTCAGCGCGAAAGTTTTGCATAATACATGCAAGTTGATGTTAGGCATGCCGCTGTGCATTTTTTCATTATTGCAAGATTTATTATTATTATTGAAACGTCCTTTTCTGGCTCTTGTCGTCCTGTCTTGTGGACCGGACGTTTTTCAATTTACGCGGTGACTAGGGAAGGAGTGCGGGCGTCCTCGCAGATTACGATTATAATGCATCATTGTTTGTACGTCACGTGGGTTTTTACGTTTGAGAGCCGATGCGGCCTGAGGATTTTCAACGTCCCCTTTTGACCAAGAGACTAGTTGGTTGTTTTTTGGAGACAGGTAGATCTGTCTCATCTTTTGAGGAGTTTCAGCTTAGGCTGGGTGTTGAGATATCCTGAAGTCCCTGTGGCTCTGTGCGCAGGGGCAAACAAAAGGATCTGCAAGGCAGGGAGTATTTAGGCGGCGGTTTTCTCATGTTTGGCAATTGCATACTCTTTTTCTATTGACCCTCACTGTTGTATTTCATTGCACTGTTCGTTTTTTTCACAATAAATACTTTCGTACATCCAGTCTTAGCTAGGTACAGTACGAGCATAGCTAGTACCAGGTTAGCATCAGGGGCCGTACCAGATTGGATCTCCCAAGAACCACAGCTAGGTAGCCGAGGGCATACCAGCACCCAATACAACAGAATCTTTGGATGCTGATTTTTTCCGTAGATACAGATTTACTTGGACAAAAAATATTTTTGAGACATAATTTTTTTTAACTTAATCATATTCTTCAGACTTGAAATGGACTGAATCTTTATCTATTTCCAAAATTTGTAAAATGCAGATTCTTTCCACCAAAGCAGATTTTTCGAACAGAATCTTGTCTTTTCCAAACTGAATCGTATTTACTTGAACTGAATCACGTTTTTTAGCTAAATTCTATTTTATTGTCAAAATATTAAATGTTTTATTTTTTGTAACGTTTGTATAAAGTTTAAAAAGGAAGCTGCGTTTACAAAGAAATAGAATAAAAAGGATAGAACTGTCGTTAGGGCTTCTTCCAAAGCTCTAAGCTCTATGGGCATTGGCGTTAAAAGAACGTCAGGAACCACTTGGTCAGTAGCTCTTTCAGCACTTGTATCCTGATTGATATTCATTCGATTACGTACATACAGTGCAGCTCAAAAAATTAGATTCACTTTGTAAAAAAATTTTCGAAAAATGCTATGGTCTTGATCGCCAGAAAACTGCGTTGTAATTTTTTTCCTCAACAAAAGTTGATTTTTCCTTTAGTCTGGTTTGATATTCAGCTGTTTCCTTCAAATGATGCGTTTGTTCTAATGTCAAACACACCAGAATCTAACGAATGTACTGTAATAACACAAGCCATGATAGTCCTAAAGCCGATAGAGGCTGGAAAATCAACAATTGAGCGCTTCTTGAAACAAGAACCTGTAATATACAATGTTCCCCATTCAAAAAGTCTAGCCATCAAAAAATGAGTGCGGCGCATTGAGATAACGAAAATCTAAAAATCTGGAATGAAAAAAATTCAAAAACTTTAATTTTTACTAGGATACAAACTTGAGGGTACTTAGTAACTACAATGCAAATCCATTTAATTTTATTAATTTCATTTAATTATACTGACATGTAAATTGGGACTACAGCCCCAAAAGCAAATACATGTCAGTGGACGAAACAAGCTTGGATTGAACCTTACCTTGCATCCTTGCAAATGGTGGAAAAACTCTTCTCAGATCCAGACACAGATCTGAATCTGGATGATTTCTTGCAGGATTGGGCATAAAATTTTGTCTTTTGATCTGACTTTATGAGGTGATGACAATGAAATTGGTATTGTTAGGTAACTGCTAGATGGGATAAACCCACAAATGATAATTATACTATATTCTCCTACTGGATGTGGAAAGATGAAACTGAAATTGGCAACAAAAACGCAGAATTTCAATCAAATTTCTGCCACAAGTTGTTAAGTAAGATAGTCCATGACGAAATGAAACACGGATTTCGAAATTATTTTGCACTCAAAAGCTGAGAAATTTGTAACCAAAAACGCTCATTGGTACGTCCTCCATTTAAAAATACCCCTGAAGTTAAAGGGTCAATGGGAAGTTGGCGTAAAACAATTGGTGCTCAAAACTCCACAACCTGTTGATGAAAACGATTGATTTTCTTACAAAGCACAAGATGCGGCTGATTCCCAACCTCTAACTATTAATTGAGACAATCTAAATATCATTGAACGAACTATGAGACACTGAAACTAATTGATGCAGTGCTGACAAAAACCAAGTTTGCAGTAATTCAATGACCAAGAGGTGCCCAAATACGGGTTGATTCTAAATTTTTGGCTGATGCACTGGATTTTAGACAATTTGGAATTCTACCCCACAAAAATGATCCATGTTATAATAGAGGAGTCAAACCAATCAAAAATGTAAGCTTGATCACCAAAACTTGAGTATGGACGTTTTTAGTGTATCTTATAGGATAAAAAGTTATAGAAAACTAATATTATATATTGCACCGTCCTAGAGAGCTACATTTCTGATATCTTTCTGTCAATCAAAGACTTGGAAATAACTATTTCAGTAGTATCGACCTATGTATTGTTAAACTTCACTTTAGGGCTATGGAAAACTGTAAAAAATGCAGAAAAAATCAATTGACTAGGTAAATTTTTTTGGAAAAGAAGACGTTTCTAGCAGAAAAAAGGCAGAACTATGGTTGACAGCAGGAAAAATAGGAAAAATTCGAGTAAAAAATTTCATAGCTAAAAATGACACAGAGTATGCAAAAATATTGTGAATATGAAGAGTAAAACAAGTAACATAAAATGCAACAACAATGTTAAGAATCAACGTAATGCATACGAGTACCTAAAAATTGGATAAAAACAATCAATTCAGGCTAAAAATAGTTTGAAGTGGTCGAAAATACATCAAATATGGGTAGTAACTCATGAAAAAATGAAAAAATTGCAATGAAAATGTTATTTTTTTGAAGTAAAACTTGCAGAAGAACCCAAAAATTGAGAATAAAAATGTTCAGTTCGGGCTTAAAATAGCATGAAATAGCCGAAAATAAATCATTTCAGGTGGTGTGCATGAAAATCACCAGGTTGTCCTTCGTCTTATGTTTTTTTTTCATGGCCATTAACAGGAATTGGAATAAAACTAACCAGATTCGTAACCACTGTCATCAGCTGATTCGTAGCAGCTATCATATGGATCAGTGACTCTGGCAGCACAATGAAACCAAATAAAAATCAGCATGCCTCACAGATACAGCTCACGGAACAGAAAAAAATCTTCACAAATGTGGAAACAAGCTTGAAAAATTCAAAGGGGTGAGAGTTTCACTTTCAGTTTTAGTTATGGTGAGGTGGTCTCAAGACTAGCATAAACAAGATGATTTTGCCTTGTGTTTCACACCTATACCAGCCGAGTTTTTATAAAATGTTGGAAACTATGAAATCATACGGAATGTAGTCATTAAAATCATTTAAACAAGATTTATACAGTGAAAAATTACAAAAGGAAAGCAATATCAGTTGGTACTACTTTTATATTTCATATGAAGCATTTTCAAAAAAATTCTGTGACACAACTATGGAATAGTTTCAGTGCATATAAGTACAACGAGGTATGAAAAACGAATGTTTTGATTCAGAAAAATTGTCGATGCAGATCAAATTTCCTTGTTTTGCTCCTCGTGTACACATTCAGTCAATTCTTTCACGTATTCAGTACCATCCGATATTATATAAGTCATGGTGCGATTATCTTTCACCATTGCATTGTCAACAAACTTGCAGGCTTTCACTCCATTGATGTAAATCTGTAAATCAAAAGTCTAGAATGCACTACTTGTTTTTGACCACTATGCTATACTCCCAGCTGGCTTAGAATATGCTTTGTGATATTATTGATAATTGTGTTAGAGTGAATTTACGCGGATCAGTACTGAGCATCTGTCACAGCAAGACGTCAAAAAATCTTACCCTATACATGTCGTCATAAGTTGAGAATTTGTAACTATATATGGGTCCTTGTCGTGGTATAAACACCAAAAAACTTCTTGATTCAACATGGTAGTCATTATAGATGCGTAGCTCTGAAAATTTGTTACATAAATCCATGCATTTGAATGATTCAAATGTCAGTGATACCATCTAATGTCAGGAAAAATTCCAGTGTATGGTGTTTATCTTTGTTTTGCATGCGAACAAAAAAACGGAACTCTTCTCCTTCCGGCATTTGTGTCGTATTAAACATGAATTCTACGACAGTGTTTTCACCAAAGTCAATGTGTCGATGTTCTTGAATCTGTGAAACACAAAAGCCATGGACTATACAAAAAAATTATGATATACCATCTGACATTTTGAACAGAGACAATGCTTTGATTCACATCTTTGTATCAAACTATGTTACCCTAACAGGGATTGATTAGGCAAGTGATTGTGTCACATAACAGTTGAAGTGATAGGACACACATAAACAGAACAAAGTGATGATACCAGTATTTCACACGTCTGCCGATGGAGTTTTGTCTAATATCAACATAGTCTATCTCAGAGGTTATGCTGATTAACCTGAAAGTTGAGGCAAAGATCGAACACACCAATTGGCATGGAAGATGAACATAAATTAATTTTGACCATTGTGCTTTTATTGACAGAGAAGAGTGGTCAGAAAAGCCAGTATATTTTCATTGATTGACCTGTTCTATGATACTCATACAATCCTGATTTATATGCGAATCAGACTCTGACTTTTCAAACTGAGTTTTCAAAAACTCAGGCACTAAAACTTTGCGAAAGTACTGTGAACACATTAAACTTACTAGGTGAATTTTGCAGCAAGAACCTCAAAAAGTAGGTCCAACTTGATACACAATTTTCGGTGAAAGGAAAGCTTAGTACAGTAGAAAAAGTTGATTTCTTCATGATAATGAGGAACGCCAGAATCAAAGGAAGACAAAGCTCCTTACCCCCTTTCGATTTCCATGGAACTGTGTTTGACATCCGAGTATTACTCAATAGAATTTCACTGTTTAAGGAGACTATGAGATGAAACTTTAAACCCTTCAGTTTACCAATCATTAACGGAAAATATTCTCAATTCCTAACAATGAGTGTTATGAGTTTTTCTGTGTTGAACTTACTTTCAAGGGATTGTTGCGTCGATTATTTTTAAATTAAAGACCACACTACTAGGCGGATTAGGGTCAAAACTAGGGATTTACTTTTTTCGTTCTGTCTACGCATGTCTCTGTTTCATTTCACAGTCTCTTTGCTCTTTAGTTTTTGTTTTATTATGCTGCATCTTTTTCTGAGTATCTACTGAGCATAATTTCGTCCAAAATTTTGCGGCATTCTGTGCCAACGAATGTCTGAAAGCCTGTTAAAAGGTACTGACAAAATATCATTTGAAAAAGCGGTACCGGGACCGAATTTCACAGTTTCTTTTTTTTATCAAAGTTAATAGGCCGGCTTTAAGACAACCTGTATAAATAAATGAGCTAGTAATTTCAAAACGGACAGAAAACAGAAAAGACTGACTATACACTTGTTGCGCTTTTAAAATTTTCGAGTGGGCTTTTAAAGTACTTCTAGCCCTTTTGAATCCATTGCTCTTTAGAACAGGCCGCGGAATTTAACTGGCAGCGCTTTTCACCCACAATCGTTGCACAGAGTAACAAAAAATGACCAGAGATATCAAGTGACCTGTGCTTCGTGGTTTCCGAGCAGCCTTTTTACTTTTGCATTTTTTCTTCGTTTTATACTACTTTTATCTTTTTTTTTTGCTTAATGGAAACCTATCCAAGTCTCGTAAGGAAAATACAGGGATCCTAAAGAATTTCACAACCTGATATACATGTGATCCGTCGATATTTTCTCAAAAGAGTCTTTTTGATCAGAAATTCATGTTTCTTATCTTAAGCTTCTGCCAGTTCAACAGTGTTACCATTAGCATACTGACACATTTTATCAGTGTGAACTCTTTTGTAGCTTTTCACATTCAGTACTCATCCTTCGTCCCTCCATCTCTACCTGTTCATCATGAAACGAATGGCATTCGGCCTCTGCAAAAAAGACGAAAATCGTCATTCTAAGTTGAGTACTAGTGTGAAACAATTATAGCATGTAAATTTAGGAGAGGCTGTGACGCTAACTGCTAAACCCATTCAAATATATTTTAAGCGACATTTATCAATTTACGAATATATTGAAAATTCTTTCATTGGACCGTTTTTCATCTTGCACCATTCTCATTTAGCTTTATTTATTATTTAATTAGCTTTTGAATTTCTCGAGGGATAAAATTTTGGAAACTTCAGCTACAAAAATTTTCCATCTTGAATGCAAGCATTGAAAAAAGTAAAGATAACTTTTAATAACCTTTAAAATTTATAGAATTATACATGATTTAGAGTTTTACCTGCTCTATCCAGTACCGCTAGAATTTGAAAAGCACATAGCAAAAACTTGATCATGATTCGATTTTCACCTGAAATTGCGAAAACATAAAGTTGCCCCGATGATGAAAACAATTACCGTGCACTATGCAATATGTTACTGAAAATATTTTTTGACCCGATTGATGAAATCTGTAAGTACAAAGTAATTATAAGTGAATGTGATGATCTTTCTGATGATCATGTCTGAAAATTTCTGGATATTTTCAAAAATATTTCGAAAATTACGAACTTGTCAGAATATATACTTCAAGGGTAGTGATAACGTGTGTCTATTGGTTTGTGTCTCACTGATGGCTGTCAAGTTAAAATCCTGTATCTGAGCAAGCACATTTTCTAACTCATTTTTTCAAATGAGTCCCAGGAAGAAGAGGATGCTATCATGAATAATGAACGACCTGCGTACGCGCCCGCCTTTTTTCTCACATTGATTGTAGCAATCAGGAATACAACTTGGGAAAAATTTCGGCTCGGGATGCATGGTCATCACCTGTCTAGGGATTTCCTTATACTTTTCTGCATTGGAGGCTGATATGAAAAGGAACAGAGTATAAATTCTTCCAGAATTGCACGGAAGCAGTAGCTTACCCGAAGACTTCCAGATAAGAAACGTTCCTATAAAAACGTGAAATGTGTACACTGAAAAATATAATATAAAATGATATCATCTCGATAGACTAGGTGATATGGAATTTAACCACTGAAAATGCATAATCTGTTCACAGTTTATGGAAAACAGTATAGGAGAAAATCCAAATGATTGAAAATATATTATCATGCAATTTTTATCTACATTTCGAGAATCCACACACTTAAACTTGTAAGATAACAAAAAAATCTTTCCGCAGCATAAAATGTCCTCCAGCAAACTTTATTTCGACAACTTTTTACTCATGATTCCAAAAAGTCATGTCATGTTTGAACGTCGTTTCAGACTCGATATAATACAGCGACAGTTTCATTATTGTGGACAGAGACAAACAATAATTTGTTTCCACAGGAGCTAAATAATTTGTCGAAAAATCCAATTTGTCAAATATGTTGCGTGACTCGTCGTGCACCTGAATGCAAGGGACCTATTTAATTAAAGCGACATAGGCTTCAAATGAACTGCAGCTCAAGCTGTAGCTTAACTCATGCAAATAAAATCGCTGGGCATGTGTTCACGGTAGCAATGTTTCCACATCTATGCAAAGTTGGTCGTTTGGACAATGCCACAATTCCAGCAAAGGAAGAGTGATTTATCATACTTATTGCTTAATTGTCATGTAGTGCGCGTCACTCGCATGAGACTTTGCACTTGTCACTTTCCTCACTAAATAAACTATAGTATAATAATAAAGAATAGAAACATTCGCATTATTTCTATTCATTATTATCATATTATTATCTATTATTGGAGATGTGCGTAGGATATCCAAATATCTTGAGAGATATTTCGAAAAACGGATATCCAGATGGGAAAACATATCCGGATATCCGGATATATCAGTAAATTTTCACTGTTCCAAAAAGAGGTAAAGATTACTACATTATTACACAAAGATTCAGCAACGAGACAACAAAAGGTTCAACTTATATAAGTGTTATGTACTATTCAGCAGGGTTTTTAAGCACGATTCCTATTAGCATTCATGCTAATGAAAAAATTTCATTAGCACACTTAGCACTGTTGACAAATAATACTTCGTTGCCTTCAAACTAATGTGCGAGTTTGTCAATTCTGATAGCATGATTTTATTGCATTATCTCATGGAATCATGCTTGATATTGGTTTTTTTAAAAGGAATAAGATTCTCATTTGATTCTAATTAAATCAGCTCATTCTTACCTTATGCACTTGATTAGTTGACCGACAGGGAAATATTCAGTAATTAGTTAGCCAGTAATGCTAAATAGGAAGCGCTAAATTCCTTTTGACTGTTTGAATAAAATTTTAAATGTTTTCATTGAATCTGGAACTGCACTTCAACTTCAATACAGGTGCTCGATTGATTTTTTCAAATAACGTACTTGCTACGTCACTTTTCATGATTTTTACTGACGTATTTGCTACGTCACTTTTACTGATTTGCCTAAACTTCAGCATATGTCAAAACATTTGTTTTGAAATTATTTAAGTAGCGTCCAAGACGTTAGAGCCGAAGCAGATTCAGATTCGAGCCAAAGTCATTCACTATGCAAAAGTTAAGGGTCGTTAACACTTACCTTTCCTGACGGAATGGAACCGAACCGATCACCAAAAGCTTAAAACTTTCTGACTGTAAGTTCACTTCCGATCAGAAAGGATAACAGTAATTTTATAGAAAATGACCAAGGGTGACCTCTATCCGAACTGAACGGAACGAAACTTTTCCTTACATTTGGTAACGTTGTGTCGATTGCATTCCGTTCCGTTCCGTTCCGTTCCGTTCCGTTCCGTTCCGTTCCGTTCCGTTCCGTTCCGTTCCGTTCCGTTCCCTTCCGTTCCGTTCCGTTCCGTTCCGTTCCGTTCCGTTCCGTTCCGTTCCGTTCCGTTCCGTTCCGTTCCGTTCCGTTCCGTTCCGTTCCGTTCCGTTCCGTTCCGTTCCGTTCCGTTCCGTTCCGTTCCGTTCCGTTCCGTTCCGTTCCGTTCCGTTCCGTTCCGTTCCGTTCCGTTCCGTTCCGTTCCGTTCCGTTCCGTTCCGTTCCGTTCCGTTCCGTTCCGTTCCGTTCCGTTCCGTTCCGTTCCGTTCCGTTCCGTTCCGTTCCGTTCCGTTCCGTTCCGTTCCGTTCCGTTCCGTTCCGTTCCGTTCCGTTCCGTTCCGTTCCGTTCCGTTCCGTTCCGTTCCGTTCCGTTCCGTTCCGTTCCGTTCCGTTCCGTTCCGTTCCGTTCCGTTCCGTTCCGTTCCGTTCCGTTCCGTTCCGTTCCGTTCCGTTCCGTTCCGTTCCGTTCCGTTCCGTTCCGTTCCGTTCCGTTCCGTTCCGTTCCGTTCCGTTCCGTAAGCCCTTAGGCTTAGGCTTAGGCTTAGGGTTAGGCTTAGGGTTAGGCATAAATGACCTTTAACAAAGAGGATGACGATACTGACAAAGTTTTTATTTGTGAATATGGCAATTTTTAGTTTTTCACCACAATTTTGTGGTACTGAGACATTAGAGCACGGGACAATGAAGCCCGGAACAATAGGGTGCAGGAACAATAGAGCAGAGTGCAAGCACATTAGAGCGCAGGACATAGAGCACAGAAAAATTAGATCAGAGCAAAACAAAAAAAACGAGAAAAAAATAATTGAAAAATTACTACATTTCAGCCCAAAAAAGCTTTCTTTAAATTTTTTCGCGTATCTGCAGAAATTGAGGTCACAGCCAAAGCATTTTTCTACCATTGAGCATTTTGCTAAAAGTTGCGGAAAAAATCACACACATTTGACCTTTGAACCCTCGATTAAACTTATTTCATTTTGTTATTTTCGAATTTATCTTGAATTTCTGACTCCCATTCAGAATCACGCACAAAATTTTTTGTCAGATTTCGAAATAAAGCTGCTCGCTCAGTATTTTTTTTCTATGTTCAAAAACAATTTAAAAGTCGCATTCATTGCAGATCAGGGAAAGTTGATTAAAATTTGTTGGAACCAACAGATGCGCCCTAATGTCCACACTTTAATGTCCACACTCTAAAGTCCCTGCGCTCTATTGTCCCATGTCCGGTCGTGCAATTTTGTGATATTCTTGACATCGTTCTCGAAATTTTTTTCAAAAATTTTTCCCTTTCAGTCATTAGCAAGCGTGCTAACATAAAAAAATTCCATTATCACGGCTCTATTTTCACATAGGCCCTAGTGATGAAAAGTACACTCTACACCGTCCCACATTTGTTCATGTCTTCAAATCACTTGCTCAATGCAGTAATGCAATCATTGGAATACTGACTGACACATTGATAGAAATCAAAGCAGAGCAGCCTGCAATCAAAGCAGCTTTTGTGTGATCTGTTATTGCTGGATGTTTTTGTGGGTCCCCAACCTTGCTAATGGTGCCAACAATATATCAAAAAACAGGGATGACTATAAAGAACAGGGACTTCTCTGAACCTCAATCTGGTAAAGGCCCATGTGACCAAATTGCTGCACTAAAAGAGAGGCAAGTTCACTGTTTATAAATGAAAACAATCGGTGTACAACTGCTGAAGAATTCATAACATGTGCTACAACACATAGAAAGGTCAAGAGAACATCATTCATCACTGGCAATCTCAAAATCCCACACAAGAAGATGAATCTTAAAACAGTTGGTATCAGCAGCTACTTCGATTTCAAGTTCACATCTACTGAAATCAAAGCAACTAAAGCTTACAAGGTTGGTACTGGAAGCATATTCAAGACGAAAATATTGAATTTTGAGCATTTATCAGAGCTTGAAATCCATCATGTGGTAGATGAAGACCAGCGAGAGGTTTCACCCCTTCAAAAATCAAAGTTCTGGATTGCTGTAGATCCGAAAATCACAATCACCAACTTTGAAGAAGAATCTGAAGATCTTCCAGCCACCACTGATGTCATCTAGGCCCTATAAAGTTTTTCGTACTTCATCTTCATTGCAACTGGTTGCAGCATCTTATTTTGGGTAATGACAAGCTAATGCCATGGTTAACAAGTTTACGTGATATGGCAATACAAAGCTATAGTAGAACATCAGAAAGTGTTCACTTGACACCTTGGATTGCCTAAAGTTCAAAAAGCTCTTCAATTGTCTTATGAAGCTGACTCATTTGATATTATGGAAAAAGGTTCGACATTAAAGAAGCAAAAGATATGCCATCCCTTGACAGAAAAACAACGTCAGTATTTGCTGAAAAAATACAACAGTGACATTGTATATCATCAAAAATTAAATGCTGAAGTTGTCACGGAAAAAATGAGGAGGAACCCATCTTCCGTCAGATCGGACTTCTTCACACCACAACAAATTACTGGATTCTGGGCTAGGGAAGTCGGGAAGAATCTACTACATTTTATAGTAGAAACCTGGATAGAGAATGTGGTGTTGAATATGAAAGAACCCTACTAGGATCCAGTGATGTTTGATCCTCATTTAGAATATGGAAGGGAACTACTGAAAAAATATTGTTTTGAATAATTATTTCAATAATTAGTATGTAGATCTGACTCTTTAAAAATTGTCGTCTGGTTTAGAGCAAATCTTTCTATTGGATTCAAGTAGATTTTATGTTGAGCTCTTATGATCTGAAAATGATCCAGAGTTTCTCAGTTTTTGTTGAAAATTTGAACAATCTTCCATCTTATAGTTAACCAAAAGAACAAGGCTATTGTAGTTTTTTAAGGTACAATGGGTGCCAATACTGTGATGCAAGTTGGTTAGTATGTAGCCACATACTGTGGCTGCAATGTAGTCTTTTTGAACTAGAATTAGGAATATTTCGACTAAATGGAATATGAATTGGCACCTGAAATATTTTCAACAATATCAAGAATGCATTTTAATTTGTATAGCTTCCCATGTAAGGGACAATAACTAAACCCTTTGAGTATATAGCCAAGATGTCAGCCTGCAATGCATACAAGTCTTAGTTGGATTATTTAAATTTTGGATGAATGACTGCATTTTCAAACAAAAAATTTTATAATTTGATTCAGAGATGGTTTCAACTTGTTTCACTATGGCACACTCATTGGTTTTTTTATTTTGATAAAACTTTGTGAGTATGTGGCCAAGGGGTCCAGCCATAACATAGTGAATTGGAATCAATGACAGACATTATTTGATGTTAGGGGGTACAAAAATGTGTGAATTTGAGTGATGGACAACTGCTGAAAATTGGAATTTAAAGTATAGTGTAAACCATAATTTTAATTCTACATTTATCAATACATGCCATGCATATACATGAAACATTGTTACATTCACTGACCAGGTTTTATTGATGGGCATTCCATACCTGATAACATACAAGTGTTCAATGATTGTGACATAAAATTTCGAAAATTGAAAAAATTGAACCTTTGGATTGATGTTGCAAAATTGATTTTGATTTTTATATCAAACAAATACTAGCATGTTGTTCAGTGCAAAAAACTGTATAAAATATATTTCTTGAGGTATGATTAATTTTTTACTTATCACAAGCTTGGTCGAGTCTCAGAGAAATTGTGTCTTAATCCAGCACACTGTATTTCCTATACAATTTTAACTTTCGTGATTTTATCTTCGTTACTTTCTTAGTTTTTTGCTTTTAATATGTCTTGATTCTTTTTTTTGTTCTTTCTTCACTTTTTTTCTTTCATTCTTGCTACTTTCTGTATCTCGCTTCTTCTTTCTAGTCATTTTGTTCAAGTTTTCTTTCTTTTTTAATGCTTTTCCACTTTCTCTCACTTAGTCAGGGTTACTGGAGATGCATGTGTTCACTTAGTCAGGGTTACTGGAGATGCATGTGTTCAACTTCCCATCTCCACGCGCAGGTGGTGAACGCTGCTGAAAGTGGCAAGAAAGAAAAGACAAATTTACATAGATTTGTGATACCACTTGTGTTTTTGGTTATTTTTCATTATTGGTATTTGGTCATGTTTGCATTGCCATCTATCGTCCGAATTATATTAGTTTTGTTTCATTTTCGTTTTCCATTTTTACCTCGTTTTCCCAATACAACCTTGAGGCGGTAACTAGCATTGTTTTGTGAGGGTAGTGGAAGGTGTTTAAGGATAGGAGTGTAGACTTGGGTAGGAGCTCCTGAGGTATGTATCAAGGTGTTCTGCCTGAGGTTTGGTGAAGTACTGGTGAAGGTATCTGAGAATCCCTGTGAGAGGGTTTTGGAGTGTTTGTGTTTTTGTTAGCCTGTGGTCAGAACTGTTGCAACTTCCTTTGTATAACCCAAAGGTCAGTTACATCATCATTTTCAACCCACATGAGCCTAAAAACTTTCTTAATGTTTTATTTTTGTTGACCTTTTTCTTTCCTTTGATATTGTGTTCCTTCTAGCATTCTTTTGTTTATGTTTTTTTATGAAGAGTTTCACACTTACAGGGATGAAAGACTCAAGCCTGTCGAACGCACAAGAAATTATACATGAGACTATGGCTATTTCAAATGAAACCTTATGAGTTGTTTTATGAGCAAAAAAGAGAAGTAGATTTCAAGAAAAACAAAAACGAAATAAAGCAGACACAAAAGATGAAAACTTTAAAACATACAGAATGGAAAACATTTAATACACTCAGAAAACGAAAGGAAAAAAATATATACAAAGCATAATATATGGTAAAGAAGAAAAACACAAAGTGGGATTATTACATTTTCAATTACTCGTTTGGAATTACTGAATTGTGAAATACCTAACTTGGTAATTTGCTCAATTGAGAATCACTCATATGAAAATGGCTGAATTTGGAATTTGTTCACTTGGGAATTCGCTCAATATGGAATCGCTCAGAGGGGGTAGATCGGTATATGCAATCAGAAATCACCTTTTTTCTACATATTGTTCTTATTTTTCGCCAAAAAAGCAAATCGACTATAGTCTCATCTTGTCAGGCAACAACTATTTTTAGTGTATAACTTCGTTTTTGGATGCTAAAGTCGAGTGGATAGAATTAAGTAATAATTATTTACCAAATTTTTCCCTCAGCCAGAATCTATCAGCAACTCTACATGTGCATCATAGTCAATTTCATAACAAGGTTTATCTGATAGCTTACTGGTGCAAAATGGATAACAGATCGAAGTTGTTAGATGATTTTGAATCTGATGCAAAGAATACCAGAAAGTCATTACAGGGTTTGATGAACGTTTTCTTCGGTTGATCGCTATGATCAGCACAGGCAAAGCCTTCAGCCGGACTCAATGATCAATGTGTAGTTTTGGCATTTGAAATAAATACCATTTGTATCAGACAAATACTAAAATTTCATATGCATGAAATCAGTATGAATAGCACATTGGGATGAAAACAGTGACATATAGGACCATATCTTTACAACTTAGGCAACCATGCTGATCTGTTTTCAGCACAATAAAATAGAACAAAAAAATAGCATGCCTTAAAGATACAGCTCAAGGAACAATAAAAAAATCCTCACAAATGTGCAGTTTAAATTCTAAATTTAAAGGCGTGAGAGTTTTACTTCCAGTTATAATTATGATGAGGTCGTTTCAAGACTAGCATAAACATGATGGATCTTGCCTTATGTTTCATACCTATACCAGCCGGGCATTTATAAAATGCTTTCAAATTGTGAATTGTTAAAAAATATTGTGATCAAAGTCATTTAAATCAGATTTATACAAAAAAAGTAAACCAAAAAATTTTTAATCTGATGTAATCAGTTGTTGTGTAGGAAAAATTATGGAATGTCAATTTCAATTGGTGCAACTTTTATATTTCATATTATGGATTTTGAGAACACACAATTATGTAACAGTTCTAGTGCAAGTACAATGAAATATGAAATCGAATGTTTTGATTTAGAAAAACTGTCGATGAAGATCAGATTTCCTTGTTTTGCTCCTCGTGTACACATTCAGTGAATTCTTCCACATATTCACTACCGTCATATATTATATGAATCATGGTGCGATTATCTTTTGCCAGTGCATTGTCCACAAACTTGAAGACTTTCACTCCATTGATGTAAATCTATAAATCAAAAGTATAGAATACTTTGCTCGTTTTTAAACACTATCCTTAGAATATGCTTCGTGAAATTATTGATAATTGCGTTAGGGTGAATTAAACTTGATTAATACTGTACACCTGTCACAGCAAGATGCCAAAAAAAGCTTACTCTATACATATCGTCATAAGTTGAGAATTTGTAACTATATATGGGTCCTTGTCGTGGTATATACACCAAAAAACTTCTCGATTGATTGTAGTAGTCATTGTATATCCGTAGCTCTGAAAATGGGTCACAGAAATACATGCATTTGATGAATGATGCACATGTCAGTGATACCATCTAATGTCAGGTAAAAATCAAGTCTATGGTCCTTATCTTTGTTTTGCAGGCGAACAAAAAAACGGAACTCTTCTTCTTCCAGCACTTGTGTCATATTAAACTTGAATTCTGCGACAGTGTTTTCACCGAAGTCTATGTTTCGATATTTTTGAATCTGTGAAAAACAAAAGCCACAGACTCTACAATAAAATTTTGATATACTATCTGGCATTTTGAGTAGAGACAAACTTTTGATTCACGTCTGTATATCGAATTGTATTTCCGTTGATTATTATTTGCATTTTGGGAAACAACAGAATTTATTTTTATATCCATGAACATGACGAAGTGACTTATTCCTCGATACTCGTACAATCGCAATTCCAATGAAAAATAAAGGTATAATTTCATGCAAGTTACACTCTAACTTTTCGAGCTGAGTTTTCAATAGCTCAGACACTGAAACATTGTGAAAGTACTGTACTGTGAACAAGTTAAAATGACTAGATAGATTGTTGATTATTGAAATTAAAATGACAGATGCTGCGGGAACCTGAAAAAGGTCAAATTTGATACACATTTTTCATGGACAGGAAAAGCTTATGTTGAGGCAACCTGTTCCGGCTACTCGGGGCTTCAGTAAAAGTTAGGCTCGGTCCGGGACTTGAGCCCAGGACCTTGCGGCTACCGTATGCATGCTCTAACCAACTGAGCTAACCGAGCAACGCGTAAAGCGCTCTCTTTTTGCAACAATACGTAGTTGACGTGGCTGCTTTGGCCACTGTCAACATTTAGAACAGAAAAAAAATACTAATTTCTCCATGATTATTGGAAACGCCTAAATCATAGAAAGACAGAGCTTCTTACCCGCGTTTGATTTCCATACAACTGTGTTTGACACCTGTGTGTTAATTGGCAAATTTTGATCGTTTAACGAGAATATGAGATGATACTTTAAGCCTTTTCTGTTTGTCATTCATTAATGGAAAATTTTCTTAATTCATAACAGTAAGGAGTCTTATGAGTTTTTCTATGTTGAACTTACTTTCATGGGATCACTGCGCCGATTATTTTTGAGCATTCTACTAGGCAGATTAGGGTCAAAACTAGGGATTTATTTTTTTCTTTCTCCTTAATCTTATTTCTCTTTTATTTGTTTCTGCTCTTTTTTCCGTTTTATTTTGCTGTATCTTTTTATGAGTAACTACAGAACATAATTTGGTCAAAATTTTGCGGCACACTATGCCAAAGAACGTCTGGAAAGCCTGTAAAAAGGTGCAGAAAAAATATCACTTGAAAAAGTTGTACCATGACGAATTTCACAAGGTTCTTTTTTTATTAAGTTAACAAGTTGTCTCTGAAACAACCTGTATCATGAACTAGTAAGTTCAAATTGGATAGAAAACAAAATAGACTGACTATAAACTTGCTGCACTTTTGGACCTGCTGCTCCCTAGATGCAGGCTGCGCTTTTGAATCCCAATCGTTGCACAGAGTAACAAGAAATTGACTTGAGATGTGAAGTGTGCTGTAAATTCGTGCATCCTCTGCAGGTACAACTACTATCTCGAAAATGTCATTTTTTCCATTCCAAAGATCACTATTCCTCAAGGGCTACTTCTTATCACTGACACAAAAGACTATGATCACTATCAGAATATGCCTTCTTACTATGTTCGATGTATTTGGAAGTGAGGGACGTAATCTATTTACTTTTGCATATCTTCTTTGTTTTATACTACTTTTACTTTTTCACTCTTTTATGCTTTTGCATATTAGAAACCAATCTAAGTATCCTATGGAGAAAAATAGTGATCGTAAAGGACTACACACACATGATGGACATGTATGTGTTGCTTCAATATTTTCTCAAAAGAGTCTTTTCGGTCCGAAATTCATTTCGTATCTTTAGTTTCTGCCAGTTCAACGAAGTTTTTTAGCATTCTGACACATTTTATTAGTGTGAATTCTTTTGTAGCTTTTCAAATTAAGTACTCCTTCTCCGTCCCGCCATCTCTACCTGTCTATCATGAAACGAATTGCATTCGGCCTCTGCAAAAAAAGACGAAAATCATCAATTCAAATTCAGTGCTACTGTGTTGAACAATAATCCACGCAAATTTTGGAGGAACAGTCACTATAAATGCTAAAGCCATTCAAATATTCCATCTTTTAAATTACATTCATCAATTAACGAATATATTGAAAACTCTTTCTTTAGAACGGTTTTCCTCTAGAACTAGTCTCATCTAGCTTTATTTACCTATAGTTTTTGAATTTCTGGAGGAATAAATTTTCAAAAACTAGCTATAAAAGTTGTCAACATGAATATAAGAACTGAACAAAGAAAAAATAACTTTTAGTAATCTTTAGAATTTATAGAATAAATGATTTAGTTTTACCTGCACCATTGAGTACTGCTAGAATTTGAAAGGCGCATAGCAAACACTTGATCATGATTCGATATTCACCTGAAATTGCAAAACCTTTGAAAGTTGTTCCGATTGTGACAACAATTACCGTGCATTCACTTTCTGTATATCACTATATATAATATGCAACTGAAAAGATATTTTGCACCGATTGATGAATTCTGTAACTAAACAATTATTATGAGGGACTAAAGTGAATGAAATGATCTTTCTGCTGATCATGTCTGAAAATTTCTCAAAATATTTTTGAAAAATACTAACTTTGTCAGAATATATAGCTGACTGCTAGTGATAAGGTTAGTTTATTGGTGCGTCTCACTAGTGGCTGTCATGTCAAAAAATCCTGTGTCTGAGGAAGCACATTTCCAGCCCATTTTTTCAAATGAGCCTCAGGAAGAGAAGGATGCTACCATAAAAGGTAAACGACCTGGGTACCCGCTTGCCTGTCTTTTCACTTGATTGTAGCAGTTAGGAATACAACTTGGAAAGAATTTCGGCTTGGGATGCATGGTCATCACCTGTCTGGTGATTTCCTTATACATTTCTGCATTGGAGGCTCATTTGAAAAAGAACAGAGTATTAATTCTTCTAGAATCGCACTGAAACAGTAGCTTACCTGAAGACTTCAAGAAAATAACGTTCCTATAAAAATCTGAAATGTGTACACTGAAAGAAAAAATCCAAAATGCTATCATGCCAATTAATTATGCATTCAATCGCCAAGATGATGGTGAAATTTAACCACTGAAAATGCATAATCTGTTCACAGATTATGGGAAACAGTATGTGAATAAATCGATGCTTCAAGATGCTTCAAGAATCCACACATTTAAACGTGTGAGATAACAAAAAATGTATCTGCAGAACAGAATGACTTCTGGCCGACTCTCCTTGAACTTTCTTTCGACAACTTTTTACTTTTGATTCCAAAAAGTCATATCATGATTGAACATTGTTTCATACTCGTTTATAATATAGCAACAGTTCCATTCTTGTGGACAGAGACAAACAAAAATTTATTTCCACAGAAGCCAAAAACTGTCGAAAAATCTAAGATGTCGAATATGTGGTGAGTCTCCACCTGCACCTGAATGCAAGGGCCCGATTTCATCAAAGAGGCTAATGCTCCAAATGAGCTGCAGCTCGAGCTGTAGCTTAATTCATGCAAATAAAACTGTTGGGGGTGTGCCTACGGTAGCAGTGTATCCACATCTATGCAAATTTTGTCGATTGGGCAAGCCACACTGCGGCCAAAAGAAGAGTGGCTTGTCGTTCTTATGACTTAGTGTGTCATCTAGTGTGGGTGCTTCTGGTGTGACTCGTGCGAATCATTGTGAACATATCATACCAAGGCAGTCCCATCCATACCAGGATATTGTAATAGTGAGTACCTACTATACGTTTTAGCCTCCAGAAAGCATGACTGCTTTCCGATTATTGAAAGCATGTGTCAATCTAGTTACTAAACAGTGACTGAAGCCTCAACCAAATGGAAGCGCCTTTGTGACCTATGGTAACTAGCCTGCCGATCGCGTTCAGTTGTATTGCTGACGTCTTTTGACTTAAGTAGAGGTCTAAACATTACAGGAAGTGGCCCCTAAGAGACTGAAAAAACACGTCGAGAAAGTTGCAGCCAGTGGCGGAGTACATAAGTTGTTAATCTGGACATCTATCATTTTGCAGTAAAAAATTTAATTTGAAAATAACTGTTACTTTAACTACAGTTATATAAAATTTCTGTAGACATTACATATACTTGATCCAAGTTTTTCTAACTCCACTGACATTCACAACTGCGTATTCCGGAAATTCGCAAGATTCCGTTTATTGTTAAATGATCAATCCGACTAATTTTTTTACTCTTGATACAAACTCTATGATGATAACCCTTTTCAACCATTTCATGATTATCAGAATCAACTTACTTGTAATGATGCATTTGCCCGAAATTCGGCCGCTGCATCAATCATTCTAATGTAACTGGAGTACAGTAAAATCATTTGTTTTAGGCAGTTTCAAAGATGCACGCCCTACAATTGAATATGTCCTTTGGTCGCTGAAATCATGCTACACTCAATAAACACATGTTTACATGCTTTTAAAGATAAAGATTAATAATTTTTGATCCATTTTTTGGGCTATTGAAACAGGAAAATCCATATTTCCCTGTTCAATAACCTCATCCGAAGGCAAATTTGAAAAAATGATCCAATCTGTTGTATTTTATTCTTGATGGATTTAAGAGTAGTTAAAGTCTTACTGAACGTTGTGTGACCTCCTCAGGTCTTCATTGCCACCGATTTGTGGTCAGTAAATCGTATTGAAATCTACCCAAATAGATTTTACCTTCATTAAGTAATCAGGGATTGAAATCACTGACTTTCGAATTGCTGCACTTTCAAACTTCAACTGCATATTCCAGAATTTGACTACATTCCGTTTATTTTCAAATGTTCAGTGCATCCAAGTTGCCACCGAACGCTTCATTGCTTGCCAATTAATACATAAGTCTTTCCTCCATGATCCAAAGTCTTGCTTGCCAATTAATGATCCAAAGTATTGCTTGCCAATTAATGCATAAGTCTTTCCTCCATAATCCAAAGTCCATGAGATAACTTTTTTCAACTATTTCAAGCATATCGAAATTAAGTAACTAGTAACTTTGCATTCACTGAAACTCCCACGACTGCATTGCTCGTGCCAAATATAAATAGAGTACAGTAACATCAAAATTAATAATTGCAGTTTCAAAGATGCACACTCTGCAATTGAATATGCTCTAGTGCTTGCTGAAATCGTACTCTGCCCAATGAACAAATGCTTACATGTTTTCAATGAGAAAATAGCTGATTTTTTATCAATCTTTTGAGCTATTGAAACCAAAGAATAAAAATTTCTCCCTCCAGTGACTCCACCCATATAATGTTGGGCAATATTGATAACATGACTCTATCTTCTGTATTTCTTTTTGATGGACTTAAGAGTGGTTAAAGTTATGTTAAAACTTGTTCGACCTAGTCTAGTTTTTATTGCATCAGATTTCTGGTCCATAGATCGTATTGAGACCTACCCAAAATGGATATTCATCTCAATTTCAGCAGAGTAATCGGGAATCAAATCCCTCTGATTCACTTCTCAATATTTCTCTTTTTCTGCTGAAATGTAGATTTTCTGAAAAAAACAAAAAATAGGAAACTGATTCAGACAATCCCTTTTTTTGCCTAGCCTTGGAAAAAACTTTTATATCCCTCGTCATCATCAAATTGTGAAATGTAGATTTTCTGAACAAATTATCGAATTGGACGTTGTTGTACAAAAAAAACCTATGGAAAACAGCATATTATCCCCTTTAATTGTTGTACTTTATACCATTGTGATTTTTAAACATATCAGAATCAGAACAACACATGACAAAATCCTTTTAGAGAATACAAAAAATAATTAATCGTACCTCAAAATAATATAAATGGTTTTGGTATGCAATGATGAGACTAGACCAACATTTTTGAAACATGAAGGCATACGGCATATTGTGAGGAAGAAGCAAGTGGATTAAAATTATCTGTTATTTTCCACTTCGCGTCTCCTTTTCTTAATTCCTGTCATTTTTCCACTTCATGTCCCACTTTTTTCAATTCTTGTTTCACTTTCTGTATTTTTGTTATGCACATCCTATGCTTAAGCAAATAAACTTTGTCTTTCTTTTTTCTACCATCCCCCCTTTGTTTCATTTCTTGTCTCATGTTTTTCAGGGACTGTTTCATTTTCTCAGTCTCACTTTTTTCCACATTTTGTCAAATTTTTTTATGTAATTTTCTAGTTTTTCACTTTCTCTTTTTCACTGATTAATATTTCTCCTACACAACTTGGATAATTGAAAACATTTTTTTATTTCTACATTGACTACCTTGAATGAATTTTTTTAATACAGTTACATAGTGTGGACTGAAACATATTAACCATCAACAAATTTGCTTATGCTGTGTACATGTAGATTGCATGGTGAGCCATGCCTTCACGTGTTTGTGTTTTACATTGAACGCCTGCTCTTTAGGAGCCATCAGCAGCTTTACCTAAGAATCATACTAATGTTCATAACAAAGTTTATCTAATAGTGTACTAGTGGAAAATGGATGAAAATTGAAGCTATTTGATGTTTTTGAATCTGACACAAAGGATGCCAACAAAGTTATCAGAGAGGTTGATGGACGTGTTCTTTAGTTGATCAGTATGGTTAGTACAGTCAAAGCATTGAGTTGGATCCAATAATAAGAAGTTAATGTGTAGCTATGACTAATTCTTGCTTGTAACTAAAGTCTGTATGGTTTCTTTTGTATTATCCAATATTTCTCTAATTCAAAAAGTATATCAAAAATAAGTATACAGGGTGAGCCAAAAAATAGGCGACCAGTACTGACTTTCATAGCTTTCGAACTGGTGAAGCTATTTTAATCCGCATTCCTGCCCTCGACAGAAAAACATCTGGCATAAAAACTGCAAAGTTTCGATCAAATTGCTTGTATATTGATTTACCAGAATTAAAAACACTAAAAGTCAATTTTTCTGCAAAAAAATTTTGAAAAATTGACAAAAATTGACTAATCAACATGTTTTGCAACAGAAAAGTGAAATGAATCCAATCATGAGAACCATAAAACTGCTAAAAACTAGATGAAAGCCGTTTTATCGTGTCCTATGTTCTATAACACCAATAATTCCATCCGTTTTCTCCATCTGGTCAATGGCAGAATTGATTTTGTGTTGAATTTGGTTTTTTCCAAATTGAAAACAGAAGCACTTGATTTTGGCGAATGTTTACTCCATATTGAAACAAGAAGTTGATGACTTTAAATTACGTGTAACTTATAAATCTGGTTGACTTTTAAAGTGTTATTGTGGGTAAAAACTTTCACAAAACTTTTCTCACAATAGGACACTTTCTCATTGATTTCCCAATTTTTACTTTTTGAAAAATGACCACTTTCACCAAATTTATGTTTGTACTGTAACCATATACGCTAGGCGCATAGAATTTGGCCTTTAATGCAAAAATAAACAGGGCATTCTAATGCAGAAATCCGCATTGAAAAAGCTCTATCCCTCCGAAAGTTCGTTTTTTTGGCTCACCCTGTAGAATAAATTATTTTCCCTACTTTCAGTACCCCACCGTTTGTTCACTATTCGCAATAATGAACAAATTATAGCAGTGCATAATATTTATGATAGATAAACTTTCCAATAGCAAGTTTACAGTATAATTGATATAAATAAAATTTCTAAAGTAACCCTATGGTATATTTTGTAAATTGGAAATTCAAAAAACTAAATGTATGGAATATTTGATAGGAACTAAAATAATAAACTCAGTTTGCCACAGTATATTTAATTAAATATAATCGCTAGAAGTAAATACTATTTGTACCAGACAAATATGAAAAT
Organism: Romanomermis culicivorax; assembly: GCA_963922205.1. NCBI lineage: Eukaryota > Metazoa > Nematoda > Enoplea > Mermithida > Mermithidae > Romanomermis > Romanomermis culicivorax. Next base: position 1,023,802 of record CAWUHX010000094.1, on the reverse strand, counting down.
CTGCAGAAAAGCTTCAAAGAAGGGTTCACTGTTGCTGTGGTTGCACAAATTTTTTTCCTGAAAACTAATGTGTTTCTCTCTATTGCATATTTCTGTCGAAAGTGCTTTCATTTTGCAAATCATGCTGTATGTCTAAGCGTATCATATGCATTAAAAGGATCATTAATACCACTTACACATAAAAACAGTGACATACCTTCATTCATTCATTAGCGACCCAGGCAGCCATGTTGGTCTTTTTTGCAGCACAATGGAACAAAAAATAAAATTTTCATACAGATACAGCTTAAGAAAGAATTGCGAAATTCCTCACAAATGTTGACGCGAGCTTGAAAGCTTGGAAGGCATTAGAGTTTCACCTTCAGTTTTAGGTACAGTGAGGCGGTTTCAAGACTAGCATACACATGATGGTCTGGCCTAGTGTGTCCCGCCTATACCAGTATAGTTTTTATAGAATGTCGTGATATTCCGGAATAATAAGAGTCTTGTCATTAAAATCATTTAAACAACATCTAAACAATAAAAAGTAAAAAGATAAATTTCAATCTGATGTAATTCTCTGCTACATACCAGAAAATCATGCAACTGAAATATTTAAGTTGTTGCTACTTTTATGTTTTATGTTATGCATTACAAGAAAAATTCTACAACATAATTATGTAATAGTTTTAGTGCATATAAGTACAATGAGATGTGAAAAAAAAATGTTGCCACACAGAAAAATTATAGAGGCAGATCAGATTTCTTTATTCTGCTCCTCGTGTACACATTCAGTGAATTCTTTCACATATTTCGTACCATCGTATATTGCATGAGTCATGGTGCGATTCTCTTTTGCGATTGCATTGTCCACAAACTTGCAGGCCTTCACTCCATTGATGTAAATCTGTAAATCAAAACTATAGAATACACTACCAGTATTCAAACAGTTTGCTATGTTCTGAACAGGCTTAAAATATGCAGGGTGAAATTACTGAGAATTATTGTAGGGTGAATTTTTATTGATACTGCACATCTGTCCCAAAAAGATGTCAAAAAAATCTTACCCTATACATATCGTAATAAGTAGAGAATTTCAAACTATATATGGGTCCTTGTCGTGGTATATACACAAAAAAATTTCTCGATTCAATCTTATTGTAACTGTAGATGCGTAGCTCTGAGAATGTGTCGCATAAGTATAGGCATTTGAATGATGCACAAGTAAGTGATACCGTCTAATGTCAGATAAAACCTCAGTTCATGGTCTTCATCTTCGTTTTCCAGGCGGACCATAAAACGGAACTCTTCTTCATCTGGCACTTGTGTCATATTAAACTTGAATTCTGCAACAGTGTTTTCACCAAAGTCTATCTTTCGATATTCTTCAAGCTGTAAAGCACAATAGCTATAGATTATCTATTATCTGTTTTTCCTGAAATGCTTCTAAATAATAAAAGTGGAAAGCAAGTACTATTCCATATTTTTGTGATTTGCCACTGAAGCATGTTTTACAACAGACTGCAAATTTGTGAGCTTACTCAACCAACCAATAGTAATTTTTTGAGCAAAAAGTATTACTGCAAATGCCTTGTGCGAACGATTTTTACGATTGTACTGATTCCTGTCATTTTTCAATTCAGAAGCATTTCATAAAAAACAGACTATACAATCAAATGATGATATACCATTTGGCATTGTGAGTGGACACAAAGTTTTGATTTACATCTTTGTATCAACTTCTTTTACCCTAACAGGAAATGATTGGGTATGTGATTGCATCACATAACGGTTGTAGTGATAGGCTACACTGCCACAAAACGAGATGATGAAACTGTCTGTCGATGCAGTTTTGTCCTGCATGGACATATATCTCAGACCTCATGCAGATTAGCATGGAAGTTAAGGCAAAGGGTGAAGACACAAATTTGATTGGAAAATGAGCATAAATTGCCTAATTGTTTATGATTTTGATCATTGTATTTTTATTGATAGAGAAGAGCAGTCAGCACAATCAGTGCATTTTGTTTATTATTATTTGTACTATGTGAAAAAATCAATTTATTATTATTTGTATCGATTTGACGAAGTGGAAACCAAAATATGCAAAAGAATGTTTCTAAAGTCTGTAAGAAGATGCTGAAAAAATAACATTTAAAAAGGCAGTCTCGTGTACCGAATTTCACATGCTTATTCATCAATGAAGTTCAGATGTGGTCCATAAGACAACTTGTATACTAGTAAGTTCAAAATGAACAGAAACGCAAAAAGACTGATTATTCATTTTCTGCATTCTGCATTTTTGACATTTTTGAACGGGAATTTGAAACACTTGTTGCGCTTTTGCACCCACTGCTCTCTTGACACAGACTGCACTCTTGACTCTCAAACGTTGCACAGAGTAACAAAACATTGACCATAGATTTCAAGTGTGCAATGGTTTGTGGTACCTCTGCAGCTACAAGTGCTGCCTCAAACGTGTCATACCTCAAACATGTCTATGTTCTGTCCCAGAAATCACTATTCCCAACAGGCTACTTTGTATCACTGATCTAAAAATGTCAGGATGCGTCTTCCTACTATCTTCAATTCATTTTGAAGTGTGACGTAACCTTTTTACTTATGCTTTTCTTTTTTTATGCTACTTTTTCCTTTTCACTCTTTTATACTTTAACATATTGAAAGAAAATACAAGTCTCATATGGAAAAGAGTGATGGTTAACGATTACACACACATGATGGACATATATGTGACCTTCCATTTTATCTCACAGGCGTCTTTTCGGTCAAAAATTAATGCTCTTTTTCTTTTATTTCTGCCAATTAAATACAGCTACCATCGGCAATCTGACACATTCTAGCAGTTGAATTCTTTGGTAGCTTTTCAGATTAAGTAATTATCCTTCGTTTCTCCAACTCTACCTGTTCATCATGAAACGGCTTGCATTCGGCCTCTGCAAAAAAGAACCGAGAAAATTGTCAATCTAAATTGAGTGCTAATGTGTAGAAAAATTATCCCATGCAAATTTGTGAAAAGCAGTCACGTTAATTGCTAAAACTATTCAAGTATTCTATGTTTTGAATGACATTCATCAATAACGAATATATTGAAATTTCTTTCGTTATACCAGTTTCCATCTTACACCATTCTCATCTAGCTTTATTTACCTATGGCTTTTTAATTTCTGGAGGGATTAATTTTCAAATACTATAGCTATATAATTTTTGACCCGAATACAAGAATTGAACAAAGTAAAAAAATTTTTCGGTGAACTTTGAACCTTATAGTGAAGATGATTTTGAACTTTACCTGCTTCATTAAATACTGCTAGAATTTGAAGAGCACATAGCAATAACTTGACCATGATTTGATATTCACCTGAAACTGCAAAAATATTGAAAGTTACTTCGATGATGAATAAAATTACTGCTCTGTCACTTTCTGTAATTCACTGTATGTAATATATGCAACTGAAATGATGAAATCTGTTCTACACAGCAAGTATAATTAGTAGGGTGAATCAGATGATCAAATGGATTATTCAGTTTACAGAAGTAAATGAATGACCTTTCTGACGATCGCGTCTGAAAAATGTCACATTTGTGCCAAATATTTTGAAAATTACGAACACTGTGAGAAATATATAATTTGTGAGTAGTGATAATTTGAATTGATTGTGTGTGTCTCACAGGTGGCTATGAAACCAAAAATCATGTATCTGAGGAAGAACATTTGTAGCCCATTGTTTCAAATGAGCATACTTGGGGTCGCCTTATTTACTCAAAGTTACTTTAGTAATCAGGAATACAACTTGGCAAAAGTTTCGGCTTGCGATGCACAGTCATCATCTGCCTAAGCATTTCTTTATACAATTTTGCATATATAGGCTTTTTTCAAAATGAACAGAGTATAAACTCCTCAATATACACCTAGAAATGCATTGAATCGGCAGCTTACCCGAAGACTTCAAAATAAGAACGTTCCTGTAAAAATCTGAAATGTGTATACTGAAAAATATAATCCAAAATGCTATTTTGTCGATCATTTATGCATTCGATAGCCTAGGTGATAAAGAAATATGGAAAAATGGGAAAATATCGAAATGGTAGAAAATATATCATTATGCACTTTTTATCTATACTTCAGGAATCCACACACTTCGTGTAAGATAACAAGAAAACCTTTCTGCAGCATAAAATGACCTCCAGCGGGCTTTCCATTGACAACTTTCTAAGCATGATTCGAAAAAGTCAGGTCATGGTTGATCGTCATTTCGAACTCGTTATATTGAAGCAACAGGTTCATCATTGTAGACGGAGACAAACAATAACTTTTTTCCCCAGAAGCTAAAAAATTTGTCGAAAAATTTAAAATGTCGAATTTTTTGTGTGATTTGCCCTGCACCTGAATGCATGTGCCGGTTTCATTAGAGAAACTTAGACTCAAGCTTTAGCTCATTTGGATGCAAATAAAAACTGATGCGAAAATAACTGTTCGGGATGTGGTTATAGTAGCAGCGTTTCCTTATCTATGCAGAATTGGTCGATTGGGCAAATGCGCAATTCAGCCAAAAGAAGAGTGATTTTTCATTCTTATAACTTCATTTGTCACCTATTGGGCATGGCTCCCCAGCGACTTTGTGATTTTGTGTGGATAATGTTAGTTTTTTTTGTGCTCATTATGTTAGTGTTCAATCTGGACAGCTATCCTCTTGCATTGAAAAATTCAACTAAACTCAATAGTTACTGTAAATACAGTGACAAAACATTTCTATAAACACTATTTATACTTGATCCGAGGATTTTGACATGTAACCAGTCGCATTTGATAAAACCAGCTAGTTTCAAAAATGTGATCAGACACTGGCTTCGAATTGTTGCCGAGTTGAAGTATTCCCAACTTCACTGTAATTGAAAAAAAGGCCAAAAATTCACTACATTTCATTTTTTAAAATGATCTGTGCATCAAAGTCACAGCCGAAGTTTTGCTTAGAACTATGTATTACACGTTGACTATTGAATAAATTTATTCAATCTTGATATTAACTCAATGATATAATAATTTTTTTCAAATGTTCAAGATAATCAAAAGTAAGTTACTAGTAGCACCGCTTCGCAGAAACTCCCAGCTATGCATCAATCATGCCAATATAAATGGGGTACAGCAACTAAAGATTATTGCAGTTTCAAAGATGCATGCCTTGCAAGCAAATACGTTCTTGTGCTTGCTGAAATCATGCTACACATATTTACATAAATTTTAAGACAAAAATTACTAGTTTATAACCGTTTTTGAACTATTGAAATGGAAAAATCCAAATTTTGACAGTTCAATGACCCCATAATAGGCAATATTGAAAACATGATCCAATCTTCTGTATTTCATTTTGTTGGCCTCCTCGAGTTTTCATTGCTGCAGATTTCAGGTTCATATTGAAACCTACCCAAAATCTGTCTTCATCTCCACTTTTGACACAGTAATTGGGAATAATCTTTCTGATCGATTTCTCAAGATTTCCTTTTGCATGCTGAAATGTGAATTGTTCTTACAAAAAAAAAATGTGAAATGGATTCAGATAATCCACTTTTTGCCTAGCATTGAAACAAACTTGTCAAAATCACTCATGACACTGAATTGAAGAATGTTGAATTTGTTAGGCTGCTGTGGGTAGAGGATGATGTAACCGACTTTTGGGTTTAGACAAAGGAAGTTGCAACAGTTCTGATCACAGGCTAACAACAACAATAAACCAAAACTCTCTCACATGTTTCACCAGATACACTCCAGTACTTCAGCGAACCTCAGGCAGGACACCTTGGCACGTACCTCAGGAGATCCTACCCAAGTCACCACTCCTAATCTTATAAACTCCTCCACTATGCTCACAAAACAATACAAGTTACTGGTTCAACTTGTATTGGGAATGGGACGTGCGACGCCAAAAATAATAATTAAATTATAATATAAGGACGAATGGCGGCGATGCTCCAAATAAAAACCATAATAATTTTCACAATGACAAATAAACACAAAATCCGCGAAACAGTGGCCGCATCTCTCTATGCAAATTTTCTTTTCTTTTTCCACCACTTTTTCGCCACGTCTTTCCCCCTGCGCACTGACGCTGGAAGCTGAACACATGCACCTGTGGCAACCCGGACAAATTGGAAGTTATTGTATAAACAATGACCAAAAATGCTTTAACTTATCGCCTTAATTGTGACAGTTTATACAATTGTGATTTTTATTTTGGTACATATCAGGATGACAAAATCATTTTACTGGATACAATAAATAATTAGTCATGCCTCAAAATAAAATAAATGATTTTGGAATACAATGATAAGACTTGACCAATATCTTTGAAACATAAAATCACGAGTTGCTGGATTGTACATTTTGAGGTCTCGCTTTTCCTGCAGATTGTTTATTGATATCCCAAATGTACAGGTATTTTGTATGTTTTCAGTATCCTGAATGTATCAGTACCCTGAACAGAGTTATAGAATACAAAAGGGCTAATATAAATTGCATCAGTACTCCATATATCAGGAGTCCCAAAAGTTACTTCTGGACTTTATTTTGAAATTGCTATTCAACAGTCAAATGTACATCTGTCTACACTATTGCAGTGTGTAACTGCAGTACTTGAAGGAATAATGCAAATATAATGTATCACTTGCTTCATTGCACCTGGCGGCCATGTAGACTTATATACTGCCATAGTCGATGATGGACAGAATGGCATACTTTACTGCGTAATTACAGTTCAAAATCGTGTAAAGCTTCTGAAATATACCATCATAGTTCATCGAGGTTCCCAGCTTTGTTGACCATATACTTTATCTTCAACTGATCCTCAGTAAGATTGCAAGTGTGTAATGGCCATTCAATGGCACTGCACCTACCTAACCAATGTTTAGGAAACTTTTCATTGAGCCAGCACCTAATGGGGGCCTACTTCCAGCCTGTTTGATAAGTCTGGCCATAATATGTTGTTGAGCATGGCCAAATAAGTTTCTTTGTTGATGAAGGCATCCAAAAAATATGAGCTAATAATGCTTTGGGACCAAATTTTAGCCCCAATGCATACCCAAGGAGAATTTAACTGGAGTCCCAATTGTAGCTTTGGATTCTCTGCAGCCCAAAAGATACAGTTATGCCTGTTAACATGTTTGTTCAAATGAAATGTGGATTCTCCTGACCATAAAAGGGAATCTTCTAACTCTTGTTGGTTGTCAAGTTTTTGAACTCGATTTCTGCAAAGCTCTGGCTGCCTGATGTAATCATCTTCTCACAAGTCATGAAGGACAGTAAGATGAAAGGCCTTAATTTGATGTTCCTTAAGAATCAGTTGAATTGAAGTCGGGGTGATTTGGAATTGGTTTGGAGATCGTCTAAGTGAGGTGGTAGGCTTATCTGTGAACTCCATCAAAATGGTACATATAATCATACATATTCTACTTTATGATCTATATTCAACAGATGAGATGCCATGTGATTATATTAAAAGTTTAAGTCAATTAGTTACCTGGAGAACAATATGAATATTAGGTCATAATGATAACATTGAACAAAATTATCAACATTCAAAAGTCGAAAGTAACTTTTGGGACACCCAATATATTGATATCCCATATGTACTGGCATCCAAAAACTAGAAGAAAAATCTTACAGTTTACAATGCTATATATAGTTTCTCATCGTATTTTACATTTTACCACTCAATTTTACAATGAAAGCATTTATTGATTAGACTTTGGTTTTCTTATTTTCAAATTTTTTTATGTTCTAAAATGGTAGGCAAATTCTAGGCCTGAGTCAACTATGATGTTCTCAAAAATCTTTGGTCGTATTGGGAATAACAAAAATTAACCATGTGATGGGATAAAAAAGATATCATACATCAGTAGTAGACCCTATAATCCTGAAATGCAATGGTTAAGGATGGCCAATGGTTAAGTGTAGGTGGAAAAATTTGTCCTCAACTATGTGGTCACATGGCCATACCAGCATATTGACACGTATGAGATTTGGTGTGAACTGGGTCCTTTGGGGCATTGCTTTTTTTTGCCTCCAGTTCACTTTTGCAACCAGTTCACTCCTGCCTTTGGGTCAATTTGGTCACTAGTTTATTTCCACTGCAACTTGGTCAATTCAACCATCTGGTTGGCTTTGCAACCAGTTCATTTTATTTTTTCTAGTAGTTAATTTTCTAGTTTTTCACCTGAAATAAAATCTGATGCTACCCGGTGTTGAACCACTGGTAGAGGAGGTAAATTGTTCACATGGCGGATGCAGTAAGAATTGCCTACAGCATTCTATTCAAAATACTAAGACTATATACCAGACTAGTTGCAGAATTTCACATATAAAAGAATATATCATCTATTCAAGAGGTAGCCCTAAAAGGTTTATGGGAGGTTCCCATATAATTAAAACTTTTTGCTAGGATGTAATAGTATAATATTCTTCCTTTTGTTAGAAGACAACAACTGATATTTTTCCACATCTATTAGCAACCGCGCCATAAATTCCACCAGTATTGTGTGTTAATTTGTGTAATTCCTTCAAGGCGCAACTCAGAAGTGCAGTTGCTGACTGTTTCCAATTGTCAGAGACAAAAATGCTGGATTCTTTCACTTCTGACTTGGGGTTTTGGCACATTGCCTATTCATTCCTTAGGATCACCGAATGCTGCCGAGTAAATCCTAGAGATCAGGGACAGTCACTGATTGTCACTGATTGTCACCTTTTGCAGGCCCAAATGTCCTAGGATTTTTCACTTCTGAATAGGGCTTGAGTCAGTTGATTTAAGCAAGTCCCAGAGTCGAGAGTATCAATGATAAACTCTTCAAAGTTTTCTAGGAATACTGTGTTAACCTCTGTATATTGCTCCAAATAATTTTCGTCTAGCAAAAAATGTTTATCAATGTGCTCCAAACATTGGCCTGCATACATTTTGAAAAAAGATGATTCATGCCATTGAAATTTTAAAATGAATATTTTGGTTGATCATATAAAGCTGAAACCTGCTAAGTTTTTTCAATGCTGCAGAAAAGTGCCCAGTTTCTATCACCTGCCAGAAGCAGTTTTTGAATAAAACCTATATAGTTTAGTGGGTATTCAACGTGACAAAAACTTTGATCTTGAATAATATTTAAACTACAACTCAAAGACTAGTATGCTTTACACCATTCTTAAGAACTCAAAAAACTGTGTCACCCAGGACATGTATTACCAACAGAGTCTCCATTGTCACCAGTTTCAGGGCTGGTAGTACATACACCATCTTGTGAGAAAGAGGAAAATCGAGTAAAAGTATCTCTTGTTTTTTGATGTTTTGTTTTTTTTCATTCTAGTCATTTTCTCACTTCTTGGCTCACTCTTTGATTCTTGTCTCACTTTCTCTATTTTTCTTAAGCTAAAGCCTATAAACTTTGCCTTGCTTTTCCCTATCTTCCTCCTTGTCCCACTTCAGTTCTCAAATTTTTCAGGGTTTGTTCAACTTTTTCAGTTTTTGGCTCATTTTTTTTGGCATTTTTTCATGCATTATCTTAGTTTTTCACTTTTTCTTATTCATTCATTCATATCTGTTTCACCAAATTTGAATTTAACTGATTGGTTGAAAACTTTTTTTATTTCGACATTGACTACAATGAAAGAATTTTCTACACTTGGTGTGAACTAAAACATAAAAACAATTAACAATTTTGCTTTCTCATACAACTTTGTATGCTCAGATACCCATATGTTGGATCACAATAAATGTTTTTCAATGTTGTTCGCATTTTTCACATTTTATTTTATATTCAATATCATTTATAAAACTGTAAACAACTGTGCAAACCATGCCATGGGAAATATGCCCTCAATTTGGAACAGATTGTAGTTGAATGGATTATCATGACTGCTCTCAAAATCCCTCCACCATCATGTTTGATGTACTACCGAGGGTCACCAGTATTGAGGCAACATGTTTAGTCAGGCCTTAAGTAAAAGTTAAGCTCTGTCGGATATGAACCCTGGACCTAATGCCTGTTACGTAGAGAGGCCTCATAAAGATTTTTGTGGTGGAAGTGCTGGGCAACAGTAGTAACAAAACCCATAAGTTTTGTTTTCCCATACTCTTTTTTCACTTATTTTTCAAAAATACAAAATCCAAAAACCCAATATAATTATTTGAATTTTTGTGCTGTTGATCTTTAAGAAAATTATTTTACTAAGCAGTAACAGAGCTACCACAAATTTTTTTCCAATTTTTCATTATTGTGTATGATCTAATTTCTGTGAATTAAAGACAGTTTTTACTATCTCACCCAGTCTACTTTAACTAAAATCAAACTATATGTATCCATCCAGAAATCAGCTTTTTCTACACATTTCGCTCATTTGGAACAAGAGAGCAAATTGAGTACTGTTAAATCTTTTCAAAATACAATCATTCTTTCTGTAGATCTTCGTTTTTGGAAAACAAATTTGAGTGAATAAATCTTAGTAATCATTTACCACAGTTTTTTCAGCTTGGATCCAACAGCAGCTTTGCCTATAAATCATATTCATTTTCTTGACAAAGTCTATCTGGTAGCTTATCAGTAGAATATCAATGACCAATTGAAGTTGTTTGATGATTTCAAATTTGATGCAAAGGATTCCGAAGAGTCATTCTCTTAACTGCATCACTATAATCAATACAGTCAAAGCTTGGAGTTGGATTCAATGAGAAAAGGTAATGTGCAGCATGAACCATTTCTTGATTGTACTTTGACTTTCTGCAGTAATAACCAATAATTTCTCAAATTTAGAAACCACACAAAAAAAGTTTTGTTCTTTCAATGTGTGATACATCAAAGCTGGAACCATGGTTTTGTAATCAAGGTTTCGACTGCAGGTATGGTCTAGTTCCAGTGTAGTCATGAAATTCCAAGTAGTGACAATCATTAAAACTAGTGCCAGAAAGTTACCTGCATGTGACTTTCATTCTTTCCATAAATTTTTAACTTTGTTTTTATTAGCAACAATGGTATTTTCAAACCCTTAACTCCACTTCTTTTTGGTAGTTTTAGATTTGATCTGCATCATTTGAATAATGATAACCCTTTTTTTATGTTTCAGTTCTATATTACTTTTTTTGAAAGAGGGAATACAGGGATTCACAAATGTGACTTTCCAGCTATCTTCTGTAATTTTTTTCTTCAGCCCAGTGCCATATTAAGGTGATTTTAATTAGAGAATGGGAGCTTAATTTCATTGTAATGGTCACTCATTGGTTCCATAGACCAAGCCTGTTATGTCTTTCACTATCAATCAGTTTTTGAACAGCGTATGTTTATATTATCAATATCAATTTTGTTGTTTGCTTGTGTGGTACATTAGTAAGGAAGCATGGGTTTTTGTTTCAAGATTTTAACACCAGGCATCGCTTAGTTCCAGTGTAGTCATGAAATTTCATGTGGTGAGAATCATGAAATCTAATGTGAGAAAGTTGCTTACATGTGGCTTTCATTCTTTAGATAAATTTGCAACTTTGTTTTTATATTCATCAATAGTATTTTCAGCCTCTTAACCTTAACTTTTCTTGTTGGTTTTTGGTTTGATTTGCATCATGTGAATAATGATAACCCCTTTTTTATATTTCAGTTCTATATTGTTCCTTTTTTCGAAAAAAAATATTTGGATTTACAAATGTGACTTTCCAGCTATCTTCTGTAATTTTTTTATTTAGCTCAATGCCATATTAAGGTGAGAGAAATTTGAGGATGGGAGCTTAATTTCATTGTAATGGACATTAAATGGTTTCATAGACTGTGCATGTTATCTCTATGACTAGTAAACAGTTTTTGAACAGCATATGTTTATATTACCAATATCTATTTTGTTGTTTGAATGTGTGATACATTAAAGCAGGAAGCAAGAGTTTGTTTCAAGGTTTTTACCCCAGGTATGGCCTAATTCCAGTGTAGTAATGAAATTTCATGTAGTGAAAATCATGAAAACTAATGCTAGAAAGTTGCCCACATGTGAGTTTCATTCAAATGATGAATTATTAATTTTGGTTTTATCAGCAACAATTCTATTTTCAGACCCTTAATTTCTATTTTTTTTCGTCACTTTCAAGTTTAATCTGCTTCATTGGAATCACAATTTTTTAATGTTTCATATCCATTTTTTTTTCTAACAGAAATTTAGGGAATTATAAATGAGACTTTCCAGCTGTATTCCACAATGTTTTTATTTCACTAAATGCTACATAAATGTAAAAAGAATTCAAGAAATGAAGCTTAACTTTACTGTAATCAACACTTATTGGTTTCATAGATCAAGCCCTTTATCTCTATCACTATCAAACAGTTTTGAACAGCATATATTACCAATTTCTATTGTGTTGTTTGAATGTTTGATACACTACAGCAGGAAGCCTGAGTTTGTGTACAAGGTTTTGGCTCCAGGTAGAGTCTAGTTCCAGTTTAGTCATGAAAGCTAATGTTGTGCGAATCATGAAAACTAATGCTAGGAAGTTGCCCACATGTGAGTTTCATTTATATGATAAATTATTAACTTTGATTTTGTAAGCAACAATGCTGTTTTCAGTCCCTTGACCTTTACTAATTCCTATTAGATTAAGATTTGATCTGCATCATTGGAATCACAAAAATTTTTTAATTTCTCCATTCTATACTGTCCTGAAAAAAGAAATATAGGGATTTACAAATGACACTTTACAGACATATTTGGTCATGTTTTTAATTCACCAAAAGCTTTTAAAAGGTCAGAGGAATTATAGAAGTGAAGCTTAACTTTATTGTAATGAACACTTATTGGTTTCATAGATCAAGCCCTTTATCTCTATCACTATCAAACAGTTTTTGAACAGCATATGTTTATATTACTAATTTCTATTTTGTTGTTTGAATGTTCGATACATTACAGCAGAAAGCCTGAGTTTGTGTAAAAGGTTTTGGCTTCAGGTAGAGTCTATTCCAGTGCAGTCATGAAATGTCATGTAGTGAGAATCATGAAAACTAATGCCAGGAAGTTGCCCACATGTGAGTTTCATTTATATGATAAATTATGATCTTTAATTTTATAAGCAACAATGCTATTTTCAGACCCTCGACCTTTACTAATTCCTATCAGATTAAGGTTTGATCTGCATCTTTAGAATCACAAACACTCTTTTTTATTTTTCCATTTTATACCCTCCTGAAAAAAAGAAATATAGGGATTTACAAATGACACTTTACAGACATATTTGGTCATGTTTTTATTTCACCAAATGCTTTTAAAAGGTCAGAGGAATTATAGAAGAGAAGCTTAACTTTATTGTGATGAAGACTTATTGATTTCATAGATCAAGCCCTTTATCTCTATCACTATCGAACAGTTTTTGAACAGCATATGTTTATATTACCAATTTCTATTTTGTTGTTTGAATGTTTGATACATTACAGCACAAAGCCTGACCTTGTGTAAAAGGTTTTGCTCCAGGTATTCTATTCCAGTGTAGTCATGAAATTTCATGTAGTGAGAATCATTAAAACTAATGCCAAGAAGTTGCAGACATGTGAGTTTCATTTATGTGATAAGTTATTAACTTTGATTTTATAAGCAACAATGCTATTTTCAGACCCTCGACCTTTACTAATTCCTATCAAATTAAGGTTTGATCTGCATCTTTAGAATCACAAACACTTTTTTATTTTTCCTTTTTATACCCTTTTGAAAAAAAGAAATATAGGGATTTACAAATGACACTTTACAGACATATTTGGTCATGTTTTTATTTCACCAAATGCTTTTAAAAGGTCAGAGGAATTTAAGAAGTGAAGCTTAACTTTATTGTAATGAACACTTATTGGTTTCATAGATCAAGCCCTTTATCTCTATCACTATCAAACAGTTTTTGAACAGCATATGTTTATATTACTAATTTCTATTTTGTTGTTTGAATGTTCGATACATTACAGCAGAAAGCCTGAGTTTGTGTAAAAAGTTTTGGCTTCAGGTAGAGTCTATTCCAGTGCAGTCATGAAATGTCATGTAGTGAGAATCATGAAAACTAATGCCAGGAAGTTGCCCACATGTGAGTTTCATTTATATGATAAATTATGATCTTTAATTTTATAAGCAACAATGCTATTTTCAGACCCTCGACCTTTACTAATTCCTATCAGATTAAGGTTTGATCTGCATCTTTAGAATCACAAACACTCTTTTTTATTTTTCCATTTTATACCCTCCTGAAAAAAAGAAATATAGGGATTTACAAATGACACTTTACAGACATATTTGGTCATGTTTTTATTTCACCAAATGCTTTTAAAAGGTCAGAGGAATTATAGAAGAGAAGCTTAACTTTATTGTGATGAAGACTTATTGATTTCGTAGATCAAGCCCTTTATCTCTATCACTATCAAACAGTTTTTGAACAGCATATGTTTATATTACCAATTTCTATTTTGTTGTTTAAATGTTTGATACATTACAGCAGAAAGCCTGACCTTGTGTAAAAGGTTTTGGCTCCAAGTATTCTATTCCAGTGTAGTCATGAAATGTCATGTAGTGAGAATCATTAAAACTAATGCCACGAAGTAGCCCACATGTGAGTTTCATTTATAGGATAAATTATCAACTTTGATTTAATTAGCAACAATGCTATTTTCAGACCCTTGACCTCTACTAATTCCTATTGGATTAAGGTTTGATCTGCATCATTAGAATCACAAAGACTTTTCCTTATTTTTCCATCCTATACTCTCCTGAAAAAAAGGAATATAGGGATTTACAAATGATACTTTACAGACATATTTGGTCATGTTTTTATTCCACCAAATGCTCTTAAAAGGTCTGAGGAATTTTAAAAGAGAAGCTTAACTTTATTGTAATGAACACTTATTCCTTTCATAGATCATGCCCATTATCTCTATCACTATTAAACAGTTTTTGAACAGCATATGTTCATATTACCAATTTCTATTTTGTTGTTTGAATGTTTGATACATTACAGCAGAAAGCCAGAGTTTGTGTAAAAGGTTTTGGCTCCAGGTAGTCTATTCCAGTGTAGTCATAAAAGCTCATGCGGTGAGAATCATGAAAACTGATGCCACAAAGTTGCCCACATGTGAATTTCATTTATAGGATAAATTATTAACTTTGATTTTATTAGCAACAATGCTATTTTCAGACCCTTGACCTTCACTAATTCCTATTAGATTAAGGTTTGATCTGCATCTTTAGAATCACAAACACTCTTTTTTATTTTTCCATTTTATACCCTCCTGAAAAAAAGAAATATAGGGATTTACAAATGACACTTTACAGACATATTTGGTCATGTTTTTAATTCACCAAAAGCTTTTAAAAGGTCACAGGAATTATAGAAGTGAAGCTTAACTTTATTGTAATGAACACTTATTGGTTTCATAGATCAAGCCCTTTATCTCTATCACTTTCAAACAGTTTTTGAACAGCATATAATTATATTACTAATTTCTATTTTGTTGTTTGAATGTTCGATACATTACAGCAGAAAGCCTGAGTTTGTGTAAAAGGTTTTGGCTTCAGGTAGAGTCTATTCCAGTGTAGACATAAAACATCATGTAGTGAGAATCATGAAAACAAAAGCTTGGAAGTCGCCCACATGTGAGTTTCATTCATATAATAAATTATGAACTTTGATTTTATAAGCAACAATGCTATTTTCAGATCCTCGACCTTTACTAATTCCTATCAGATTAAGGTTTGATCTGCATCTTTAGAGTCACAAACACTTTTTTTTATTTTTCCATTCTGTACTCTCCTGAAAAAAAGAAATATAGGGATTTACAAATGACACTTTACAGACATATTTGGTCATGTTTTTAATTCACCAAAAGCTTTCAAAAGGTCAGAGGAATTATAGAAGTGAAGCTTAACTTTATTGTAATGAACACTTATTGGTTTCATGGATCAAGCCCTTTATCTCTATCACTATCAAACAGTTTTTGAACAGCATATGTTTATATTACTAATTTCTATTTTGTTGTTTGAATGTTCGATACATTACAGCAGAAAGCCTGAGTTTGTGTAAAAGGTTTTGGCTTCAGGTAGAGTCTATTCCAGTGTAGACATAAAACATCATGTAGTGAGAATCATGAAAACAAAAGCTTGGAAGTCGCCCACATGTGAGTTTCATTCATATAATAAATTATTAACTTTGATTTTGTAAGCAACAATGCTGTTTTCAGTCCCTTGACCTTTACTAATTCCTATTAGATTAAGATTTGATCTGCATCATTGGAATCACAAAAATTTTTTAATTTCTCCATTCTATACTGTCCTGAAAAAAGAAATATAGGGATTTACAAATGACACTTTACAGACATATTTGGTCATGTTTTTAATTCACCAAAAGCTTTTAAAAGGTCAGAGGAATTATAGAAGTGAGGCTTAACTTTATTGTAATGAACACTTATTGGTTTCATAGATCAAGCCCTTTATCTCTATCACTATCAAACAGTTTTTGAACAGCATTTGTTTATATTACTAATTTCTATTTTGTTGTTTGAATGTTCGATACATTACAGCAGAAAGCCTGAGTTTGTGTAAAAGGTTTTGGCTTCAGGTAGAGTCTATTCCAGTGCAGTCATGAAATGTCATGTAGTGAGAATCATGAAAACTAATGCCAGGAAGTTGCCCACATGTGAGTTTCATTTATATGATAAATTATGATCTTTAATTTTATAAGCAACAATGCTATTTTCAGACCCTCGACCTTTACTAATTCCTATCAGATTAAGGTTTGATCTGCATCTTTAGAATCACAAACACTCTTTTTTATTTTTCCATTTTATACCCTCCTGAAAAAAAGAAATATAGGGATTTACAAATGACACTTTACAGACATATTTGGTCATGTTTTTATTTCACCAAATGCTTTTAAAAGGTCAGAGGAATTATAGAAGAGAAGCTTAACTTTATTGTGATGAAGACTTATTGATTTCGTAGATCAAGCCCTTTATCTCTATCACTATCGAACAGTTTTTGAACAGCATATGTTTATATTACCAATTTCTATTTTGTTGTTTGAATGTTTGATACATTACAGCACAAAGCCTGACCTTGTGTAAAAGGTTTTGCTCCAGGTATTCTATTCCAGTGTAGTCATGAAATTTCATGTAGTGAGAATCATTAAAACTAATGCCAAGAAGTTGCAGACATGTGAGTTTCATTTATGTGATAAGTTATTAACTTTGATTTTATAAGCAACAATGCTATTTTCAGACCCTCGACCTTTACTAATTCCTATCAGATTAAGGTTTGATCTGCATCTTTAGAATCACAAACACTCTTTTTTATTTTTCCTTTTTATACCCTTTTGAAAAAAAGAAATATAGGGATTTACAAATGACACTTTACAGACATATTTGGTCATGTTTTTATTTCACCAAATGCTTTTAAAAGGTCAGAGGAGTTATAGAAGAGAAGCTTAACTTTATTGTAATGAACACTTATTCGTTTTATAGATCAAGCCCTTTATCTCTATCACTATCAAACAGTTTTTGAATAGCATATGTTTATATTACTAATTTCTATTTTGTTGTTTGAATGTTTGGTACATTACAGCAGAAAGCCTGACCTTGTGTAAAAGGTTTTGGCTCCTGGTATTCTATTCCAGTGTAGTCATGAAATGTCATGTAGTGAGAATCATGAAAACTAATGCCAGGAAGTTGCCCACATGTGAGTTTCATTCATATGATGGATTATGAACTTTGATTTTATTAGCAACAATGCTGTTTTCTTACCCTTGACTTTTACTAATGCCTATTAGGTTAAGGTTTGATCCGCATCATTAGAATCACAAACACTTTCTTTCATTTTTCCATTCTATACTCTCCTGAAAAAAAGAAATATAGGGATTTACAAATGATACTTTACAGACATATTTGGTCATGTTTTTATTCCACCAAATGCTCTTAAAAGGTCTGAGGAATTTTAAAAGAGAAGCTTAACTTTATTGTAATGAACACTTATTCCTTTCATAGATCAAGCCCATCATCTCTATCACTATTAAACAGTTTTTGAACAGCATATGTTCATATTACCAATTTCTATTTTGTTGTTTGAATGTTTGATACATTACAGCAGAAAGCCAGAGTTCGTGTAAAAGGTTTTGGCTCCAGGTAGTCTATTCCACTGTAGTCATAAAAGCACATGCGGTGAGAATCATGAAAACTGATGCCACAAAGTTGCCCACATGTGAATTTCATTTATAGGATAAATTATTAACTTTGATTTTATTAGCAACAATGCTATTTTCAGACCCTTGACCTTCACTTATTCCTATTAGATTAAGGTTTGATCTGCATCTTTAGAATCACAAACACTCTTTTTTATTTTTCCATTTTATACTCTCCTGAAAAAAAGAAATATAGGGATTTACAAATGATACTTTACAGACATATTTGGTCATGTTTTTATTCCACCAAATGCTCTTAAAAGGTCTGAGGAATTTTAAAAGAGAAGCTTAACTTTATTGTAATGAACACTTATTCCTTTCATAGATCAAGCCCATCATCTCTATCACTATTAAACAGTTTTTGAACAGCATATGTTCATATTACCAATTTCTATTTTGTTGTTTGAATGTTTGATACATTACAGCAGAAAGCCAGAGTTCGTGTAAAAGGTTTTGGCTCCAGGTAGAGTCTATTCCACTGTAGTCATAAAAGCTCATGCGGTGAGAATCATGAAAACTGATGCCACAAAGTTGCCCACATGTGAATTTCATTTATAGGATAAATTATTAACTTTGATTTTATTAGCAACAATGCTATTTTCAGACCCTTGACCTTCACTTATTCCTATAAGATTAAGGTTTGATCTGCATCTTTAGAATCACAAACACTCTTTTTTATTTTTCCATTTTATACCCTCCTGAAAAAAAGAAATATAGGGATTTACAAATGACACTTTACAGACATATTTGGTCATGTTTTTTTTTCACCAAATGCTTTTAAAAGGTCAGAGGAATTATAGAAGTGAAGCTTAACTTTATTGTAATGAACACTTATTGGTTTCATAGATCAAGCCCTTTATCTCTATCACTATCGAACAGTTTTTGAACAGCATATGTTCATATTACTAATTTCTATTTTGTTGTTTGAATGTTTGATACATTACAGCAGAAAGCCTGACCTTGTGTAAAAGGTTTTGGCTCCTGGTATCCTATTCCAGTGTAGTCATGAAATGTCATGTAGTGAGAATCATGAAAACTAATGCCAGGAAGTTGCCCACATGTGAGTTTCATTCATATGATGGATTATGAACTTTGATTTTATTAGCAACAATGCTGTTTTCTTACCCTTGACTTTTACTAATGCCTATTAGGTTAAGGTTTGATCTGCATCATTAGAATCACAAACACTTTTTTTCATTTTTCCATTCTATACTCTCCTGAAAAAAAGGAATATAGGGATTTACAAATGATACTTTACAGACATATCTGGTCATGTTTTTATTTCACCAAATGCTCTCAAAAGTTCAGAGGAAGAGAAGCTTAACTTTATTTTAATGAACACTTATTGGTTTCATTGATCAAGCCCTTTATCTCTATCACTATCAAACAGTTTTTGAACAGCACATGTTTTTGTTGTTTGAATGTTTGATACATTACAGCAGAAAGCCTGAGTTTGTGTAAAAGGTTTTGGCTCCAGGTAGTCTATTCCACTGTAGTCATAAAAGCACATGCGGTGAGAATCATGAAAACTGATGCCACAAAGTTGCCCACATGTGAATTTCATTTATAGGATAAATTATTAACTTTGATTTTATTAGCAACAATGCTATTTTCAGACCCTTGACCTTCACTTATTCCTATTAGATTAAGGTTTGATCTGCATCTTTAGAATCACAAACACTCTTTTTTATTTTTCCATTTTATACTCTCCTGAAAAAAAGAAATATAGGGATTTACAAATGATACTTTACAGACATATTTGGTCATGTTTTTATTCCACCAAATGCTCTTAAAAGGTCTGAGGAATTTTAAAAGAGAAGCTTAACTTTATTGTAATGAACACTTATTCCTTTCATAGATCAAGCCCATCATCTCTATCACTATTAAACAGTTTTTGAACAGCATATGTTCATATTACCAATTTCTATTTTGTTGTTTGAATGTTTGATACATTACAGCAGAAAGCCAGAGTTCGTGTAAAAGGTTTTGGCTCCAGGTAGAGTCTATTCCACTGTAGTCATAAAAGCTCATGCGGTGAGAATCATGAAAACTGATGCCACAAAGTTGCCCACATGTGAATTTCATTTATAGGATAAATTATTAACTTTGATTTTATTAGCAACAATGCTATTTTCAGACCCTTGACCTTCACTTATTCCTATAAGATTAAGGTTTGATCTGCATCTTTAGAATCACAAACACTCTTTTTTATTTTTCCATTTTATACCCTCCTGAAAAAAAGAAATATAGGGATTTACAAATGACACTTTACAGACATATTTGGTCATGTTTTTTTTTCACCAAATGCTTTTAAAAGGTCAGAGGAATTATAGAAGTGAAGCTTAACTTTATTGTAATGAACACTTATTGGTTTCATAGATCAAGCCCTTTATCTCTATCACTATCGAACAGTTTTTGAACAGCATATGTTCATATTACTAATTTCTATTTTGTTGTTTGAATGTTTGATACATTACAGCAGAAAGCCTGACCTTGTGTAAAAGGTTTTGGCTCCTGGTATCCTATTCCAGTGTAGTCATGAAATGTCATGTAGTGAGAATCATGAAAACTAATGCCAGGAAGTTGCCCACATGTGAGTTTCATTCATATGATGGATTATGAACTTTGATTTTATTAGCAACATTGCTATTTTCAGACCCTTGACCTTTACTAATTCCTATTAGGTTTAGGTTTGATCTGCATCATTTGAATCACAAACACTTTTTATTTATTTTTCCATTTTATACCCTCCCGAAAAAAAGAAATATAGGGATTTACAAATGACACTTTACATACATATTTGGTCATGTTTTTATTTCACCAAATGCCTTTAAAAGGTCAGAGGAACCATCAAAGAGAAGCTTAACTTTATTGTAATGAACACTTATTGGTTTCATAAATCAAGCCCTTTATCTCTATAACTATCAAACAGTTTTTGAACAGCATATGTTTATATAACTAATTTCTATTTTGTTGTTCGAATGTTTGATACATTACAGCAGAAAGCCTGAGTTTGTGTAAAAGGTTTCGGCGCCAGGTAGTCTATTCCAGTGTGGACATAAAACATCATGTAGTGAGAATCATGAAAACAAAAGCCTGGAAGTTGCCCACATGTGAGTTTCATTCATATGATAAATTATGAACTTTGATTTTATAAGCAACAATGCTAATTTCAGATACTCGACCTTTACTAATTCCTATCAGATTAAGGTTTGATCTGCATCTTTAGAGTCACAAACACTTTTTTTTATTTTTCCATTCTGTACTCTCCTGAAAAAAAGAAATATAGGGATTTACAAATGACACTTTACAGACATATTTGGTCATGTTTTTAATTCACCAAAAGCTTTTAAAAGGTCAGAGGAATTATAGAAGAGAAGCTTGACTTTATTGTAATGAACACTTATTGGTTTCATAGATCAAGCCCTTTATTTCTGTCACTATCAACAGTTTTTGAACAGCATATGTTTATATAACCAATTTCTATTTTGTTGTTTAAATGTTTGATACATTACAGCAGGAAGCCTGACCTTGTGTAAAAGGTTTTGGCTCCAGGTAGTCTGTTGCAGCATAGACATAAAACATCATGTAGTGAGAATCATGAAAACTAAAGCCTGGAAGTTGCCCACAGTTGAGTTTCATTCATATGATAAATTATGAACTTTTATTTTATAAGCAACAGTGCTATTTTCAGACCCTCGACCTTTACTAATTCCTATCAGATTAAGGTTTGATCTGCATCTTTAGAATAACAAACACTTTTTTTTATATTTCCATTTTATACCCTCCTGAAAAAAGAAATATAGGGAGATACATGTGACACTTTACAGACGTATTTGGTCATGTTTTTATTTCACCCAATGCCTTTAAAAGGTCAGAGGAATTATCAAAGAGAACCTTAACTTTATTGTAATGAACACTTATTGGTTTCATAGATCAAGCCCTTTATCTCTATCACTATCAAACAGTTTTTGAACAGCATATGTTTATATTACTAATTTCTATTTTGTTGTTTGAATGTTTGATACATTACAGCAGAAAGCCTGACCTTGTGTAGAAGGTTTTGGCTCCAGGTATTCTATTCCAGTCTAGACATAAAACATCATGTAGTGAGAATCATGAAAAGTAAAGCCTGGAAGTTGCCCACATGTGAGTTTCATTCATATGATAAATGATGAACTTTGATTTTATAAGCGACAATGCTATTTTAAGACCCTCGACCTTTACTAATTCCTATCAGACTAAGGTTTGATCTGCATCTTTAGAATCACAAACACTTTTTTTATTTTTTTATTCTGTACTCTCCTGAAAAAAAGAAATATAAGGATTTACAAATGTCACTTTACCGACATATTTGGTCATGTTTTTATTTCACGGAATGCCTTTAAAAGGTCAGAGGAAGTATCAAAGAGAAGCTTAACTTTATTGTAATGAACACTTATTGGTTTCATAGATAAGCCCTTTATCTCTATCACTATCAAACAGTTTTTGAACAGCATATGTTTATATTACTAATTTCTATTTTGTTGTTTGAATGTTTGATACATTACAGCAGAAAGCCTGACCTTGTGTAAAAGGTTTTTACTCCAGGTATTCTTTTCCAGTGTAGTCATGAAATGTCATGTAGTGAGAATCATGAAAACTAATGCCACGAAGTTGCCCACATGTGAGTTTCATTCATATGATAAATTATGAACTTTGATTTTATAAGCAACAATGCTATTTTCAGACCCTCGACCTTTACTAATTCCTATCAGATTAAGGTTTGATCTGCATCTTTAGAATCACAAACCCTCTTTTTTATTTTTCCATTTTATACCCTCCTGAAAAAAAGAAATATAGGGATTTACAAATGACACTTTACAGACATATTTGGTCATGTTTTTTTTCACCAAATGCTTTTAAAAGGTCAGAGGAATTATAGAAGTGAAGCTTAACTTTATTGTAATGAACACTTATTGGTTTCATAGATCAAGCCCTTTATCTCTATCACTATCAAACAGTTTTTGAACAGCATATGTTTATATTACTAATTTCTATTTTGTTGTTTGAATGTTCGATACATTACAGCAGAAAGCCTGAGTTTGTGTAAAAGGTTTTGGCTTCAGGTAGAGTCTATTCCAGTGCAATCATAAAAGCTCATGTGGTGAGAATCATGAAAACTAATGCCACGAAGTTGCCCACATGTGAGTTTCATTTATATGATAAATTATGAACTTTGATTTTATAAGCAACAATGCTATTTTCAGACCCTTGACGTTTACTAAGTCCTATCAGATTAAGATTTGATCTGCATCTTTAGAATCACAAACAATTTTTTTTTTTTTTTATTCTATACTCTCCTGAAAAAAGAAATATAGGGATTTAAAAATGTCACTTTACAGACATATTTGGTCATGTTTTTATTTCAAGGAATGCCTTTAAAAGGTCAGAGGAATTATCAAAGAGAAGCTTAACTTAATTGTAATGAATACTTATTGGTTTCATAGGTCAAGCCCTTTATCTCTATCACTATCAAACAGTTTTTGAACAGCATATGTTCATATTACTAATTTCTATTTTGTTGTTTGAATGTTTGATACATTACAGCAGAAAGCCTGACCTTGTGTAAAAGGTTTTGGCTCCTGGTATCCTATTCCAGTGTAGTCATGAAATGTCATGTAGTGAGAATCATGAAAACTAATGCCAGGAAGTTGCCCACATGTGAGTTTCATTCATATGATGGATTATGAACTTTGATTTTATTAGCAACAATGCTGTTTTCTTACCCTTGACTTTTACTAATGCCTATTAGGTTAAGGTTTGATCTGCATCATTAGAATCACAAACACTTTTTTTCATTTTTTCATTCTATACTCTCCTGAAAAAAAGGAATATAGGGATTTACAAATGATACTTTACAGACATATCTGGTCATGTTTTTATTTCACCAAATGCTCTCAAAAGTTCAGAGGAAGAGAAGCTTAACTTTATTTTAATGAACACTTATTGGTTTCATTGATCAAGCCCTTTATCTCTATCACTATCAAACAGTTTTTGAACAGCACATGTTTTTGTTGTTTGAATGTTTGATACATTACAGCAGAAAGCCTGAGTTTGTGTAAAAGGTTTTGGCTCCAGGTAGTCTATTCCAGTGTAGACATAAAACATCATGTAGTGAGAATCATGAAAACTAAAGCCTGGAAGTTGCCCACATGTGAGTTTCATTCATATGATAAATTATGAACTTTGATTTTATAAGCAACATTGCTATTTTCAGACCCTTGACCTTTACTAATTCCTATTAGGTTTAGGTTTGATCTGCATCATTTGAATCACAAACACTTTTTATTTATTTTTCCATTTTATACCCTCCCGAAAAAAAGAAATATAGGGATTTACAAATGACACTTTACATACATATTTGGTCATGTTTTTATTTCACCAAATGCCTTTAAAAGGTCAGAGGAACTATCAAAGAGAAGCTTAACTTTATTGTAATGAATACTTATTGGTTTCATAGGTCAAGCCCTTTATCTCTATCACTATCAAACAGTTTTTGAACAGCATATGTTTATATTACTAATTTCTATTTTGTTGTTTGAATGTTTGATACATTACAGCAGAAAGCCTGATCTTGTGTAAAAGGTTTTGGCTCCAGATATTCTATTCCAGTGTAGTCATGAAATGTCATGTAGTGAGAATCATGAAAACTAAAGCCATGAAGTTGCCCACATGTGAGTTTCATTCATATGATAAATTATGAACTTTGATTTTATAAGCAACAATGCTATTTTCAGACCCTCGACCTTTACTAATTCCTATCAGATTAAGGTTTGATCTGCATCTTTAGAGTCACAAACCCTCTTTTTTATTTTTCCATTTTATACCCTCCTGAAAAAAAGAAATATAGGGATTTACAAATGACACTTTACAGACATATTTGGTCATGTTTTTTTTTCACCAAATGCTTTTAAAAGGTCAGAGGAATTATAGAAGTGAAGCTTAACTTTATTGTAATGAACACTTATTGGTTTCATAGATCAAGCCCTTTATCTCTATCACTATCAAACAGTTTTTGAACAGCATATGTTTATATTACTAATTTCTATTTTGTTGTTTGAATGTTCGATACATTACAGCAGAAAGCCTGAGTTTGTGTAAAAGGTTTTGGCTTCAGGTAGAGTCTATTCCAGTGCAATCATAAGAGCTCATGTGGTGAGAATCATGAAAACTAATGCCACGAAGTTGCCCACATGTGAGTTTCATTTATATGATAAATTATGAACTTTGATTTTATAAGCAACAATGCCATTTTCAGACCCTTGACATTTACTAAGTCCTATCAGATTAAGATTTGATCTGCATCTTTAGAATCACAAACAATTTTTTTTATTTTTTTATTCTATACTCTCCTGAAAAAAGAAATATAGGGATTTAAAAATGTCACTTTACAGACATATTTGGTCATGTTTTTATTTCAAGGAATGCCTTTAAAAGGTCAGAGGAATTATCAAAGAGAAGCTTAACTTAATTGTAATGAATACTTATTGGTTTCATAGGTCAAGCCCTTTATCTCTATCACTATCAAACAGTTTTTGAACAGCATATGTTTATATTACTAATTTCTATTTTGTTGTTTGAATGTTTGATACATTACAGCAGAAAGCCTGATCTTGTGTAAAAGGTTTTGGCTCCTGGTATTCTATTGCAGTGTAGTCATGAAATGTCATGTAGTGAGAATCATGAAAACTAAAGCCTGGAAGTTGCCCACATGTGAGTTTCATTCATATGATGAATTATGAACTTTGATTTTATAAGCAACATTGCTATTTTCAGATCCTCGACATTTACTAATTCCTATCAGATTAAGGTTTGATCTGCATCTTTAGAGTCACAAACACTTTTTTTTATTTTTCAATTCTGTACTCTCCTGAAAAAAAGAAATATAGGGATTTACAAATGACACTTTACAGACGTATTTGGTCATGTTTTTAATTCACCAAAAGCTGTTAAAAGGTCAGAGGAATTATAGAAGAGAAGCTTAACTTTATTGTAATGAACACTTATTGGTTTCATAGATCAAGCCCTTTATTTCTGTCACTATCAAACAGTTTTTGAACAGCATATGTTTATATTACCAATTTCTATTTTGTTGTTTAAATGTTTGATACATTACAGCAGAAAGCCTGACCTTGTGTAAAAGGTTTTGGCTCCAAGTATTCTATTCCAGTGTAGTCATGAAATGTCATGTAGTGAGAATCATGAAAACTAAAGCCATGAAGTTGCCCACATGTGAGTTTCATTCATATGATAAATTATGAACTTTGATTTTATAAGCAACAATGCTATTTTCAGACCCTCGACCTTTACTAATTCCTATCAGATTAAGGTTTGATCTGCATCTTTAGAGTCACAAACCCTCTTTTTTATTTTTCCATTTTATACCCTCCTGAAAAAAAGAAATATAGGGATTTACAAATGACACTTTACAGACATATTTGGTCATGTTTTTTTTTCACCAAATGCTTTTAAAAGGTCAGAGGAATTATAGAAGTGAAGCTTAACTTTATTGTAATGAACACTTATTGGTTTCATAGATCAAGCCCTTTATCTCTATCACTATCAAACAGTTTTTGAACAGCATATGTTTATATTACTAATTTCTATTTTGTTGTTTGAATGTTCGATACATTACAGCAGAAAGCCTGAGTTTGTGTAAAAGGTTTTGGCTTCAGGTAGAGTCTATTCCAGTGCAATCATAAAAGCTCATGTGGTGAGAATCATGAAAACTAATGCCACGAAGTTGCCCACATGTGAGTTTCATTTATATGATAAATTATGAACTTTGATTTTATAAGCAACAATGCCATTTTCAGACCCTTGACATTTACTAAGTCCTATCAGATTAAGATTTGATCTGCATCTTTAGAATCACAAACAATTTTTTTTATTTTTTTATTCTATACTCTCCTGAAAAAAGAAATATAGGGATTTAAAAATGTCACTTTACAGACATATTTGGTCATGTTTTTATTTCAAGGAATGCCTTTAAAAGGTCAGAGGAATTATCAAAGAGAAGCTTAACTTAATTGTAATGAATACTTATTGGTTTCATAGGTCAAGCCCTTTATCTCTATCACTATCAAACAGTTTTTGAACAGCATATGTTTATATTACTAATTTCTATTTTGTTGTTTGAATGTTTGATACATTACAGCAGAAAGCCTGATCTTGTGTAAAAGGTTTTGGCTCCTGGTATTCTATTGCAGTGTAGTCATGAAATGTCATGTAGTGAGAATCATGAAAACTAAAGCCTGGAAGTTGCCCACATGTGAGTTTCATTCATATGATGAATTATGAACTTTGATTTTATAAGCAACATTGCTATTTTCAGATCCTCGACATTTACTAATTCCTATCAGATTAAGGTTTGATCTGCATCTTTAGAGTCACAAACACTTTTTTTTATTTTTCAATTCTGTACTCTCCTGAAAAAAAGAAATATAGGGATTTACAAATGACACTTTACAGACGTATTTGGTCATGTTTTTAATTCACCAAAAGCTGTTAAAAGGTCAGAGGAATTATAGAAGAGAAGCTTAACTTTATTGTAATGAACACTTATTGGTTTCATAGATCAAGCCCTTTATTTCTGTCACTATCAAACAGTTTTTGAACAGCATATGTTTATATTACCAATTTCTATTTTGTTGTTTAAATGTTTGATACATTACAGCAGAAAGCCTGACCTTGTGTAAAAGGTTTTGGCTCCAAGTATTCTATTCCAGTGTAGTCATGAAATGTCATGTAGTGAGAATCATTAAAACTAATGCCACGAAGTAGCCCACATGTGAGTTTCATTTATAGGATAAATTATCAACTTTGATTTAATTAGCAACAATGCTATTTTCAGACCCTTGACCTTTACTAATTCCTATTAGGTTTAGGTTTGATCTGCATCATTTGAATCACAAACACTTTTTATTTATTTTTCCATTTTATACCCTCCCGAAAAAAAGAAATATAGGGATTTACAAATGACACTTTACAGACATATTTGGTCATGTTTTTTTTTCACCAAATGCTTTTAAAAGGTCAGAGGAATTATAGAAGTGAAGCTTAACTTTATTGTAATGAACACTTATTGGTTTCATAGATCAAGCCCTTTATCTCTATCACTATCAAACAGTTTTTGAACAGCATATGTTCATATTACCAATTTCTATTTTGTTGTTTGAATGTTTGATACATTACAGCAGAAAGCCAGAGTTTGTGTAAAAGGTTTTGGCTCCAGGTAGTCTATTCCAGTGTAGTCATAAAAGCTCATGCGGTGAGAATCATGAAAACTGATGCCACAAAGTTGCCCACATGTGAATTTCATTTATAGGATAAATTATTAACTTTGATTTTATTAGCAACAATGCTATTTTCAGACCCTTGACCTTCACTAATTCCTATTAGATTAAGGTTTGATCTGCATCTTTAGAATCACAAACACTCTTTTTTATTTTTCCATTTTATACCCTCCTGAAAAAAAGAAATATAGGGATTTACAAATGACACTTTACAGACATATTTGGTCATGTTTTTATTTCACCAAATGCTTTTAAAAGGTCAGAGGAAGTTAAGAAGAGAAGCTTAACTTTATTGTGATGAAGACTTATTGATTTCGTAGATCAAGCCCTTTATCTCTATCACTATCAAACAGTTTTTGAACAGCATATGTTTATATTACTAATTTCTATTTTGTTGTTTGAATGTTCGATACATTACAGCAGAAAGCCTGAGATTGTGTAAAAGGTTTTGGCTTCAGGTAGAGTCTATTCCAGTGTAGACATAAAACATCATGTAGTGAGAATCATGAAAACACAAGCTTGGAAGTCGCCCACATGTGAGTTTCATTCATATAATAAATTATGAACTTTGATTTTATAAGCAACAATGCTATTTTCAGATCCTCGACCTTTACTAATTCCTATCAGATTAAGGTTTGATCTGCATCTTTAGAGTCACAAACACTTTTTTTTATTTTTCCATTCTGTACTCTCCTGAAAAAAAGAAATATAGGGATTTACAAATGACACTTTACAGACATATTTGGTCATGTTTTTAATTCACCAAAAGCTTTCAAAAGGTCAATGGAATTATAGAAGTGAAGCTTAACTTTATTGTAATGAACACTTATTGGTTTCATGGATCAAGCCCTTTATCTCTATCACTATCAAACAGTTTTTGAACAGCATATGTTTATATTACTAATTTCTATTTTGTTGTTTGAATGTTCGATACATTACAGCAGAAAGCCTGAGTTTGCGTAAAAGGTTTTGGCTTCAGGTAGAGTCTATTCCAGTGTAGACATAAAACATCATGTAGTGAGAATCATGAAAACAAAAGCTTGAAAGTCGCCCACATGTGAGTTTCATTCATATAATAAATTATTAACTTTGATTTTGTAAGCAACAATGCTGTTTTCAGTCCCTTGACCTTTACTAATTCCTATTAGATTAAGATTTGATCTGCATCATTGGAATCACAAAAATTTTTTAATTTCTCCATTCTATACTGTCCTGAAAAAAGAAATATAGGGATTTACAAATGACACTTTACAGACATGTTTGGTCATGTTTTTAATTCACCAAAAGCTTTTAAAAGGTCAGAGGAATTATAGAAGTGAAGCTTAACTTTATTGTAATGAACACTTATTGGTTTCATAGATCAAGCCCTTTATCTCTATCACTATCAAACAGTTTTTGAACAGCATATGTTTATATTACTAATTTCTATTTTGTTGTTTGAATGTTCGATACATTACAGCAGAAAGCCTGAGTTTGTGTAAAAGGTTTTGGCTTCAGGTAGAGTCTATTCCAGTGCAGTCATGAAATGTCATGTAGTGAGAATCATGAAAACTAATGCCAGGAAGTTGCCCACATGTGAGTTTCATTTATATGATAAATTATGATCTTTAATTTTATAAGCAACAATGCTATTTTCAGACCCTCGACCTTTACTAATTCCTATCAGATTAAGGTTTGATCTGCATCTTTAGAATCACAAACACTCTTTTTTATTTTTCCATTTTATACCCTCCTGAAAAAAAGAAATATAGGGATTTACAAATGACACTTTACAGACATATTTGGTCATGTTTTTATTTCACCAAATGCTTTTAAAAGGTCAGAGGAATTATAGAAGAGAAGCTTAACTTTATTGTGATGAAGACTTATTGATTTCGTAGATCAAGCCCTTTATCTCTATCACTATCGAACAGTTTTTGAACAGCATATGTTTATATTACCAATTTCTATTTTGTTGTTTGAATGTTTGATACATTACAGCACAAAGCCTGACCTTGTGTAAAAGGTTTTGCTCCAGGTATTCTATTCCAGTGTAGTCATGAAATTTCATGTAGTGAGAATCATTAAAACTAATGCCAAGAAGTTGCAGACATGTGAGTTTCATTTATGTGATAAGTTATTAACTTTGATTTTATAAGCAACAATGCTATTTTCAGACCCTCGACCTTTACTAATTCCTATCAGATTAAGGTTTGATCTGCATCTTTAGAATCACAAACACTCTTTTTTATTTTTCCTTTTTATACCCTCCTGAAAAAAAGAAATATAGGGATTTACAAATGACACTTTACAGACATATTTGGTCATGTTTTTATTTCACCAAATGCTTTTAAAAGGTCAGAGGAGTTATAGAAGAGAAGCCTAACTTTATTGTAATGAACACTTATTCGTTTTATAGATCAAGCCCTTTATCTCTATCACTATCAAACAGTTTTTGAATAGCATATGTTTATATTACTAATTTCTATTTTGTTGTTTGAATGTTTGGTACATTACAGCAGAAAGCCTGACCTTGTGTAAAAGGTTTTGGCTCCTGGTATTCTATTCCAGTGTAGTCATGAAATGTCATGTAGTGAGAATCATGAAAACTAATGCCAGGAAGTTGCCCACATGTGAGTTTCATTCATATGATGGATTATGAACTTTGATTTTATTAGCAACAATGCTGTTTTCTTACCCTTGACTTTTACTAATGCCTATTAGGTTAAGGTTTGATCCGCATCATTAGAATCACAAACACTTTCTTTCATTTTTCCATTCTATACTCTCCTGAAAAAAAGAAATATAGGGATTTACAAATGATACTTTACAGACATATTTGGTCATGTTTTTATTCCACCAAATGCTCTTAAAAGGTCTGAGGAATTTTAAAAGAGAAGCTTAACTTTATTGTAATGAACACTTATTCCTTTCATAGATCATGCCCATTATCTCTATCACTATTAAACAGTTTTTGAACAGCATATGTTCATATTACCAATTTCTATTTTGTTGTTTGAATGTTTGATACATTACAGCAGAAAGCCAGAGTTTGTGTAAAAGGTTTTGGCTCCAGGTAGTCTATTCCAGTGTAGTCATAAAAGCTCATGCGGTGAGAATCATGAAAACTGATGCCACAAAGTTGCCCACATGTGAATTTTATTTATAGGATAAATTATTAACTTTGATTTTATTAGCAACAATGCTATTTTCAGACCCTTGACCTTCACTTATTCCTATTAGATTAAGGTTTGATCTGCATCTTTAGAATCACAAACACTCTTTTTTATTTTTCCATTTTATACCCTCCTGAAAAAAAGAAATATAGGGATTTACAAATGACACTTTACAGACATATTTGGTCATGTTTTTATTTCACCAAATGCTTTTAAAAGGTCAGAGGAATTTAAGAAGAGAAGCTTAACTTTATTGTGATGAAGACTTATTGATTTCGTAGATCAAGCCCTTTATCTCTATCACTATCAAACAGTTTTTGAACAGCATATGTTTATATTACTAATTTCTATTTTGTTGTTTGAATGTTCGATACATTACAGCAGAAAGCCTGAGATTGTGTAAAAGGTTTTGGCTTCAGGTAGAGTCTATTCCAGTGTAGACATAAAACATCATGTAGTGAGAATCATGAAAACACAAGCTTGGAAGTCGCCCACATGTGAGTTTCATTCATATAATAAATTATGAACTTTGATTTTATAAGCAACAATGCTATTTTCAGATCCTCGACCTTTACTAATTCCTATCAGATTAAGGTTTGATCTGCATCTTTAGAGTCACAAACACTTTTTTTTATTTTTCCATTCTGTACTCTCCTGAAAAAAAGAAATATAGGGATTTACAAATGACACTTTACAGACATATTTGGTCATGTTTTTAATTCACCAAAAGCTTTCAAAAGGTCAATGGAATTATAGAAGTGAAGCTTAACTTTATTGTAATGAACACTTATTGGTTTCATGGATCAAGCCCTTTATCTCTATCACTATCAAACAGTTTTTGAACAGCATATGTTTATATTACTAATTTCTATTTTGTTGTTTGAATGTTCGATACATTACAGCAGAAAGCCTGAGTTTGCGTAAAAGGTTTTGGCTTCAGGTAGAGTCTATTCCAGTGTAGACATAAAACATCATGTAGTGAGAATCATGAAAACAAAAGCTTGGAAGTCGCCCACATGTGAGTTTCATTCATATAATAAATTATTAACTTTGATTTTGTAAGCAACAATGCTGTTTTCAGTCCCTTGACCTTTACTAATTCCTATTAGATTAAGATTTGATCTGCATCATTGGAATCACAAAAATTTTTTAATTTCTCCATTCTATACTGTCCTGAAAAAAGAAATATAGGGATTTACAAATGACACTTTACAGACATGTTTGGTCATGTTTTTAATTCACCAAAAGCTTTTAAAAGGTCAGAGGAATTATAGAAGTGAAGCTTAACTTTATTGTAATGAACACTTATTGGTTTCATAGATCAAGCCCTTTATCTCTATCACTATCAAACAGTTTTTGAACAGCATATGTTTATATTACTAATTTCTATTTTGTTGTTTGAATGTTCGATACATTACAGCAGAAAGCCTGAGTTTGTGTAAAAGGTTTTGGCTTCAGGTAGAGTCTATTCCAGTGCAGTCATGAAATGTCATGTAGTGAGAATCATGAAAACTAATGCCAGGAAGTTGCCCACATGTGAGTTTCATTTATATGATAAATTATGATCTTTAATTTTATAAGCAACAATGCTATTTTCAGACCCTCGACCTTTACTAATTCCTATCAGATTAAGGTTTGATCTGCATCTTTAGAATCACAAACACTCTTTTTTATTTTTCCATTTTATACCCTCCTGAAAAAAAGAAATATAGGGATTTACAAATGACACTTTACAGACATATTTGGTCATGTTTTTATTTCACCAAATGCTTTTAAAAGGTCAGAGGAATTATAGAAGAGAAGCTTAACTTTATTGTGATGAAGACTTATTGATTTCGTAGATCAAGCCCTTTATCTCTATCACTATCGAACAGTTTTTGAACAGCATATGTTTATATTACCAATTTCTATTTTGTTGTTTGAATGTTTGATACATTACAGCACAAAGCCTGACCTTGTGTAAAAGGTTTTGCTCCAGGTATTCTATTCCAGTGTAGTCATGAAATTTCATGTAGTGAGAATCATTAAAACTAATGCCAAGAAGTTGCAGACATGTGAGTTTCATTTATGTGATAAGTTATTAACTTTGATTTTATAAGCAACAATGCTATTTTCAGACCCTCGACCTTTACTAATTCCTATCAGATTAAGGTTTGATCTGCATCTTTAGAATCACAAACACTCTTTTTTATTTTTCCTTTTTATACCCTCCTGAAAAAAAGAAATATAGGGATTTACAAATGACACTTTACAGACATATTTGGTCATGTTTTTATTTCACCAAATGCTTTTAAAAGGTCAGAGGAGTTATAGAAGAGAAGCTTAACTTTATTGTAATGAACACTTATTCGTTTTATAGATCAAGCCCTTTATCTCTATCACTATCAAACAGTTTTTGAATAGCATATGTTTATATTACTAATTTCTATTTTGTTGTTTGAATGTTTGGTACATTACAGCAGAAAGCCTGACCTTGTGTAAAAGGTTTTGGCTCCTGGTATTCTATTCCAGTGTAGTCATGAAATGTCATGTAGTGAGAATCATGAAAACTAATGCCAGGAAGTTGCCCACATGTGAGTTTCATTCATATGATGGATTATGAACTTTGATTTTATTAGCAACAATGCTGTTTTCTTACCCTTGACTTTTACTAATGCCTATTAGGTTAAGGTTTGATCCGCATCATTAGAATCACAAACACTTTCTTTCATTTTTCCATTCTATACTCTCCTGAAAAAAAGAAATATAGGGATTTACAAATGATACTTTACAGACATATTTGGTCATGTTTTTATTCCACCAAATGCTCTTAAAAGGTCTGAGGAATTTTAAAAGAGAAGCTTAACTTTATTGTAATGAACACTTATTCCTTTCATAGATCAAGCCCATCATCTCTATCACTATTAAACAGTTTTTGAACAGCATATGTTCATATTACCAATTTCTATTTTGTTGTTTGAATGTTTGATACATTACAGCAGAAAGCCAGAGTTCGTGTAAAAGGTTTTGGCTCCAGGTAGTCTATTCCACTGTAGTCATAAAAGCTCATGCGGTGAGAATCATGAAAACTGATGCCACAAAGTTGCCCACATGTGAATTTCATTTATAGGATAAATTATTAACTTTGATTTTATTAGCAACAATGCTATTTTCAGACCCTTGACCTTCACTTATTCCTATTAGATTAAGGTTTGATCTGCATCTTTAGAATCACAAACACTCTTTTTTATTTTTCCATTTTATACCCTCCTGAAAAAAAGAAATATAGGGATTTACAAATGACACTTTACAGACATATTTGGTCATGTTTTTTTTTCACCAAATGCTTTTAAAAGGTCAGAGGAATTATAGAAGTGAAGCTTAACTTTATTGTAATGAACACTTATTGGTTTCATAGATCAAGCCCTTTATCTCTATCACTATCAAACAGTTTTTGAACAGCATATGTTTATATTACTAATTTCTATTTTGTTGTTTGAATGTTGGATACATTACAGCAGAAAGCCTGAGTTTGTGTAAAAGGTTTTGGCTTCAGGTAGAGTCTATTCCAGTGCAGTCATGAAATGTCATGTAGTGAGAATCATGAAAACTAATGCCAGGAAGTTGCCCACATGTGAGTTTCATTTATATGATAAATTATGATCTTTAATTTTATAAGCAACAATGCTATTTTCAGACCCTCGACCTTTACTAATTCCTATCAGATTAAGGTTTGATCTGCATCTTTAGAATCACAAACACTCTTTTTTATTTTTCCATTTTATACCCTCCTGAAAAAAAGAAATATAGGGATTTACAAATGACACTTTACAGACATATTTGGTCATGTTTTTATTTCACCAAATGCTTTTAAAAGGTCAGAGGAATTATAGAAGAGAAGCTTAACTTTATTGTGATGAAGACTTATTGATTTCGTAGATCAAGCCCTTTATCTCTATCACTATCGAACAGTTTTTGAACAGCATATGTTTATATTACCAATTTCTATTTTGTTGTTTGAACGTTTGATACATTACAGCACAAAGCCTGACCTTGTGTAAAAGGTTTTGCTCCAGGTATTCTATTCCAGTGTAGTCATGAAATTTCATGTAGTGAGAATCATTAAAACTAATGCCAAGAAGTTGCAGACATGTGAGTTTCATTTATGTGATAAGTTATTAACTTTGATTTTATAAGCAACAATGCTATTTTCAGACCCTCGACCTTTACTAATTCCTATCAGATTAAGGTTTGATCTGCATCTTTAGAATCACAAACACTCTTTTTTATTTTTCCTTTTTATACCCTTTTGAAAAAAAGAAATATAGGGATTTACAAATGACACTTTACAGACATATTTGGTCATGTTTTTATTTCACCAAATGCTTTTAAAAGGTCAGAGGAGTTATAGAAGAGAAGCTTAACTTTATTGTAATGAACACTTATTCGTTTTATAGATCAAGCCCTTTATCTCTATCACTATCAAACAGTTTTTGAATAGCATATGTTTATATTACTAATTTCTATTTTGTTGTTTGAATGTTTGGTACATTACAGCAGAAAGCCTGACCTTGTGTAAAAGGTTTTGGCTCCTGGTATTCTATTCCAGTGTAGTCATGAAATGTCATGTAGTGAGAATCATGAAAACTAATGCCAGGAAGTTGCCCACATGTGAGTTTCATTCATATGATGGATTATGAACTTTGATTTTATTAGCAACAATGCTGTTTTCTTACCCTTGACTTTTACTAATGCCTATTAGGTTAAGGTTTGATCCGCATCATTAGAATCACAAACACTTTCTTTCATTTTTCCATTCTATACTCTCCTGAAAAAAAGAAATATAGGGATTTACAAATGATACTTTACAGACATATTTGGTCATGTTTTTATTCCACCAAATGCTCTTAAAAGGTCTGAGGAATTTTAAAAGAGAAGCTTAACTTTATTGTAATGAACACTTATTCCTTTCATAGATCAAGCCCATCATCTCTATCACTATTAAACAGTTTTTGAACAGCATATGTTCATATTACCAAT
This sequence comes from Romanomermis culicivorax, assembly GCA_963922205.1. Classification (NCBI taxonomy): domain Eukaryota; kingdom Metazoa; phylum Nematoda; class Enoplea; order Mermithida; family Mermithidae; genus Romanomermis; species Romanomermis culicivorax. Next base: position 987,094 of record CAWUHX010000094.1, on the reverse strand, counting down.
TTCTATTTTGTTGTTTGAATGTTTGATACATTACAGCAGAAAGCCAGAGTTCGTGTAAAAGGTTTTGGCTCCAGGTAGTCTATTCCACTGTAGTCATAAAAGCTCATGCGGTGAGAATCATGAAAACTGATGCCACAAAGTTGCCCACATGTGAATTTCATTTATAGGATAAATTATTAACTTTGATTTTATTAGCAACAATGCTATTTTCAGACCCTTGACCTTCACTTATTCCTATTAGATTAAGGTTTGATCTGCATCTTTAGAATCACAAACACTCTTTTTTATTTTTCCATTTTATACCCTCCTGAAAAAAAGAAATATAGGGATTTACAAATGACACTTTACAGACATATTTGGTCATGTTTTTTTTTCACCAAATGCTTTTAAAAGGTCAGAGGAATTATAGAAGTGAAGCTTAACTTTATTGTAATGAACACTTATTGGTTTCATAGATCAAGCCCTTTATCTCTATCACTATCAAACAGTTTTTGAACAGCATATGTTTATATTACTAATTTCTATTTTGTTGTTTGAATGTTTGATACATTACAGCAGAAAGCCTGACCTTGTGTAAAAGGTTTTGGCTCCTGGTATCCTATTCCAGTGTAGTCATGAAATGTCATGTAGTGAGAATCATGAAAACTAATGCCAGGAAGTTGCCCACATGTGAGTTTCATTCATATGATGGATTATGAACTTTGATTTTATTAGCAACAATGCTGTTTTCTTACCCTTGACTTTTACTAATGCCTATTAGGTTAAGGTTTGATCTGCATCATTAGAATCACAAACACTTTTTTTCATTTTTCCATTCTATACTCTCCTGAAAAAAAGGAATATAGGGATTTACAAATGATACTTTACAGACATATCTGGTCATGTTTTTATTCCACCAAATGCTCTCAAAAGTTCAGAGGAAGAGAAGCTTAACTTTATTTTAATGAACACTTATTGGTTTCATTGATCAAGCCCTTTATCTCTATCACTATCAAACAGTTTTTGAACAGCACATGTTTTTGTTGTTTGAATGTTTGATACATTACAGCAGAAAGCCTGAGTTTGTGTAAAAGGTTTTGGCTCCAGGTAGTCTATTCCAGTGTAGACATAAAACATCATGTAGTGAGAATCATGAAAACTAAAGCCTGGAAGTTGCCCACATGTGAGTTTCATTCATATGATAAATTATGAACTTTGATTTTATAAGCAACATTGCTATTTTCAGACGCTTGACCTTTACTAATTCCTATTAGGTTTAGGTTTGATCTGCATCATTTGAATCAAAAACACTTTTTATTTATTTTTCCATTTTATACCCTCCCGAAAAAAAGAAATATAGGGATTTACAAATGACACTTTACATACATATTTGGTCATGTTTTTATTTCACCAAATGCCTTTAAAAGGTCAGAGGAACTATCAAAGAGAAGCTTAACTTTATTGTAATGAACACTTATTGGTTTCATAAATCAAGCCCTTTATCTCTATCACTATCAAACAGTTTTTGAACAGCATATGTTTATATAACTAATTTCTATTTTGTTGTTCGAATGTTTGATACATTACAGCAGAAAGCCTGAGTTTGTGTAAAAGGTTTCGGCGCCAGGTAGTCTATTCCAGTGTAGACATAAAACATCATGTAGTGAGAATCATGAAAACAAAAGCCTGGAAGTTGCCCACATGTGAGTTTCATTCATATGATAAATTATGAACTTTGATTTTATAAGCAACAATGCTAATTTCAGATACTCGACCTTTACTAATTCCTATCAGATTAAGGTTTGATCTGCATCTTTAGAGTCACAAACACTTTTTTTTATTTTTCCATTCTGTACTCTCCTGAAAAAAAGAAATATAGGGATTTACAAATGACACTTTACAGACATATTTGGTCATGTTTTTAATTCACCAAAAGCTTTTAAAAGGTCAGAGGAATTATAGAAGAGAAGCTTAACTTTATTGTAATGAACACTTATTGGTTTCATAGATCAAGCCCTTTATTTCTGTCACTATCAAACAGTTTTTGAACAGCATATGTTTATATAACCAATTTCTATTTTGTTGTTTAAATGTTTGATACATTACAGCAGGAAGCCTGACCTTGTGTAAAAGGTTTTGGCTCCAGGTAGTCTGTTGCAGCATAGACATAAAACATCATGTAGTGAGAATCATGAAAACTAAAGCCTGGAAGTTGCCCACAGTTGAGTTTCATTCATATGATAAATTATGAACTTTTATTTTATAAGCAACAGTGCTATTTTCAGACCCTCGACCTTTACTAATTCCTATCAGATTAAGGTTTGATCTGCATCTTTAGAATAACAAACACTTTTTTTTATATTTCCATTTTATACCCTCCTGAAAAAAGAAATATAGGGATTTACAAATGACACTTTACAGACGTATTTGGTCATGTTTTTATTTCACCCAATGCCTTTAAAAGGTCAGAGGAATTACAAAGAGAACCTTAACTTTATTGTAATGAACACTTATTGGTTTCATAGATCAAGCCCTTTATCTCTATCACTATCAAACAGTTTTTGAACAGCATATGTTTATATTACTAATTTCTATTTTGTTGTTTGAATGTTTGATACATTACAGCAGAAAGCCTGACCTTGTGTAGAAGGTTTTGGCTCCAGGTATTCTATTCCAGTCTAGACATAAAACATCATGTAGTGAGAATCATGAAAACTAAAGCCTGGAAGTTGCCCACATGTGAGTTTCATTCATATGATAAATGATGAACTTTGATTTTATAAGCGACAATGCTATTTTCAGACCCTCGACCTTTACTAATTCCTATCAGACTAAGGTTTGATCTGCATCTTTAGAATCACAAACACTTTTTTTATTTTTTTATTCTGTACTCTCCTGAAAAAAAGAAATATAAGGATTTACAAATGTCACTTTACCGACATATTTGGTCATGTTTTTATTTCACGGAATGCCTTTAAAAGGTCAGAGGAAGTATCAAAGAGAAGCTTAACTTTATTGTAATGAACACTTATTGGTTTCATAGATAAGCCCTTTATCTCTATCACTATCAAACAGTTTTTGAACAGCATATGTTTATATTACTAATTTCTATTTTGTTGTTTGAATGTTTGATACATTACAGCAGAAAGCCTGACCTTGTGTAAAAGGTTTTTACTCCAGGTATTCTTTTCCAGTGTAGTCATGAAATGTCATGTAGTGAGAATCATGAAAACTAATGCCACGAAGTTGCCCACATGTGAGTTTCATTCATATGATAAATTATGAACTTTGATTTTATAAGCAACAATGCTATTTTCAGACCCTCGACCTTTACTAATTCCTATCAGATTAAGGTTTGATCTGCATCTTTAGAATCACAAACCCTCTTTTTTATTTTTCCATTTTATACCCTCCTGAAAAAAAGAAATATAGGGATTTACAAATGACACTTTACAGACATATTTGGTCATGTTTTTTTTCACCAAATGCTTTTAAAAGGTCAGAGGAATTATAGAAGTGAAGCTTAACTTTATTGTAATGAACACTTATTGGTTTCATAGATCAAGCCCTTTATCTCTATCACTATCAAACAGTTTTTGAACAGCATATGTTTATATTACTAATTTCTATTTTGTTGTTTGAATGTTCGATACATTACAGCAGAAAGCCTGAGTTTGTGTAAAAGGTTTTGGCTTCAAGTAGAGTCTATTCCAGTGCAATCATAAAAGCTCATGTGGTGAGAATCATGAAAACTAATGCCACGAAGTTGCCCACATGTGAGTTTCATTTATATGATAAATTATGAACTTTGATTTTATAAGCAACAATGCTATTTTCAGACCCTTGACGTTTACTAAGTCCTATCAGATTAAGATTTGATCTGCATCTTTAGAATCACAAACAATTTTTTTTTTTTTTTATTCTATACTCTCCTGAAAAAAGAAATATAGGGATTTAAAAATGTCACTTTACAGACATATTTGGTCATGTTTTTATTTCAAGGAATGCCTTTAAAAGGTCAGAGGAATTATCAAAGAGAAGCTTAACTTTATTGTAATGAATACTTATTGGTTTCATAGGTCAAGCCCTTTATCTCTATCACTATCAAACAGTTTTTGAACAGCATATGTTTATATTACTAATTTCTATTTTGTTGTTTTAATGTTTGATACATTACAGCAGAAAGCCTGATCTTGTGTAAAAGGTTTTGGCTCCAGATATTCTATTCCAGTGTAGTCATGAAATGTCATGTAGTGAGAATCATGAAAACTAAAGCCATGAAGTTGCCCACATGTGAGTTTCATTCATATGATAAATTATGAACTTTGATTTTATAAGCAACAATGCTATTTTCAGACCCTCGACCTTTACTAATTCCTATCAGATTAAGGTTTGATCTGCATCTTTAGAATCACAAACCCTCTTTTTATTTTTCCATTTTATACCCTCCTGAAAAAAAGAAATATAGGGATTTACAAATGACACTTTACAGACATATTTGGTCATGTTTTTTTTTCACCAAATGCTTTTAAAAGGTCAGAGGAATTATAGAAGTGAAGCTTAACTTTATTGTAATGAACACTTATTGGTTTCATAGATCAAGCCCATTATCTCTATCACTATCAAACAGTTTTTGAACAGCATATGTTTATATTACTGATTTCTATTTTGTTGTTTGAATGTTCGATACATTACAGCAGAAAGCCTGAGTTTGTGTAAAAGGTTTTGGCTCCAGGTAGTCTATTGCAGCATAGACATAAAACATCATGTAGTGAGAATCATGAAAACTAAAGCCTGGAAGTTGCCCACATGTGAGTTTCATTCATATGATAAATTATGAACTTTGATTTTATAAGCAACAGTGCTATTTTCAGACCTTCGACCTTTACTAATTCCTATCAGATTAAGGTTTGATCTGCATCTTTAGAATCACAAACACTTTTTTTTATTTTTTTATTCTGTACTCTCCTGAAAAAAAGAAATATAAGGATTTACAAATGTCACTTTACCGACAATTTGGTCATGTTTTTATTTCACGGAATGCCTTTAAAAGGTCAGAGGAAGTATCAAAGAGAACCTTAACTTTATTGTAATGAACACTTATTGGTTTCATAGATCAAGCCCTTTATCTTTATCACTATCAAACAGTTTTTGAACAGCATATGTTTATATTACTAATTTCTATTTTGTTGTTTGAATGTTTGATACATTACAGCAGAAAGCCTGACCTTGTGTAGAAGGTTTTGGCTCCAGGTATTCTATTCCAGTCTAGACATAAAACATCATGTAGTGAGAATCATGAAAACTAAAGCCTGGAAGTTGCCCACATGTGAGTTTCATTCATATGATAAATTATGAACTTTGATTTTATAAGCAACAGTGCTATTTTCAGACCTTCGAACTTTACTAATTCCTATCAGATTAAGGTTTGATCTGCATCTTTAGAATCACAAACACTTTTTTTTATTTTTTTATTCTGTACTCTCCTGAAAAAAAGATATATAAGGATTTACAAATGTCACTTTACCGACAATTTGGTCATGTTTTTATTTCACGGAATGCCTTTAAAAGGTCAGAGGAAGTATCAAAGAGAAGCTTAACTTTATTGTAATGAACACTTACTGGTTTCATAAATCAAGCCCTTTATCTCTATCACTATCAAACAGTTTTTGAACAGCATATGTTTATATAACTAATTTCTATTTTGTTGTTTGAATGTTTGATACATTACAGCAGAAAGCCTGAGTTTGTGTAAAAGGTTTTGGCTCCAGGTAGTCTATTCCAGTGTAGACATAAAACATCATGTAGTGAGAATCATGAAAACTAAAGCCTGGAAGTTGCCCACATGTGAGTTTCATTCATATGATGGATTATGAACTTTGATTTTATTAGCAACAATGCTGTTTTCTTACCCTTGACCTTTACTAATCCCTATTAGGTTAAGGTTTGATCTGCATCATAAGAATCACAAACACTTTTTTTTATTTTTCCATTTTATACCCTCCCGAAAAAAAGAAATATAGGGATTTACAAATGACACTTTACAGACATATTTGGTCATGTTTTTATTTCACCAAATGCTTTTCAAAGGTCAGAGGAATTATAGAAGAGAAGCTTAACTTTATTGTAATGAACACTTTTTGGTTTCATAGATCAAGCCCTTTATCTCTATCACTATCAAACAGTTTTTGAACAGCATATGTTTATATAACTAATTTCTATTTTGTTGTTTGAATGTTTGATACATTACAGCAGAAAGCCTGAGTTTGTGTAAAAGGTTTTGGCTCCAGGTATTCTATTCCAGTCTAGACATAAACCATCATGTAGTGAGAATCATGAAAACTAAGGCCTGGAAGTTGCTCACATGTGAGTTTCATTCATATGATAAATGATGAACTTTGATTTTATAAGCAACAATGCTATTTTCAGACCCTCGACCTTTACTAATTCCTATCAGATAAAGGTTTGATATGCATCCTTAGAATCACAAACACTTTTTTTTTTTTATTCTGTACTCTCCTGAAAAAAAGAAATATAAGGATTTACAAATGTCACTTTACCGACATATTTGGTCATGTTTTTATTTCACGGAATGCCTTTAAAAGGTCAGAGGAAGTATCAAAGAGAAGCTTAACTTTATTGTAATGAACACTTATTGGTTTCATAAATCAAGCCCTTTATCTCTATCACTATCAAACAGTTTTTGAACAGCATATGTTTATATAACTAATTTCTATTTTGTTGTTTGAATGTTTGATACATTACAGCAGAAAGCCTGAGTTTGTGTAAAAGGTTTTGGCACCAGGTATTCTATTCCAGTGTAGTCATGAAATGTCATGTAGTGAGAATCATGAAAACTAATGCCAGGAAGTTGCCCACATGTGAGTTTCATTCATATGATGGATTATGAACTTTGATTTTATTAGCAACAATGCTGTTTTCTTACCCTTGACCTTTACTAATCCCTATTAGGTTAAGGTTTGATCTGCATCATAAGAATCACAAACACTTTTTTTTATTTTTCCATTTTATACCCTCCCGAAAAAAAGAAATATAGGGATTTACAAATGACACTTTACAGACATATTTGGTCATGTTTTTATTTCACCAAATGCTTTTCAAAGGTCAGAGGAATTATAGAAGAGAAGCTTAACTTTATTGTAATGAACACTTTTTGGTTTCATAGATCAAGCCCTTTATCTCTATCACTATCAAACAGTTTTTGAATTGCATATGTTTATATTACCAATTTCTATTTTGTTGTTTAAATGTTTGATACATTACAGCAGAAAGCCTGACCTTGTGTAAAAGGTTTTGGCTCCAAGTACTCTATTCCAGTGTAGTCATGAAATGTCATGTAGTGAGAATCATGAAAACTAAAGCCACGAAGTTGCCCACATGTGAGTTTCATTTATATGATAAATTATGAACTTTAATTTTATAAGCAACAATGCTATTTTCAGACCCTCGACCTTTACTAATTCCTATCAGATTAAGGTTTGATCTGCATCTTTAGAATCACAAACACTCTTTTTTATTTTTCCATTTTATACCCTCCTGAAAAAAAGAAATATAGGGATTTACAAATGTCACTTTACCGACATATTTGGTCATGTTTTTATTTCACAGAATGCCTTTAAAAGGTCAGAGGAATTATCAAAGAGAAGCTTAACTTTATTGTAATGAACACTTATGGGTTTCATAAATCAAGCCCTTTATCTCTATCACTATCAAACAGTTTTTGAACAGCATATGTTTATATAACTAATTTCTATTTTGTTGTTTGAATGTTTGATACATTACAGCAGAAAGCCTGAGTTTGTGTAAAAGGTTTTGGCGCCAGGTATTCTATTCCAGTGTAGTCATGAAATGTCATGTAGTGAGAATCATGAAAACTAATGCCAGGAAGTTGCCCACATGTGAGTTTCATTCATATGATGGATTATGAACTTTGATTTTATTAGCAACAATGCTGTTTTCTTACCCTTGACCTTTACTAATCCCTATTAGGTTAAGGTTTGATCTGCATCATTAGAATCACAAATACTTTTTTTTATTTTTCCATTTTATACCCTCCCGAAAAAAAGAAATATAGGGATTTACAAATGACACTTTACAGACATATTTGGTCATGTTTTTATTTCACCAAATGCTTTTCAAAGGTCAGAGGAATTATAGAAGAGAAGCTTAACTTTATTGTAATGAACACTTTTTGGTTTCATAGATCAAGCCCTTTATCTCTATCACTATCAAACAGTTTTTGAATTGCATATGTTTATATTACCAATTTCTATTTTGTTGTTTAGATGTTTGATACATTACAGCAGAAAGCCTGACCTTGTGTAAAAGGTTTTGGCTCCAAGTATTCTATTCCAGTGTAGTCATGAAATGTCATGTAGTGAGAATCATGAAAACTAAAGCCACGAAGTTGCCCACATGTGAGTTTCATTTATATGATAAATTATGAACTTTAATTTTATAAGCAACAATGCTATTTTCAGACCCTCGACCTTTACTAATTCCTATCAGATTAAGGTTTGATCTGCATCTTTAGAATCACAAACACTCTTTTTTATTTTTCCATTTTATACCCTCCTGAAAAAAAGAAATATAGGGATTTACAAATGACACTTTACAGACATATTTGGTCATGTTTTTTTTCACCAAATGCTTTTAAAAGGTCAGAGGAATTATAGAAGTGAAGCTTAACTTTATTGTAATGAACACTTATTGGTTTCATAGATCAAGCCCTTTATCTCTATCACTATCAAACAGTATTTGAACTGCATATGTTTATATTACTAATTTCTATTTTGTTGTTTGAATGTTCGATACATTACAGCAGAAAAAATGAGTTTGTGTAAAAGGTTTTGGCGCCAGGTATTCTATTCCTGTGTAGTCATGAAATGTCATGTAGTGAGAATCATGAAAACTAATGCCACGAAGTTGCCCACATGTGAGTTTCATTTATATGATAAATTATGAACTTTGATTTTATAAGCAACAATGCTATTTTCAGACCCTTGACGTTTACTAAGTCCTATCAGATTAAGGTTTGATCTGCATCTTTAGAATCACAAACAATTTTTTTTATTTTTTTATTCTATACTCTCCTGAAAAAAGAAATATAGGGATTTAAAAATGTCAGTTTACAGACATATTTGGTCATGTTTTTATTTCAAGGAATGCCTTTAAAAGGTCAGAGGAATTATCAAAGAGAAGCTTAACTTTATTGTAATGAACACTTATTGGTTTCATAGATCAAGCCCTTTATCTCTTTCACTATCAAACAGTTTTTGAACCGCATATGTTTATTTCAATAATTTCTATTTTGTTGTTTGAATGTTTGATACATTACAGAAGAAAGCCTGAGTTTGTGTAAAAGGTTTTGGCTTCAGGTAGAGTCTATTCCAGTGCAGTCATAAAAGCTCATGTGGTGAGAATCATGAAAACTAAAGCCTGGAAGTTGCCCACATGTGAGTTTCATTCATATGATAAATTATGAACTTTGATTTTATAAGCAACAATGCTATTTTCAGACCCTCGACCTTTACAAATTCCTATCAGATTAAGGTTTGATCTGCATCTTTAGAATCACAAACACTTTTTTTTATTTTTCCATTCTTTACTCTCCTGAAAAAAAGAAATATAGGGATACACTTTACAGACATATTTGGTCATGTTTTTATTTCACCAAATGCTTTTAAAAGGTCAGAGGAATTATAGAAGAGAAGCTTAACTTTATTGTAATGAACACTTATTGGTTTCATAGATCAAGCCCTTTATCTTTATCACTATCAAACAGTTTTTGAACAGCATATGTTTATATAACTAATTTCTTTTTTGTTGTTTGAATGTTTGATACATTACAGCAGAAAGCCTGAGTTTGTGTAAAAGGGTTTGGCGCCAGGTATTCTATTCCAGTGTAGTCATGAAATGTCATGTAGTGAGAATCATGAAAACTAATGCCAGGAAGTTGCCCACATGTGAGTTTCATTCATATGATGGATTATGAACTTTGATTTTATTAGCAACGATGCTGTTTTCTTACCCTTGACCTTTACTAATCCCTATTAGGTTAAGGTTTGATCTGCATCATTAGAATCACAAACACTTTTTTTTATTTTTCCATTCTATACTCTCCTGAAAAAAAGAAATATAGGGATTTACAAATGATACTTTACAGACATATTTGGTCATGTTTTTATTCCACCAAATGCTCTTAAAAATTCAGAGGAAGAGAAGCTTAACTTTATTTTAATGAACACTTATTGGTTTCATTGATCAAGCCCTTTATCTCTATCACTATCAAACAGTTTTTGAACAGCATATATTTATATTTCTAATTTCTATTTTGTTGTTTGAATGTTTGATACATTACAGCAGAAAGCCTGAGTTTGTGTAAAAGGTTTTGGCTCCAGGTAGTCTATTCCAGTGTAGACATAAAACATCATGTAGTGAGAATCATGAAAACTAAAGCCTGGAAGTTGCCCACATGTGAGTTTCATTCATATGATGAATTATGAACTTTGATTTTATAAGCAACATTGCTATTTTCAGATCCTCAACATTTACTAATTCCTATCAGATTAAGGTTCGATCTGCATCTTTAGAGTCACAAAGACTTTTTTTTATTTTTCCATTCTGTACTCTCCTGAAAAAAAGAAATATAGGGATTAACAAATGTCACTTTACCGACATATTTGGTCATGTTTTTATTTCACGGAATGCCTTTAAAAGGTCAGAGGAAGTATCAAAGAGAAGCTTAACTTTATTGTAATGAACACTTATTGGTTTCATAAATCAAGCCCTTTATCTCTATCACTATCAAACAGTTTTTGAACAGCATATGTTTGTATAACTAATTTCTATTTTGTTGTTTGAATGTTTGAAACATTACAGCAGAAAGCCTGAGTTTGTGTAAAAGGTTTTGGCTCCAGGTAGTCTATTCCAGTGTAGACATAAAACATCACGTAGTGAGAATCATGAAAACTAAAGCCTGGAAGTTGCCCACATGTGAGTTTCATTCAAATGAAGAATTATGAACTTTGATTTTATAAGCAACATTGCTATTTTCAGACCCTTGACCTTTACTAATTCCTATTAGGTTAAGGTTTGATCTGCATCTTTAGAGTCACAAACACTTTTTATTTATTTTTCCATTTTATACCCTCCCGAAAAAAAAGAAATATAGGGATTAACAAATGACACTTTACATACATATTTGGTCATGTTTTTATTTCACCAAATGCCTTTAAAAGGTCAGAGGAATTATCAAAGAGAAGCTTAACTTTATTGTAATGAACACTTATTGGTTTCATAAATCAAGCCCTTTATCTCTATCACTATCAAACAGTTTTTGAACAGCATATGTTCATATAACTAATTTCTATTTTGTTGTTTGAATGTTTGATACATTACAGCAGAAAGCCTGAGTTTGTGTAAAAGGTTTTGGCGCCAGGTAGTCTATTCCAGTGTAGACATAAAACATCATGTAGTGAGAATCATGAAAACAAAAGCCTGGAAGTTGCCCACATGTGAGTTTCACTCATATGATAAATTATGAACTTTGATTTCATAAGCAACAATGCTATTTTCAGATCCTCGACCTTTACTAATTCCTATCAGATTAAGGTTCGATCTGCATCTTTAGAGTCACAAACACTTTTTTTATTTTTCCATTCTGTACTCTCCTGAAAAAAAAGAAATATAGGGATTCACAAATGACACTTTACAGACATATTTGGTCATGTTTTTATTTCACCAAAAGCTTTTAAAAGGTCAGAGGAATTATAGAAGAGAAGCTTAACTTTATTGTAATGAACACTTATTGGTTTCATAGATCAAGCCCTTTATTTCTGTCACTATCGAACAGTTTTTGAACAGCATATGTTTATATTACTAATTTCTGTTTTGTTGTTTGAATGTTTGATACATTACAGCAGAAAGCCTGACCTTGTGTAAAAGGTTTTGGCTCCAGGTATTCTATTCCAGTCTAGACATAAAACATCATGTAGTGAGAATCATGAAAACTAAAGCCTGGAAGTTGCCCACATGTGAGTTTCATTCATATGATAAATGATGGACTTTGATTTTATAAGCAACAATGCTATTTTCAGATCCTCGACCTTTACTAATTCCTATCAGATTAAGGTTCGATCTGCATCTTTAGAGTCACAAGCACTTTTTTTTATTTTTCCATTCTGTACTCTCCTGAAAAAAAGAAATATAAGGATTTACAAATCTCACTTTACAGACACATTTGGTCATGTTTTTAATTCACCAAATGCTTTTAAAAGGTCAGAGGAGTTATAGAAGAGAAGCTTAACTTTATTGTAATGAACACTTATTCGTTTCATAGATCAAGCCCTTTATCTCTATCACAATCAAACAGTTTCTGAACAGCATATGTTTATATTACCAATTTCTATTTTGTTGTTTAAATGTTTGATACATTACAGCAGAAAGCCTGACCTTGTGTAAAAGGTTTTGGCTCCTGGTATTCTATTGCAGTGTAGTCATGAAATGTCATGTAGTGAGAATCATGAAAACTAATGCCAGGAAGTTGCCCACATGTGAGTTTCTTTCATATGATGGATTATGAACTTTGATTTTATTAGCAACGATGCTGTTTTCTTACCCTTGACCTTTACTAATCCCTATTAGGTTAAGGTTTGATCTGCATCATTAGAATCACAAACACTTTTTTTTATTTTTCCATTCTATACTCTTCTGAAAAAAAGAAATATACGGATTTACAAATGATACTTTACAGACATATTTGGTCATGTTTTTATTCCACCATATGCTCTTAGAAATTCAGAGGAAGAGAAGCTTAACTTTATTTTAATGAACACTTATTGGTTTCATTGATCAAGCCCTTTATCTCTATCATTATCAAACAGTTTTTGAACAGCATATGTTTATATTTCTAATTTCTATTTTGTTGTTTGAATGTTTGATACATTACAGCAGAAAGCCTGAGTTTGTGTAAAAGGTTTTGGCTCCAGGTAGTCTATTCCAGTGTAGATATAAAACATCATGTAGTGAGAATCATGAAAACTAAAGCCTGGAAGTTGCCCACATGTGAGTTTCATTCATATGATGAATTATGAACTTTGATTTTATAAGCAACATTGCTATTTTCAGATCCTCGACATTTACTAATTCCTATCAGATTAAGGTTTGATCTGCATCTTTAGAATCACAAACATTTTTTTTTATTTTTTTATTCTGTACTCTCCTGAAAAAAAGAAATATAAGGATTTACAAATGTCACTTTACCGACATATTTGGTCATGTTTTTATTTCACGGAATGCCTTTAAAAGGTCAGAGGAAGTATCAAAGAGAAGCTTAACTTTATTGTAATAAACACTTATTGGTTTCATAGATCAAGCCCTTTATCTTTATCACTATCAAACAGTTTTTGAACAGCATATGTTTATATTACTAATTTCTGTTTTGTTGTTTGAATGTTTGATACATTACAGCAGAAAGCCTGACCTTGTGTAAAAGGTTTTGGCTCCAGGTATTCTATTCCAGTCTAGACATAAAACATCATGTAGTGAGAATCATGGAAACTAAAGCCTGGAAGTTGCCCACATGTGAGTTTCATTCATATGATAAATTATGAACTTTGATTTTATAAGCAACAATGCTATTTTCAGACCCTCGACCTTTACTAATTCCAATCAGATTAAGGTTTGATCTGCATCTTTAGAATCACAAACATTTTTTTTTATTTTTTTATTCTGTACTCTCCTGAAAAAAAGAAATATAAGGATTTACAAATGTCACTTTACCGACATATTTGGTCATGTTTTTATTTCACGGAATGCCTTTAAAAGGTCAGAGGAAGTATCAAAGAGAAGCTTAACTTTATTGTAATAAACACTTATTGGTTTCATAGATCAAGCCCTTTATCTTTATCACTATCAAACAGTTTTTGAACAGCATATGTTTATATTACTAATTTCTGTTTTGTTGTTTGAATGTTTGATACATTACAGCAGAAAGCCTGACCTTGTGTAAAAGGTTTTGGCTCCAGGTATTCTATTCCAGTCTAGACATAAAACATCATGTAGTTGTCGTATTACGTGCTCTTATGCCCTCGGCTGCCTACCTGCGGTTCTTGGGAGATCCAATCTAGTACGACCCCTGACGCTAACCCGGTGTTAAATACTGTCCTACTGTAGGTCTCCGAGACGTAAGAAACAAAGATGTTTATTTTGGGGAATTGACAAAAGTGCAAATACAACTGTGAGCAAACGGTGAACACAAATACAAAATGCCAAAGTATGAATACGAACGCTGAACACCTCCCTAAGTCGCTGACCCTTCTTAAGTCCCTGTACGCAGAGTCCCAGGGACCTTCGGGTACCTTAATCCACGACCTAAGCTGAAAGCCTAAGAAAAAGATCTGTCTACCCTTTGAACTAACACTCACGCTTCTCCTCAAACAAGGTTTGAACGTCGGAAGTCCTCTCAGGTTGCGGGAGTTTCTCCAAACGAGTCCGCGACGCGAAGTCGAAAATACAAAACAATACGAACAATAACAGGCGTCCGCTATCCTTCCACAGTTGCCACCAGTCTTCTTCGAAGACGCACAGGAAAACGCGACCGGCCCGCAATAAGACGATTAATAATAATAATGAAACAAAACCGCCACGCGTCTAACATCGACTTTGCAGATGCATGCAAAACATTCACGTAACCATTTATGTATTTTTTGACCCAAAAATGTATATGACACAAACCGTTTTACTGGTTTGTTTGCCCAAGAATAAATGAAACCACTTTAACAACAAAGGAGCTTTAGAGAATAAAAATGAGGTAGTTAGAGGACCAAAGGTCAGAGGAATTGACCCTCTGACATCCCTCCCCCCCAAAGGCAAGACTTTTCCCGCCAGCGAAGGGAAAAGTCAGGAGGTCCCCCAAGGGCCCCAGACCCTCGACGCCGACGATCGACGCCTCCAATCGTTCCAAAAAAGACGACGCTACGCGCCGTTGACGCAATTTGTATAGAATAAAAAATAAAATGTCCGTTTCAAACGGTATCGTTCCACCATGGGGCCAATGGCGCCGGGTGCTACCCCCGACGCTAAAAAAGTTTTCAAATAAGAATGCCCCGTGGGCCGGTTGTCCCCGAATAATAAAACAAAAAATAAAATGTTCGAACGAATAGCGTTCGCGGCGCTCGGGCCGAATTTGATCGAATAAAAAAAAATAAAATCGTATGACCGGCGGCGACCACCGCGGTGCCCGGGTTAAGTTGTGGGCCGCTCCCCACTGCCGTCGATGTGTATATTATCGGCGGCTCCTCCTTCATCGATTTTGGCGTTCGTCTCCGTCCTCTCCGGAGTGGGGGTGTTGACGGTGGAGAGCCCGCAAGACTTTCTCGATTTCCGCCACCGTTGTTCCTCTGGCCCCTTGGCCGGACACTGGCCCCCCCCACGCCTTTGGTATTATCTGCCCCCAGGGAGAAAGGATGCCCGAAAACCAAATCCTCTGGCCCTTTGGCTGTCTAGATTTTGAATCAAAAATGTTTATGGTATTTGTTGTTAAAGTGATTTTGCCTTATTGAAGGGTAAACTTAAACCAGTAACACGGTTTGTGCCATAAAAAAAAAAGAATTTTGAATTGAAAATATGTTTTGGAAAAAAGGTAAAGAGAAATGTGAAAAATGGTTACGTGAAAGCTGCCTACACACTGCACGATGCTAGTTGGCAACTGCATTGGAAGGAAAAAGAAAGGCCAAAATATACGCCAATACAAAATTTGGATTATCGTTTACAAGTTCACCGAAAAAATGAGGTACAAAATGTGCTTGTGCAGGTTCAAATAAAATAAAACACAGACGAAGAGAAAGAATAAACGGAACAAACTGAGATTAGTACAAAAGGCAATTTTAAGGCAATTTTTAAAGAGGCACAACCGGTTTCTGATTTTGTAATACTAACGCTCAGAAAAAGATAAGTGATCTAAGCAATACCCGAAAAAATTACAACTTGAAAAAATTACGCTTATATTGACCTCACAAAGAGCGGGGTCATTATTAACAATTAATTTACTTCTGTCGATGACCGCTGTGGTCCCGCCCCGGCTGACCGATACCTTGATCTCTCTTCAGCGGTGATATATATTCGGGGTTTCCTATCGGCGGTGGTCCTTGCGGCACTTGCATTCCCGTCGACGTACCCGGAATTTCCATCCTTTCTTCGCCTTGCACGTTACGTATCGGCGGAATTACTGATGGCGGCGGCATTTGTATTCCGGGCGGAACCAAGAACTGGTGATAATATTGCTGTTGGCCCGGCTGGAATTGTAAAACCGGAAATTGCGAAACTTGAAATTGCTGCGGCAGAGGTATGATTGTATTGGGCAATAGTTGACCTGAAAAGAGAGGGCGAGTCATACAGTCAACTCCTACCATAGGTAATCCCGGATAATTTGGCGGCATATACGGCATTTGTTGCTGCTGCGCCATCATCATTGCATTAGGGTCGGCCATTGACACTCCCTGCTGACTCGCTTCGTTGGCCCTAGGCCTATCCAGTGAGGCCGCACGACTGGAATAGGACACGTCCAATCGATCATCATGCTGATAATATCCGGGTGTTCTTTTTCGGCTTCGCGACTTTCGATTCTCTTTTCTCTCCTCCATTTCTCTTCTTTCTTTCTCTTTTCGCTCGAATTTCTCCTCGTATTCTTCGATTTCCTTACGCCAGCTTTCCTCCTCATTCTCTCTCCGTCTTTTTTCTCTTGACATCGACTTTTCATGCCGGCTTTCGTCCCGATGCCGACTTTCATATCTCCTTTTTCGTTCTTTTTCTGGTGTAGCCGATTTTTCTTTTTTCTGTTTATCATCGTCTTTTCTCGTCCAATGTCTGGATACCTTACCTGCCGCAGGCCTGCTGTAGGGGTGCTTGACTCGGTATCCAATTTTCTTTTTCAACTTTTTCTCGAGTTCCAGTAGATCGCGAGCTTTCTTTCTATCAATAATTTCCCAAAAGCGTATTCGCGGATCCGTATTATCGATTTCTTTCTTCCAAACTTGAATGTTCGTATAACTTGGTTCCGGGTCTTTTTTATCCTGAAGTACGGCTTTCGCAATTGTATACGCTAACCCTGATGCCTTGGATTGGCAAGAGGCGTATAGCGTATGAAAGTTACTAGCTGGTCCTTCTTGCCCCGCATTAAACTCGCGGCGCAGTTTCATGGCGACGTAAGCATGAGCCTGGTAATGGAAACCAGCGAAATTCTGCGGAATCCTGCCCAACCGCGACAGCTTCATAAATAGGCAGGCGCAAGCCCACACTGCGGCTTCATAGGCTTTCTCCGGAGCCCGAGTTGTGGCCCATTCTGTCAATTGCCTCTCGAATATATTCCACAATTTTTCTGGCAAATTGGCCTGCAATACGTGAAATTGCAGCTCATAATAGCGTATAGTTTCGATTTCTACTCCCGCTTCGTCGTAAATACGATTTATCAGATCCGTGGTCATAAGAGCCACTTCTTCATCCAAAGCAGGGTTCATATGTGCGAGATACTTCTGAACGCACGGATTCGACAACGACACTCTACCGTATTGAAAATCGACGACGTACTTTCCTTCTTTCAAAGCTTTCTTCAAGAGCTGCCCACGCTTCCCTAGGCCTCGTCGATACTTGATTCTGTCATTCGGGTTTGCAGGCGGTTGATGAAATTTCCCGCTCTTCACTCGGTCCAATTCGGCTTTATTTTCGTCTTTCGATATTCGATTTTCTTTTTCTTGCCTTTTATTATGCATTACTCTCGCAAACTTTGTCGGATTAGTTATGTTTTCTACACTCTGCCCACCAGCTTTGGCATACACCGGCGGTGCGGGTAGAACGTTAGTTTCGGGAGATTCGTCCTCACTTCCAATTTCAGAAACGACTTCCACATATGGCTCCTCGCTCGTTTCCTCCTCTTCGGCGTTGATAGTTTCCAGTTGTTTCGCCAGCTCAATCGCGGCCTTCCCATACTTCTCTTTTTCTAACGTTTCGATTTTTTCTTGCATTTCTTTTATCTGCTCTGTCAATCTTTCCACATCAGGTTGTGTCTCGCATTCGGGTTCAACTATTTCCATCAATTTTTCTTCTCCCCCGACATTTTTGTTTTCGTCAATGGGCGCGTTGGCCGTGGGGGAATCCGGGATAATTACTTCCACGGGCTTTTCCTGGTCCATTTCGACACCTGAAACATTCAAATTATCGTTTTCAGAGGGTACGTTTTCTGTCTGCTCCTTCGAAGTTCCTTCTATAGGACCCTGGCTAGCCGGGACCACAACTTCTACTTGGGGAAACAGATCCGAATCGTCCCACTTAGTTACTGACTTAAAAGTTGCAGAAGTGCTTGGGACCCATAGGTCCTTAGCCTCGAATATGGACGCGGAAACATTCCAATAAATAAGATTTTTGCTCGCCGCGTGAATATGCAAAAAATGAAACACGTTATAAAAATTATGGTTCAAAAAATAAATAGAGTTATCACATAAATCCGTTTCTATTTCTTCCTCTGGTTCTTTCAGGAAACGCGGTATCCATTTTATAGGTAGGACACAGAAAGTATTTTGGACCGACTTCTGCGTGCGTACCTTCGGATACCGATCCATCATTTGTTCGGCCTGATCGGTCATTTTGTTATTTAGAAGGTCTTGGCCCATCCATTTCATAAATTCGATCCGCTCTTGCTCGTTTCTCCAAACAGTAGACCACATACCCGAAGTAAATCCCGGGACCCAAGATCTCCATTCCTGCGCCGAGTGAGGCCACAAGAAATAGATAATAGGATATATATTCTTCTCGTACAATTCTTTGACCACGGGGATGATTGATCGATTGATCTTTTTATGGTAGTAGTCCTTGAGCGACGATACCTGTTCTTGCAATTTATTCGTAAAATGGATCACTTTATTGGGCCACCTTCCTTGCTTCATTTCCATTTCTCGTGGCTCTATTGGCCGTCCGAACTGTCGCGCCGCTATTATATCCTCTAGGTCCCAATCGTTGTTTGGCGTTGCTTCCGATTCTTCAGTATCTTTTCTTTTTCGTGATGCTTTCACTCTTCTTTCTATCCACGGGTACCAACCCCGGGGTACTGGTTGCGGATCTTTTTCGCTATTCGAGAAATGTGGAGGGCAATAGAAATTTCCAGCCGTTTGGTCTTCCGACAATTTATAAGTTGATATGGCTTCCCCGCGCATCATAAAGTACAACGCATTGATATTGCCAGTCATTTCTTCAACCCCATATGCGCCTTTCCACTGCGGGTCCGTATATTTGTCTTCAAACGTTTCTCGAAACCTTCGAGCTAAATCGGATACCAATTCTGGCTCCATCGTATCGTGAGGATATAGTCTGAAGCAATTTTGCACATCACTAGCAAACCCGTATCGTAACAGTGCCAAAAAACATAGAAGAGACCCGCGCGCGTCGAGGGTCGCGTATCGAAAAACTTCTATGTTTAGTTTGTCGGCTTCCATTAGCTGCCGAAATTCTAAAGAGCTCAATTGGCCCCACGAAATCTTAAAAGCGTCGGCCCACAAAAACAGAAGTTCCGTCATAAAAGCCTTCAAGTTCAGGGCTTCCGGGCTAATTCCTACCATTCTAGTCTTCGCTTTATCTTTCATTTCGGCTAAGACGATTTCTAGATCGTAAACGCAACACGACAAGATGTAGTCAATATTGTCACGCCTTTTCCGGGCTAATTCCTTTTCTTGATCTAGATATCCGAACCTAGTCAAGACTAACGTGATATCTTCTCGGATATGAAAACCGACGATGATGTTTTCTTCGCGGAAAATTGTATTATATACCTTGTGAAAATGTTCTCGGTCCCAAAACTTTAGATCTATTATAAAGTTTTTTCCACACATGGTCGAAATTGTTAAGAGCCGTAAGGCGTCGCTGGGTCTCGAACCCGCCGTTTTGGGTTTCCTCCCACTTTCAGTATCTAGCGCGATGAGTACTCGTCCTCTAAATTTTGACTGATTTATCGCCTTGATAAACGCTTTTATGTTCTTGGGCGCAAGAAATAATGGTTCCTCGATGGCCGCATGAGGCACACCGAACAACGACGAAAAATAATTAAAGATATCTGTTGAGCGTACCATTCTCCGAACATTGTAATCTTAAAATTTTCATACAATTTTTTAACTACAATTTTCTGTGATAATTTCGAAACAAAACGACTCAAATGCACAAGAATAAATTTGGACATAGGTGAGTTGATCAGTCTCTCAAATACCCAAAATCCCTAGCATATAAATTGCCGCGCAGTCAATTTAGAGTCTTATTCCGAATAAAAAAAAATTTCTACCACATATTTTAACCTTTTCACACTTACTACTAAGTCGAAAATTTGTATTATCTTGGCGATCTTGCGGTTCCCCGAAGCTACTGTCTACTTCGACGAAACTGGACGTGGCCATATCGCGTTCGAATTTGAACTTCAAAAATCCTCCAGTCGACGATAATAATGAATATTATAATACTTTGCAAATGAAATCTAAAAAGTAGCTCCATAACAGCTTCGATTTTATGGGATCTATAACTCGGGAAGGGTTTTTTCGGGACTTATAAACATTTTCATTTCTTCACACCGAGCGCGTGAAAAAAATACAATTTTTGCCCATTAAAATAAATTTTCGGCATCGTAATTTTTTACAATTGCCTAAAACTGCCATAAAATTGCCAAAAATAAGTTAGAACGATAAAAATTCAAAGGGAAAAAACGAGAAGAAATGGGGAAAATTATGATACACAGAAGGTTAAAAAAAAGGACACATAAAACAAAATTTGAACACAACGCGCAAATAAAACGATAAAAATGAATTATGAACTACAGTAAAAATCAGGTATCCGCGTAATAAAAGGCATTACGCGGTTTACGGAGACTATTTGTACACGCGAATCGGGTTTCCCAGCGCGGCGTATTTTTATAACGTTTTTATCTAAATTTTGTGTTTCAATTACTTCGTAGGGGCCGTCATTTGTAGTGTCGGCCTTTCCTTTGATAATTCCCTTTTGATAGAGGACAAGTTCACCCGTTTGGAAGGTTTTCTCGCGGGCCTTCTTATCATACTGTAATTTCCTTTCGGCCGCCGATTTTTTATGGTTTTCATTTATAGTTTTATACGTGTTAAGGAGATGCTCCGTTAACATGTATCTATAGGTGTCATAATTATTCTGAATAATTATGGGCCTCGCTATTTCGTTGTCTATCTGGAACCTTGCCTCGTGCCCGTATAATAGGCTATGGGGGGAATTTTTTGTAGTTTTGTGAGGCGTAATCCGATACGCAAATAAAATCTGTTCCAAATAATGGGGCCAATCGTCGGGGTCGGTAATTGCCACTCTTCTAATCTGCTCAATTAGTGTTCTATTAAATCTTTCCACCATACCATTACATTGTGGGTGGTATGGTGTCGTATTTATCTTCTTGATTTTGAGAAGGTCGCACACGTTGCGCATTAATTCGGACATGTATGCTGAGCCTTGGTCGCTCAGCAAGTGTTTTGGCGCCCCGTGAGTATAAATTACTTTCTCCATGAAGGCCTTTACTATAGTATCGGCTTTTTGATCGGGAATACACTTGGCCTCCACCCATTTCGTGAAATAATCCATGAATACGATAACATATGGCCTTTTTTCTCGTAAGGGCGAAATACTAACCACATCGGTGGCTACTATTTCCCAAGGATATGAAACAGGTATAGGGTTGAGTGGTTGAATTGGGTTCGCTATTGGGCGACATAATTGGCATACGACGCAGGATTTTATCCACTTAATGATGTCGTCTTCCATATTTGACCACCAAAATTTATTCCCAATTGCGGCAATGATTCTATCTATCCCTTGATGTCCCATCAAGGTATCGCCGTGGTACTGGTGTAGGACAAGATGCCTCAGCTTGGTAGGGATTACTAATTGATTTCTTCCGTGGATACTTTCCCGATACAGTACTTCGTTTTCCAAGTGAAAACTATTGAAGTATTTTTTTGAGCTGTTTTCACCAATATTCCGAAAAATTTCCACCAACTTTGGGTCTAATCGCTGTTGTTTCCTGATCAGTTCCAGAGAGAATAAATCAGACTCCTTTTTTACTTCCTCTGGTGTTTGGTCTATTTCTTGTTGAGTTGGTGGTGGGGGATCAATAAATACTTCTTGTGTCTCTGGTTCAAGCATCTGTCTTGTCATAGCTCTTGTTACCGCCATACATTCGGGTTCCGTATCCACTTTTTTGTCCTCGATTTTCTCGTTGCCTTCTGGTTTCTTGTTTCGGACCTTTTCTGTTTCTTCTGATCTTGATAAAAAATCTGCAAAGGCGTTCTCGCGTCCGGCTACATATTCAAATGTGTAGTTGAACTGTCCAATATATATAGCCCATTTCAATAATCTTTGATTTTGTTGTTTCTCTGCAGAGAGCCAGGTAAGTGGTTTATGATCTGTTCTAATTGTGACCCTAAACCCCATAACATAATGTCGATACTGTTTGAATCCATAGACTACGGCTAAGCACTCTCTTTCTGTTGTCGAGTACCTTGTTTCGGCATCGTTTAAAACTCTGCTCGAATATGCTATCGTCCAGCGATCGTTTTCCGTTTCCTGATATAGAATCGCGCCTATTGCTGTCCCTGATGCATCCGTTTGAATTACAAACTTCGCCGATCCATCGAATACTGGGTACCGCAGAAATGGTGCCGTCATTAGGGCATCTTTTACCCCTCTAAACGCCGTTAATTGCTCTTCCGAAAGTTCAAACTTCTCTTTTCTATTCTTTTTTACAAGGGCTTTAAATAACGGCTGCGCGATAAAGGCTAAGTTATGTATAAATTGTTTGGACCATTGCACTAATCCCAAAAATTTTTGCAGCTGCTTGATCGACTTGGGTACTTCAAAGTTTTTTACCGCTTCTATCTTCTGGGGGTCAACTGACATTCCATTTTTGTCCAATATGTGGCCTAAAAATTTTACACTGGCCGGCATAAAGGAGCATTTGTCAGGTTTCAATGTAAGGTTTGCGTTTGTCAAACATCGAAAAATGGTCTCTATATTTTGTAAATGCTCCTCGACTGTTTTTGAAAAGATTATCACGTCGTCAATATATACTAAACATATTTTCCACACGTATGGATAAAGAATTCGCTCCATGAGACGCTGAAATTCTGCGGGAGCATTTTTTAAACCGAACGGCATCACCTTGAACTGGAACAGGCCGTCTTGACATATGAATGCTGTTTTTTCTTTCGATTCTGAGTGCATGGGTACCTGCCAATATCCGGACTTTAGATCCAAGGTCGAAAAATAGCGCGCACCTCCTAACGCATCTAAATAATCGTCGATTCGTGGTATCGGGAATTTATCGTCCTTTGTCACCTGATTAATTCCTCTGTAGTCGACTACTGGTCTCCATGTACCATCTTTTTTGCCCACTAGAAACAATGGTGCGGCCCAAGGGCTTCTAGAAGGCTCAATGACCCCTTTTTCCATCATATCCTTTACGTGTTCGCGGATAATATCCCTTTGCATTATAGGGGCTCTCCAGTAGTGTTTTTGGACCGGCAACGCGTCTCCTGTGTCGATTCTGTGTTGTGCCTCGTGAGTCATCGTTAGAGGGTCGTTCTTCATACTAAATGCGTGCCTATGTTTAAGTAGGACGTTCATTAGCTGTTGTTGCCCTTGTCGATCAATACTTGATTCTTTTACTAATTGCGTTATGATTTTGATGAATTCAGGTTCGCTCTGTTGTTGAATTTGCGGTTCGGACTGAAGTTGATGTATCTTTTCGTCAAATTCTGGCCCCACGAATTTCGTTCTGGATTTTGCTATTAGCTCGTTACTACGCAATTTTATTCCCTTGTTGGTTTCGTTTATTAGTAGAATTTGAAAATTATTATCCCTGGCATCCACAATTGAGGCATCAACGTCGAACAAAGTATTTTTCCCCGTTTCTTCTATCACTATGGGGCCCCTTGTCCAATCTTTCTGTGGCCAAACCACAGCTTGTACAAAGGAAGTGGTATTCGGGGGAATATACGTCCCATTTTTTGTCCAAATAAAGGTTTCCTCGTTCATTTCGGTAATTCGCATGACTTGTTCTTGATCGTCATCACTTTCTAACTCAGGCAAATCTTCTTCCTTGATTTCCTCTTTTATGGGTACGTGATCCAAAACCATCAGATTTGCGGGAATTGGCAACCGCGGCGGTATTTGCATATCGTCAAATAGTGTTTCACTAATTATTTGTCTTTCTACATTCGCTAGGCGTATATGGCCGTTTCGAAAATCAATAGATGCCTGTATGCTAGGATGGGTTAGAAAATCTAGACCCAATATAATACCTTCATTTAGGTTATCTAGCAATGAGAATCTGGCGAGAAAATTTCCAAAACCAGTTCCAACATATATAAATGTAGGACCATATGTTGTTACGCGTTTTCCAACCGCTGTTACTACTGAATTCAAAATCGGAAATTTTGTCTTTGATATATTCAGCAATCTCGACGCTGTATCTGTCCTCATAAAACTAGATTGTGCTCCCGTATCGATTAGAGCTTTAAATTCTTCTCCACGTATTTTGACGGGTATTAACAGTGGTTGACATTTGCGAAAATTTTCCAAAAATAAATGTTCGTTATCGTTGGCGAGTCTAGGCTTTGCTTCTGAGGTGGAGCTGATAACATTCGCCAAGCTTAACTCATAATTTTCTATAAGTACTCCATCTAGGGCTATAATTTCTGGTTTATCATGTTTTTTAGCCTCTTGTGAATTTATGACGTTTATGGAATTATTCGGAGGATTATTGATCGGTTGCGATGTTATTGGTGGTGCAATATTCGATGGTGGCTGCGGGACATTATTTTGACGATAATAATACGCCGTGTTTGGATTTTGTTCGATATTATTATTGTATGGCATTCGTTGACCAAAATTTGCAAAACCGGCTCGCCCACGATTCACGAAACCACCGCGATGGTCGAAATTTCGATTATAGAAGTTGTTACCACGATTCCACGGCCTTCCTTGATCTGTGGGCTGAATCAGTTCCGGGTGAAGAATAAAACAATTTTCGGACGAGTGGCTATTGGACTTATGATATGAACAATACGGTCGGCGATATGGATTCCCCAAAACTCGATCAGGTAAATTATTATATTGAGGATTATTAGAATTATTATTGACTCCCCAAGGATTAGGAGCTGGAGGGCCCTGATTCCTGATTGCATCATTGACCATTTTCATAATATCTTGTTGAGATACGGGATTTTGAAATACTGGGGGAGGTGGAAAAATTTGCTGAGGCCTTGTAATTTGTTGTTGTTGACCTATAGTACTATCCTGCTGACGAATCTGCACATTATTAAATCTTCGGTTTTCATAGACTCGATTCAGCCGATCGTCCTCGCCGTCCTCTTGTTCCTCGCTGAATTCCTTCCAGGCCGTCGTATCGGCTTTCAATTTATTTACGAATTCTGCCAAAGAGGCGATATTTTTGAATTCGTGGAGCCGACCTTCCATCCGAGTTTGGACGTACACTGGAGCCTTGTGAAAATATGTTTCAATAACAATTCGATTTCTTTCGTTTTCTGTTTTTTCGTAATTCAATAAATGTACATACGTCTTTATTCGTCGCAAAAAATCCTTCGTAGTTTCCCCTTTTCGTTTTTTCATATCATGTAATTCCCTTCTAAGTGCAGGAGTATCCATTTTAGGGGCGATCATTCTGATTACGCTTGCTTTTCCTTCTTCATAGCTGCCATTTTTGTCTACGTAAGTCGACGTTTCAAAATCACAACAACGCCAAAGCACTTCAATTCTCAGGTCCTCTGTGTCTTCAGGCTTGAATGTGCCTTCCAGACAGGCGAAAAAATTGAGTATTTCTGCAGCCTCCATTTTATCGGATATCTCTTTATTTTTCATTCGGCTTAAAATTATCTTCATCCATTTTTCCGGATCTTCACAATATCTTCCATACTCTTGCCGATTTCGAGGACTTCCTCCAGGTATGGGTTGCTCTCGTCCTTGATTCCATGACGTAGTCGGTATATCTTCTTCCCTCATTCGATATTGGGCACCTTGAGCCTTGGCCTGAGCCAAGTGGTCTTCGAACCAGTTCAATTTTCTTTCCAAACTCCTGTCTAAATGGTCTTTGACCGTTTCAGACGGAAGTATTTCCATATCTCCGGTATTCAATATTCTTTCGTCAGGTCTTTTATCCATTTTCTTCATCAGTTCTCGCATTTGCTTTTCTACTTCTTCCATTATCTTTCTTGAATTTTGTTGTTCTTGTTCCCGGAACTTTTCTTCCCATAACTTGCGTTCCGCTCTTTCTCGCATGAGTTGATCCAGTATTTCTTGTTCTCGTAATGCCGCCTTCGTTCTTTCCACATTAACAGCATTAGTTGACTTATCAACTACTCTTTGCATGGATTCCAGGATGGCTAAAGTGGCCACCTCCTGTATATTTCCACTCGTTATCCTTTCCACTTCATTTTTCGGTTTCGGTTCAATGTCCACCTTCGCGTCCGTTTTCGGTACTGTAGGCGTATATCTTGAGTTATAAAATGATACTGCATTCGTTTCGGGGGGTAAACTAATTTTCTCAAAGGATGATACTGAATCAGAGGACATCTGTATCTGGTGATCCGCATAATCATATGTTTCCGCATCAATAGTTTGATCTTTATGATTATCCTCGGGTAAATTCGCAAATTTCTTTGCTACTTGCTCGATAGTCGCTTCCATATTCGCCATTCGTTCCGTTTGATCTTCTTTATTTACTTCAGGTTGTAATAATGTTACCTTTGGTCGTCTGCAAGGTTGTTTCCGTACCGTTAATTTCGGTTTTAATGCTTTCTTCATCCTTTACCTTCGTAGCTGTACAAGTCACCAATGTCGTATTACATGCTCGTTAGAGGACCAAAGGTCAGAGGAATTGACCCTCTGACATAGTGAGAATCATGGAAACTAAAGCCTGGAAGTTGCCCACATGTGAGTTTCATTCATATGATAAATGATGAACTTTGATTTTATAAGCAACAATGCTATTTTCAGACCCTCGACCTTTACTAATTCCAATCAGATTAAGGTTTGATCTGCATCTTTAGAATCACAAACACTTTTTTTTATTTTTTTATTCTGTACTCTCCTGAAAAAAAGAAATATAAGGATTTACAAATGTCACTTTACCGACATATTTGGTCATGTTTTTATTTCACCCAATGCCTTTAAAAGGTCAGAGGAATTATCAAAGAGAACCTTAACTTTATTGTAATGAACACTTATTGGTTTCATAGATCAAGCCCTTTATCTTTATCACTATCAAACAGTTTTTGAACAGCATATGTTTATATTACTAATTTCTGTTTTGTTGTTTGAATGTTTGATACATTACAGCAGAAAGCCTGACCTTGTGTAAAAGGTTTTGGCTCCAGGTATTCTATTCCAGTGTAGTCATGAAATGTCATGTAGTGAGAATCATGAAAACTAATGCCACCAAGTTGCCCACATGTGAGTTTTATTTATCTGATAAATTATGAACTTTGATTTTATAAGCAACAATGCTATTTTCAGACACTCGACGTTTACTAATTCCTATAAGATTAAGGTTTGATCTGCATCTTTAGAATCACAAACACTTTTTTTTATTTTTCCATTCTGTACTCTCCTGAAAAAAAGAAATATAGGGATACACTTTACAGACATATTTGGTCATGTTTTTATTTCACCAAATGCTTTTAAAAGGTCAGAGGAATTATGGAAGAGATGCTTAACTTTATTGTAATGAACACTTATTGGTTTCATTGATCAAGCCATTTATCTCTATCACCATCAAACAGTTTTTGAACAGCATATGTTTATATTACCAATTTCTATTTTGTTGTTTAAATGTTTGATACATTACAGCAGAAAGCCTGACCTTGTGTAAAAGGTTTTGGCTCCAGGTATTCTATTCCAGTGTAGTCATCAAATGTCATGTAGTGAGAATCATGAAAACTAATGCCAAGAAGTTGCCCACATGTGAGTTTTATTTATATGATAAATTATGAACTTTGATTTTATAAGCAACAATGCTATTTTCAGACCCTCGACCTTTACTAATTCCTATCAGATTAAGGTTTGATCTGCATCTTTAGAATCACAAACACTTTTTTTTATTTTTCCATTCTGTACTCTCCTGAAAAAAAGAAATATAGGGATACACTTTACAGACATATTTGGTCATGTTTTAATTTCACCAAATGCTTTTAAAAGGTCAGAGGAATTATGGAAGAGATGCTTAACTTTATTGTAATGAACACTTATTGGTTTCATAGATCAAGCCCTTTATCTTTATCACTATCAAACAGTTTTTGAACAGCATATGTTTATATTACTAATTTCTGTTTTGTTGTTTGAATGTTTGATACATTACAGCAGGAAGCCTGACCTTGTGTAAAAGGTTTTGGCTCCAGGTATTCTATTCCAGTCTAGACATAAAACATCATGTAGTGAGAATCATGAAAACTAAAGCCTGGAAGTTGCCCACATGTGAGTTTCATTCATATGATAAATGATGAACTTTGATTTTATAAGCAACAATGCTATTTTCAGACCCTCGACCTTTACTAATTCCAATCAGATTAAGGTTTGATCTGCATCTTTAGAATCACAAACACTTTTTTTTATTTTTTTATTCTGTACTCTCCTGAAAAAAAGAAATATAAGGATTTACAAATGTCACTTTACCGACATATTTGGTCATGTTTTTATTTCACCCAATGCCTTTAAAAGGTCAGAGGAATTATCAAAGAGAACCTTAACTTTATTGTAATGAACACTTATTGGTTTCATAGATCAAGCCCTTTATCTTTATCACTATCAAACAGTTTTTGAACAGCATATGTTTATATTACTAATTTCTGTTTTGTTGTTTGAATGTTTGATACATTACAGCAGAAAGCCTGACCTTGTGTAAAAGGTTTTGGCTCCAGGTATTCTATTCCAGTCTAGACATAAAACTTCATGTAGTGAGAATCATGAAAACTAAAGCCTGGAAGTTGCCCACATGAGAGTTTCATTTATATGATAAATGATGAACTTTGATTTTATAAGCAACGATGCTATTTTCAGACCCTCGACCTTTACTAATTCCAATCAGATTAAGGTTTGATCTGCATCTTTAGAATCACAAACACTTTTTTTTATTTTTTTATTCTGTACTCTCCTGAAAAAAAGAAATATAAGGATTTACAAATGTCACTTTACCTACATATTTGGTCATGTTTTTATTTCACCAAAAGCTTTTAAAAGGTCAGAGGAATTATAGAAGAGAAGCTTAACTTTATTGTAATGAACGCTTATTGGTTTCATAGATCAAGCCCTTTATTTCTGTCACTATCGAACAGTTTTTGAACAGCATATGTTTATATTACTAATTTCTGTTTTGTTGTTTGAATGTTTGATACATTACAGCAGAAAGCCTGACCTTGTGTAAAAGGTTTTGGCTCCAGGTATTCTATTCCAGTCTAGACATAAAACATCATGTAGTGAGAATCATGAAAACTAAAGCCTGGAAGTTGCCCACATGTGAGTTTCATTCATATGATAAATGATGGACTTTGATTTTATAAGCAACAATGCTATTTTCAGATCCTCGACCTTTACTAATTCCTATCAGATTAAGGTTCGATCTGCATCTTTAGAGTCACAAGCACTTTTTTTTATTTTTCCATTCTGTACTCTCCTGAAAAAAAGAAATATAAGGATTTACAAATCTCACTTTACAGACACATTTGGTCATGTTTTTAATTCACCAAATGCTTTTAAAAGGTCAGAGGAGTTATAGAAGAGAAGCTTAACTTTATTGTAATGAACACTTATTCGTTTCATAGATCAAGCCCTTTATCTCTATCACAATCAAACAGTTTCTGAACAGCATATGTTTATATTACCAATTTCTATTTTGTTGTTTAAATGTTTGATACATTACAGCAGAAAGCCTGACCTTGTGTAAAAGGTTTTGGCTCCTGGTATTCTATTGCAGTGTAGTCATGAAATGTCATGTAGTGAGAATCATGAAAACTAATGCCAGGAAGTTGCCCACATGTGAGTTTCTTTCATATGATGGATTATGAACTTTGATTTTATTAGCAACGATGCTGTTTTCTTACCCTTGACCTTTACTAATCCCTATTAGGTTAAGGTTTGATCTGCATCATTAGAATCACAAACACTTTTTTTTATTTTTCCATTCTATACTCTTCTGAAAAAAAGAAATATACGGATTTACAAATGATACTTTACAGACATATTTGGTCATGTTTTTATTCCACCATATGCTCTTAGAAATTCAGAGGAAGAGAAGCTTAACTTTATTTTAATGAACACTTATTGGTTTCATAGATCAAGCCCTTTATCTTTATCACTATCAAACAGTTTTTGAACAGCATATGTTTATATTACTAATTTCTGTTTTGTTGTTTGAATGTTTGATACATTACAGCAGAAAGCCTGACCTTGTGTAAAAGGTTTTGGCTCCAGGTATTCTATTCCAGTCTAGACATAAAACATCATGTAGTGAGAATCATGGAAACTAAAGCCTGGAAGTTGCCCACATGTGAGTTTCATTCATATGATAAATTATGAACTTTGATTTTATAAGCAACAATGCTATTTTCAGACCCTCGACCTTTACTAATTCCAATCAGATTAAGGTTTGATCTGCATCTTTAGAATCACAAACATTTTTTTTTATTTTTTTATTCTGTACTCTCCTGAAAAAAAGAAATATAAGGATTTACAAATGTCACTTTACCGACATATTTGGTCATGTTTTTATTTCACGGAATGCCTTTAAAAGGTCAGAGGAAGTATCAAAGAGAAGCTTAACTTTATTGTAATAAACACTTATTGGTTTCATAGATCAAGCCCTTTATCTTTATCACTATCAAACAGTTTTTGAACAGCATATGTTTATATTACTAATTTCTGTTTTGTTGTTTGAATGTTTGATACATTACAGCAGAAAGCCTGACCTTGTGTAAAAGGTTTTGGCTCCAGGTATTCTATTCCAGTCTAGACATAAAACATCATGTAGTTGTCGTATTACGTGCTCGTATGCCCTCGGCTGCCTACCTGCGGTTCTTGGGAGATCCAATCTAGTACGACCCCTGACGCTAACCCGGTGTTAAATACTGTCCTACTGTAGGTCTCCGAGACGTAAGAAACAAAGATGTTTATTTTGGGGAATTGACAAAAGTGCAAATACAACTGTGAGCAAACGGTGAACACAAATACAAAATGCCAAAGTATGAATACGAACGCTGAACACCTCCCTAAGTCGCTGACCCTTCTTAAGTCCCTGTACGCAGAGTCCCAGGGACCTTCGGGTACCTTAATCCACGACCTAAGCTGAAAGCCTAAGAAAAAGATCTGTCTACCCTTTGAACTAACACTCACGCTTCTCCTCAAACAAGGTTTGAACGTCGGAAGTCCTCTCAGGTTGCGGGAGTTTCTCCAAACGAGTCCGCGACGCGAAGTCGAAAATACAAAACAATACGAACAATAACAGGCGTCCGCTATCCTTCCACAGTTGCCACCAGTCTTCTTCGAAGACGCACAGGAAAACGCGACCGGCCCGCAATAAGACGATTAATAATAATAATGAAACAAAACCGCCACGCGTCTAACATCGACTTTGCAGATGCATGCAAAACATTCACGTAACCATTTATGTATTTTTTGACCCAAAAATGTATATGACACAAACCGTTTTACTGGTTTGTTTGCCCAAGAATAAATGAAACCACTTTAACAACAAAGGAGCTTTAGAGAATAAAAATGAGGTAGTTAGAGGACCAAAGGTCAGAGGAATTGACCCTCTGACATCCCTCCCCCCCCAAAGGCAAGACTTTTCCCGCCAGCGAAGGGAAAAGTCAGGAGGTCCCCCAAGGGCCCCAGACCCTCGACGCCGACGATCGACGCCTCCAATCGTTCCAAAAAAGACGACGCTACGCGCCGTTGATGCAATTTGTATAGAATAAAAAATAAAATGTCCGTTTCAAACGGTATCGTTCCACCATGGGGCCAATGGCGCCGGGTGCTACCCCCGACGCTAAAAAAGTTTTCAAATAAGAATGCCCCGTGGGCCGGTTGTCCCCGAATAATAAAACAAAAAATAAAATGTTCGAACGAATAGCATTCGCGGCGCTCGGGCCGAATTTGATCGAATAAAAAAAAATAAAATCGTATGACCGGCGGCGACCACCGCGGTGCCCGGGTTAAGTTGTGGGCCGCTCCCCACTGCCGTCGATGTGTATATTATCGGCGGCTCCTCCTTCATCGATTTTGGCGTTCGTCTCCGTCCTCTCCGGAGTGGGGGTGTTGACGGTGGAGAGCCCGCAAGACTTTCTCGATTTCCGCCGCCGTTGTTCCTCTGGCCCCTTGGCCGGACACTGGCCCCCCCCACGCCTTTGGTATTATCTGCCCCCAGGGAGAAAGGATGCCCGAAAACCAAATCCTCTGGCCCTTTGGCTGTCTAGATTTTGAATCAAAAATGTTTATGGTATTTGTTGTTAAAGTGATTTTGCCTTATTGAAGGGTAAACTTAAACCAGTAACACGGTTTGTGCCATAAAAAAAAAAGAATTTTGAATTGAAAATATGTTTTGGAAAAAAGGTAAAGAGAAATGTGAAAAATGGTTACGTGAAAGCTGCCTACACACTGCACGATGCTAGTTGGCAACTGCATTGGAAGGAAAAAGAAAGGCCAAAATATACGCCAATACAAAATTTGGATTATCGTTTACAAGTTCACCGAAAAAATGAGGTACAAAATGTGCTTGTGCAGGTTCAAATAAAATAAAACACAGACGAAGAGAAAGAATAAACGGAACAAACTGAGATTAGTACAAAAGGCAATTTTAAGGCAATTTTTAAAGAGGCACAACCGGTTTCTGATTTTGTAATACTAACGCTCAGAAAAAGATAAGTGATCTAAGCAATACCCGAAAAAATTACAACTTGAAAAAATTACGCTTATATTGACCTCACAAAGAGCGGGGTCATTATTAACAATTAATTTACTTCTGTCGATGACCGCTGTGGTCCCGCCCCGGCTGACCGATACCTTGATCTCTCTTCAGCGGTGATATATATTCGGGGTTTCCTATCGGCGGTGGTCCTTGCGGCACTTGCATTCCCGTCGACGTACCCGGAATTTCCATCCTTTCTTCGCCTTGCACGTTACGTATCGGCGGAATTACTGATGGCGGCGGCATTTGTATTCCGGGCGGAACCAAGAACTGGTGATAATATTGCTGTTGGCCCGGCTGGAATTGTAAAACCGGAAATTGCGAAACTTGAAATTGCTGCGGCAGAGGTATGATTGTATTGGGCAATAGTTGACCTGAAAAGAGAGGGCGAGTCATACAGTCAACTCCTACCATAGGTAATCCCGGATAATTCGGCGGCATATACGGCATTTGTTGCTGCTGCGCCATCATCATTGCATTAGGGTCGGCCATTGACACTCCCTGCTGACTCGCTTCGTTGGCCCTAGGCCTATCCAGTGAGGCCGCACGACTGGAATAGGACACGTCCAATCGATCATCATGCTGATAATATCCGGGTGTTCTTTTTCGGCTTCGCGACTTTCGATTCTCTTTTCTCTCCTCCATTTCTCTTCTTTCTTTCTCTTTTCGCTCGAATTTCTCCTCGTATTCTTCGATTTCCTTACGCCAGCTTTCCTCCTCATTCTCTCTCCGTCTTTTTTCTCTTGACATCGACTTTTCATGCCGGCTTTCGTCCCGATGCCGACTTTCATATCTCCTTTTTCGTTCTTTTTCTGGTGTAGCCGATTTTTCTTTTTTCTGTTTATCATCGTCTTTTCTCGTCCAATGTCTGGATACCTTACCTGCCGCAGGCCTGCTGTAGGGGTGCTTGACTCGGTATCCAATTTTCTTTTTCAACTTTTTCTCGAGTTCCAGTAGATCGCGAGCTTTCTTTCTATCAATAATTTCCCAAAAGCGTATTCGCGGATCCGTATTATCGATTTCTTTCTTCCAAACTTGAATGTTCGTATAACTTGGTTCCGGGTCTTTTTTATCCTGAAGTACGGCTTTCGCAATTGTATACGCTAACCCTGATGCCTTGGATTGGCAAGAGGCGTATAGCGTATGAAAGTTACTAGCTGGTCCTTCTTGCCCCGCATTAAACTCGCGGCGCAGTTTCATGGCGACGTAAGCATGAGCCTGGTAATGGAAACCAGCGAAATTCTGCGGAATCCTGCCCAACCGCGACAGCTTCATAAATAGGCAGGCGCAAGCCCACACTGCGGCTTCATAGGCTTTCTCCGGAGCCCGAGTTGTGGCCCATTCTGTCAATTGCCTCTCGAATATATTCCACAATTTTTCTGGCAAATTGGCCTGCAATACGTGAAATTGCAGCTCATAATAGCGTATAGTTTCGATTTCTACTCCCGCTTCATCGTAAATACGATTTATCAGATCCGTGGTCATAAGAGCCACTTCTTCATCCAAAGCAGGGTTCATATGTGCGAGATACTTCTGAACGCACGGATTCGACAACGACACTCTACCGTATTGAAAATCGACGACGTACTTTCCTTCTTTCAAAGCTTTCTTCAAGAGCTGCCCACGCTTCCCTAGGCCTCGTCGATACTTGATTCTGTCATTCGGGTTTGCAGGCGGTTGATGAAATTTCCCGCTCTTCACTCGGTCCAATTCGGCTTTATTTTCGTCTTTCGATATTCGATTTTCTTTTTCTTGCCTTTTATTATGCATTACTCTCGCAAACTTTGTCGGATTAGTTATGTTTTCTACACTCTGCCCACCAGCTTTGGCATACACCGGCGGTGCGGGTAGAACGTTAGTTTCGGGAGATTCGTCCTCACTTCCAATTTCAGAAACGACTTCCACATATGGCTCCTCGCTCGTTTCCTCCTCTTCGGCGTTGATAGTTTCCAGTTGTTTCGCCAGCTCAATCGCGGCCTTCCCATACTTCTCTTTTTCTAACGTTTCGATTTTTTCTTGCATTTCTTTTATCTGCTCTGTCAATCTTTCCACATCAGGTTGTGTCTCGCATTCGGGTTCAACTATTTCCATCAATTTTTCTTCTCCCCCGACATTTTTGTTTTCGTCAATGGGCGCGTTGGCCGTGGGGGAATCCGGGATAATTACTTCCACGGGCTTTTCCTGGTCCATTTCGACACCTGAAACATTCAAATTATCGTTTTCAGAGGGTACGTTTTCTGTCTGCTCCTTCGAAGTTCCTTCTATAGGACCCTGGCTAGCCGGGACCACAACTTCTACTTGGGGAAACAGATCCGAATCGTCCCACTTAGTTACTGACTTAAAAGTTGCAGAAGTGCTTGGGACCCATAGGTCCTTAGCCTCGAATATGGACGCGGAAACATTCCAATAAATAAGATTTTTGCTCGCCGCGTGAATATGCAAAAAATGAAACACGTTATAAAAATTATGGTTCAAAAAATAAATAGAGTTATCACGTAAATCCGTTTCTATTTCTTCCTCTGGTTCTTTCAGGAAACGCGGTATCCATTTTATAGGTAGGACACAGAAAGTATTTTGGACCGACTTCTGCGTGCGTACCTTCGGATACCGATCCATCATTTGTTCGGCCTGATCGGTCATTTTGTTATTTAGAAGGTCTTGGCCCATCCATTTCATAAATTCGATCCGCTCTTGCTCGTTTCTCCAAACAGTAGACCACATACCCGAAGTAAATCCCGGGACCCAAGATCTCCATTCCTGCGCCGAGTGAGGCCACAAGAAATAGATAATAGGATTTATATTCTTCTCGTACAATTCTTTGACCACGGGGACGATTGATCGATTGATCTTTTTATGGTAGTAGTCCTTGAGCGACGATACCTGTTCTTGCAATTTATTCGTAAAATGGATCACTTTATTGGGCCACCTTCCTTGCTTCATTTCCATTTCTCGTGGCTCTATTGGCCGTCCGAACTGTCGCGCCGCTATTATATCCTCTAGGTCCCAATCGTTGTTTGGCGTTGCTTCCGATTCTTCAGTATCTTTTCTTTTTCGTGATGCTTTCACTCTTCTTTCTATCCACGGGTACCAACCCCGGGGTACTGGTTGCGGATCTTTTTCGCTATTCGAGAAATGTGGAGGGCAATAGAAATTTCCAGCCGTTTGGTCTTCCGACAATTTATAAGTTGATATGGCTTCCCCGCGCATCATAAAGTACAACGCATTGATATTGCCAGTCATTTCTTCAACCCCATATGCGCCTTTCCACTGCGGGTCCGTATATTTGTCTTCAAACGTTTCTCGAAACCTTCGAGCTAAATCGGATACCAATTCTGGCTCCATCGTATCGTGAGGATATAGTCTGAAGCAATTTTGCACATCACTAGCAAACCCGTATCGTAACAGTGCCAAAAAACATAGAAGAGACCCGCGCGCGTCGAGGGTCGCGTATCGAAAAACTTCTATGTTTAGTTTGTCGGCTTCCATTAGCTGCCGAAATTCTAAAGAGCTCAATTGGCCCCACGAAATCTTAAAAGCGTCGGCCCACAAAAACAGAAGTTCCGTCATAAAAGCCTTCAAGTTCAGGGCTTCCGGGCTAATTCCTACCATTCTAGTCTTCGCTTTATCTTTCATTTCGGCTAAGACGATTTCTAGATCGTAAACGCAACACGACAAGATGTAGTCAATATTGTCACGCCTTTTCCGGGCTAATTCCTTTTCTTGATCTAGATATCCGAACCTAGTCAAGACTAACGTGATATCTTCTCGGATATGAAAACCGACGATGATGTTTTCTTCGCGGAAAATTGTATTATATACCTTGTGAAAATGTTCTCGGTCCCAAAACTTTAGATCTATTATAAAGTTTTTTCCACACATGGTCGAAATTGTTAAGAGCCGTAAGGCGTCGCTGGGTCTCGAACCCGCCGTTTTGGGTTTCCTCCCACTTTCAGTATCTAGCGCGATGAGTACTCGTCCTCTAAATTTTGACTGATTTATCGCCTTGATAAACACTTTTATGTTCTCGGGCGCAAGAAATAATGGTTCCTCGATGGCCGCATGAGGCACACCGAACAACGACGAAAAATAATTAAAGATATCTGTTGAGCGTACCATTCTCCGAACATTGTAATCTTAAAATTTTCATACAATTTTTTAACTACAATTTTCTGTGATAATTTCGAAACAAAACGACTCAAATGCACAAGAATAAATTTGGACATAGGTGAGTTGATCAGTCTCTCAAATACCCAAAATACCTAGCATATAAATTGCCGCGCGGTCAATTTAGAGTCTTATTCCGAATAAAAAAAAATTTCTACCACATATTTTAACCTTTTCACACTTACTACTAAGTCGAAAATTTGTATTATCTTGGCGATCTTGCGGTTCCCCGAAGCTACTGTCTACTTCGACGAAACTGGACGTGGCCATATCGCGTTCGAATTTGAACTTCAAAAATCCTCCAGTCGACGATAATAATGAATATTATAATACTTTGCAAATGAAATCTAAAAAGTAGCTCCATAACAGCTTCGATTTTATGGGATCTATAACTCGGGAAGGGTTTTTTCGGGACTTATAAACATTTTCATTTCTTCACACCGAGCGCGTGAAAAAAATACAATTTTTGCCCATTAAAATAAATTTTCGGCATCGTAATTTTTTACAATTGCCTAAAACTGCCATAAAATTGCCAAAAATAAGTTAGAACGATAAAAATTCAAAGGGAAAAAACGAGAAGAAATGGGGAAAATTATGATACACAGAAGGTTAAAAAAAAGGACACATAAAACAAAATTTGAACACAACGCGCAAATAAAACGATAAAAATGAATTATGAACTACAGTAAAAATCAGGTATCCGCGTAACAAAAGGCATTACGCGATTTACGGAAACTATTTGTACACGCGAATCTGGTTTCCCAGCGCGGCGTATTTTTATGACATTTTTATCTAAATTTTGTCTTTCAATTACTTCATAGGGGCCGTCATTTGTAGTGACGGCTTTCCCTTTTATAATTCCTTTCTGGTAGAGAACAAGTTCTCCCGTTTGGAACGTCTTTTCCCGAGCCTTCCTATCATACTGTAGTTTTCTCTCGGCTGCCGCTTTTTTATGATTTTTGTTTATAATTTTATACGTGTTAAGGAGGTGCTCCGTTAACATGTATCTATAGGTGTCATAATTATTCTGAATAATTATTGGCCTTGCTATCTCGTTATCTATCTGGAACCTTGCCTCGTGTCCGTATAATAGGCTATGGGGGGAATTTTTTGTAGTTTTGTGAGGCGTAATCCGATACGCAAATAAAATCTGTTCCAAATAATGGGGCCAATCGTCGGGGTCGGTAATTGCCACTCTTCTAATCTGCTCAATTAGTGTTCTATTAAATCTTTCCACCATACCATTACATTGTGGGTGGTATGGTGTCGTATTTATCTTCTTGATTTTGAGAAGGTCGCACACGTTGCGCATTAATTCGGACATGTATGCTGAGCCTTGGTCGCTCAGCAAGTGTTTTGGCGCCCCGTGAGTATAAATTACTTTCTCCATGAAGGCCTTTACTATAGTATCGGCTTTTTGATCGGGAATACACTTGGCCTCCACCCATTTCGTGAAATAATCCATGAATACGATAACATATGGCCTTTTTTCTCGTAAGGGCGAAATACTAACCACATCGGTGGCTACTATTTCCCAAGGATATGAAACAG
Source organism: Romanomermis culicivorax (assembly GCA_963922205.1). NCBI lineage: Eukaryota > Metazoa > Nematoda > Enoplea > Mermithida > Mermithidae > Romanomermis > Romanomermis culicivorax. The sequence goes on along the minus strand of CAWUHX010000094.1, from coordinate 948,363 downwards.
GTATAGGGTTGAGTGGTTGAATTGGGTTCGCTATTGGGCGACATAATTGGCATACGACGCAGGATTTTATCCACTTAATGATGTCGTCTTCCATATTTGACCACCAAAATTTATTCCCAATTGCGGCAATGATTCTATCTATCCCTTGATGTCCCATCAAGGTATCGCCGTGGTACTGGTGTAGGACAAGATGCCTCAGCTTGGTAGGGATTACTAATTGATTTCTTCCGTGGATACTTTCCCGATACAGTACTTCGTTTTCCAAGTGAAAACTATTGAAGTATTTTTTTGAGCTGTTTTCACCAACATTCCGAAAAATTTCCACCAACTTTGGGTCTAATCGCTGTTGTTTCCTGATCAGTTCCAGAGAGAATAAATCAGACTCCTTTTTTACTTCCTCTGGTGTTTGGTCTATTTCTTGTTGAGTTGGTGGTGGGGGATCAATAAATACTTCTTGTGTCTCTGGTTCAAGCATCTGTCTTGTCATAGCTCTTGTTACCGCCATACATTCGGGTTCCGTATCCACTTTTTTGTCCTCGATTTTCTCGTTGCCTTCTGGTTTCTTGTTTCGGACCTTTTCTGTTTCTTCTGATCTTGATAAAAAATCTGCAAAGGCGTTCTCGCGTCCGGCTACATATTCAAATGTGTAGTTGAACTGTCCAATATATATAGCCCATTTCAATAATCTTTGATTTTGTTGTTTCTCTGCAGAGAGCCAGGTAAGTGGTTTATGATCTGTTCTAATTGTGACCCTAAACCCCATAACATAATGTCGATACTGTTTGAATCCATAGACTACGGCTAAGCACTCTCTTTCTGTTGTCGAGTACCTTGTTTCGGCATCGTTTAAAACTCTGCTCGAATATGCTATCGTCCAGCGATCGTTTTCCGTTTCCTGATATAGAATCGCGCCTATTGCTGTCCCTGATGCATCCGTTTGAATTACAAACTTCGCCGATCCATCGAATACTGGGTACCGCAGAAATGGTGCCGTCATTAGGGCATCTTTTACCCCTCTAAACGCCGTTAATTGCTCTTCCGAAAGTTCAAACTTCTCTTTTCTATTCTTTTTTACAAGGGCTTTAAATAACGGCTGCGCGATAAAGGCTAAGTTATGTATAAATTGTTTGGACCATTGCACTAATCCCAAAAATTTTTGCAGCTGCTTGATCGACTTGGGTACTTCAAAGTTTTTTACCGCTTCTATCTTCTGGGGGTCAACTGACATTCCATTTTTGTCCAATATGTGGCCTAAAAATTTTACACTGGCCGGCATAAAGGAGCATTTGTCAGGTTTCAATGTAAGGTTTGCGTTTGTCAAACATCGAAAAATGGTCTCTATATTTTGTAAATGCTCCTCGACTGTTTTTGAAAAGATTATCACGTCGTCAATATATACTAAACATATTTTCCACACGTATGGATAAAGAATTCGCTCCATGAGACGCTGAAATTCTGCGGGAGCATTTTTTAAACCGAACGGCATCACCTTGAACTGGAACAGGCCGTCTTGACATATGAATGCTGTTTTTTCTTTCGATTCTGAGTGCATGGGTACCTGCCAATATCCGGACTTTAGATCCAAGGTCGAAAAATAGCGCGCACCTCCTAACGCATCTAAATAATCGTCGATTCGTGGTATCGGGAATTTATCGTCCTTTGTCACCTGATTAATTCCTCTGTAGTCGACTACTGGTCTCCATGTACCATCTTTTTTGCCCACTAGAAACAATGGTGCGGCCCAAGGGCTTCTAGAAGGCTCAATGACCCCTTTTTCCATCATATCCTTTACGTGTTCGCGGATAATATCCCTTTGCATTATAGGGGCTCTCCAGTAGTGTTTTTGGACCGGCAACGCGTCTCCTGTGTCGATTCTGTGTTGTGCCTCGTGAGTCATCGTTAGAGGGTCGTTCTTCATACTAAATGCGTGCCTATGTTTAAGTAGGACGTTCATTAGCTGTTGTTGCCCTTGTCGATCAATACTTGATTCTTTTACTAATTGCGTTATGATTTTGATGAATTCAGGTTCGCTCTGTTGTTGAATTTGCGGTTCGGACTGAAGTTGATGTATCTTTTCGTCAAATTCTGGCCCCACGAATTTCGTTCTGGATTTTGCTATTAGCTCGTTACTACGCAATTTTATTCCCTTGTTGGTTTCGTTTATTAGTAGAATTTGAAAATTATTATCCCTGGCATCCACAATTGAGGCATCAACGTCGAACAAAGTATTTTTCCCCGTTTCTTCTATCACTATGGGGCCCCTTGTCCAATCTTTCTGTGGCCAAACCACAGCTTGTACAAAGGAAGTGGTATTCGGGGGAATATACGTCCCATTTTTTGTCCAAATAAAGGTTTCCTCGTTCATTTCGGTAATTCGCATGACTTGTTCTTGATCGTCATCACTTTCTAACTCAGGCAAATCTTCTTCCTTGATTTCCTCTTTTATGGGTACGTGATCCAAAACCATCAGATTTGCGGGAATTGGCAACCGCGGCGGTATTTGCATATCGTCAAATAGTGTTTCACTAATTATTTGTCTTTCTACATTCGCTAGGCGTATATGGCCGTTTCGAAAATCAATAGATGCCTGTATGCTAGGATGGGTTAGAAAATCTAGACCCAATATAATACCTTCATTTAGGTTATCTAGCAATGAGAATCTGGCGAGAAAATTTCCAAAACCAGTTCCAACATATATAAATGTAGGACCATATGTTGTTACGCGTTTTCCAACCGCTGTTACTACTGAATTCAAAATCGGAAATTTTGTCTTTGATATATTCAGCAATCTCGACGCTGTATCTGTCCTCATAAAACTAGATTGTGCTCCCGTATCGATTAGAGCTTTAAATTCTTCTCCACGTATTTTGACGGGTATTAACAGTGGTTGACATTTGCGAAAATTTTCCAAAAATAAATGTTCGTTATCGTTGGCGAGTCTAGGCTTTGCTTCTGAGGTGGAGCTGATAACATTCGCCAAGCTTAACTCATAATTTTCTATAAGTACTCCATCTAGGGCTATAATTTCTGGTTTATCATGTTTTTTAGCCTCTTGTGAATTTATGACGTTTATGGAATTATTCGGAGGATTATTGATCGGTTGCGATGTTATTGGTGGTGCAATATTCGATGGTGGCTGCGGGACATTATTTTGACGATAATAATACGCCGTGTTTGGATTTTGTTCGATATTATTATTGTATGGCATTCGTTGACCAAAATTTGCAAAACCGGCTCGCCCACGATTCACGAAACCACCGCGATGGTCGAAATTTCGATTATAGAAGTTGTTACCACGATTCCACGGCCTTCCTTGATCTGTGGGCTGAATCAGTTCCGGGTGAAGAATAAAACAATTTTCGGACGAGTGGCTATTGGACTTATGATATGAACAATACGGTCGGCGATATGGATTCCCCAAAACTCGATCAGTTAAATTATTATATTGAGGATTATTAGAATTATTATTGACTCCCCAAGGATTAGGAGCTGGAGGGCCCTGATTCCTGATTGCGTCATTGACCATTTTCATAATATCTTGTTGAGATACGGGATTTTGAAATACTGGGGGAGGTGGAAAAATTTGCTGAGGCCTTGTAATTTGTTGTTGTTGACCTATAGTACTATCCTGCTGACGAATCTGCACATTATTAAATCTTCGGTTTTCATAGACTCGATTCAGCCGATCGTCCTCGCCGTCCTCTTGTTCCTCGCTGAATTCCTTCCAGGCCGTCGTATCGGCTTTCAATTTATTTACGAATTCTGCCAAAGAGGCGATATTTTTGAATTCGTGGAGCCGACCTTCCATCCGAGTTTGGACGTACACTGGAGCCTTGTGAAAATATGTTTCAATAACAATTCGATTTCTTTCGTTTTCTGTTTTTTCGTAATTCAATAAATGTACATACGTCTTTATTCGTCGCAAAAAATCCTTCGTAGTTTCCCCTTTTCGTTTTTTCATATCATGTAATTCCCTTCTAAGTGCAGGAGTATCCATTTTAGGGGCGATCATTCTGATTACGCTTGCTTTTCCTTCTTCATAGCTGCCATTTTTGTCTACGTAAGTCGACGTTTCAAAATCACAACAACGCCAAAGCACTTCAATTCTCAGGTCCTCTGTGTCTTCAGGCTTGAATGTGCCTTCCAGACAGGCGAAAAAATTGAGTATTTCTGCAGCCTCCATTTTATCGGATATCTCTTTATTTTTCATTCGGCTTAAAATTATCTTCATCCATTTTTCCGGATCTTCACAATATCTTCCATACTCTTGCCGATTTCGAGGACTTCCTCCAGGTATGGGTTGCTCTCGTCCTTGATTCCATGACGTAGTCGGTATATCTTCTTCCCTCATTCGATATTGGGCACCTTGAGCCTTGGCCTGAGCCAAGTGGTCTTCGAACCAGTTCAATTTTCTTTCCAAACTCCTGTCTAAATGGTCTTTGACCGTTTCAGACGGAAGTATTTCCATATCTCCGGTATTCAATATTCTTTCGTCAGGTCTTTTATCCATTTTCTTCATCAGTTCTCGCATTTGCTTTTCTACTTCTTCCATTATCTTTCTTGAATTTTGTTGTTCTTGTTCCCGGAACTTTTCTTCCCATAACTTGCGTTCCGCTCTTTCTCGCATGAGTTGATCCAGTATTTCTTGTTCTCGTAATGCCGCCTTCGTTCTTTCCACATTAACAGCATTAGTTGACTTATCAACGGCTCTTTGCATGGATTCCAGGATGGCTAAAGTGGCCACCTCCTGTATATTTCCACTCGTTATCCTTTCCACTTCATTTTTCGGTTTTGGTTCAATGTCGACCTTCGCGTCCGTTTTCGGTACTGTAGGCGTATATCTTGAGTTATAAAATGATACTGCATTCGTTTCGGGGGGTAAACTAATTTTCTCAAAGGATGATACTGAATCAGAGGACATCTGTATCTGGTGATCCGCATAATCATATGTTTCCGCATCAATAGTTTGATCTTTATGATTATCCTCGGGTAAATTCGCAAATTTCTTTGCTACTTGCTCGATAGTCGCTTCCATATTCGCCATTCGTTCCGTTTGATCTTCTTTATTTACTTCAGGTTGTAATAATGTTACCTTTGGTCGTCTGCAAGGTTGTTTCCGTACCGTTAATTTCGGTTTTAATGCTTTCTTCATCCTTTACCTTCGTAGCTGTACAAGTCACCAATGTCGTATTACATGCTCGTTAGAGGACCAAAGGTCAGAGGGATTGACCCTCTGACATAGTGAGAATCATGGAAACTAAAGCCTGGAAGTTGCCCACATGTGAGTTTCATTCATATGATAAATGATGAACTTTGATTTTATAAGCAACAATGCTATTTTCAGACCCTCGACCTTTACTAATTCCAATCAGATTAAGGTTTGATCTGCATCTTTAGAATCACAAACACTTTTTTTTATTTTTTTATTCTGTACTCTCCTGAAAAAAAGAAATATAAGGATTTACAAATGTCACTTTACCGACATATTTGGTCATGTTTTTATTTCACCCAATGCCTTTAAAAGGTCAGAGGAATTATCAAAGAGAACCTTAACTTTATTGTAATGAACACTTATTGGTTTCATAGATCAAGCCCTTTATCTTTATCACTATCAAACAGTTTTTGAACAGCATATGTTTATATTACTAATTTCTGTTTTGTTGTTTGAATGTTTGATACATTACAGCAGAAAGCCTGACCTTGTGTAAAAGGTTTTGGCTCCAGGTATTCTATTCCAGTCTAGACATAAAACTTCATGTAGTGAGAATCATGAAAACTAAAGCCTGGAAGTTGCCCACATGAGAGTTTCATTTATATGATAAATGATGAATTTTGATTTTATAAGCAACGATGCTATTTTCAGACCCTCGACCTTTACTAATTCCAATCAGATTAAGGTTTGATCTGCATCTTTAGAATCACAAACACTTTTTTTTATTTTTTTATTCTGTACTCTCCTGAAAAAAAGAAATATAAGGATTTACAAATGTCACTTTACCGACATATTTGGTCATGTTTTTATTTCACGGAATGCCTTTAAAAGGTCAGAGGAAGTATCAAAGAGAAGCTTAACTTTATTGTAATAAACACTTATTGGTTTCATAGATAAGCCCTTTATCTCTATCACTATCAAACAGTTTTTGAACAGCATATGTTTATATTACTAATTTCTATTTTGTTGTTTGAATGTTTGATACATTACAGCAGAAAGCCTGACCTTGTGTAAAAGGTTTTGGCTCCAGGTATTCTATTCCAGTGTAGTCATGAAATGTCATGTAGTGAGAATCATGAAAACTAATGCCACCAAGTTGCCCACATGTGAGTTTTATTTATCTGATAAATTATGAACTTTGATTTTATAAGCAACAATGCTATTTTCAGACCCTCGACGTTTACTAATTCCTATAAGATTAAGGTTTGATCTGCATCTTTAGAATCACAAACACTTTTTTTTATTTTTCCATTCTGTACTCTCCTGAAAAAAAGAAATATAGGGATACACTTTACAGACATATTTGGTCATGTTTTTATTTCACCAAATGCTTTTAAAAGGTCAGAGGAATTATGGAAGAGATGCTTAACTTTATTGTAATGAACACTTATTGGTTTCATTGATCAAGCCATTTATCTCTATCACCATCAAACAGTTTTTGAACAGCATATGTTTATATTACCAATTTCTATTTTGTTGTTTAAATGTTTGATACATTACAGCAGAAAGCCTGACCTTGTGTAAAAGGTTTTGGCTCCAGGTATTCTATTCCAGTGTAGTCATCAAATGTCATGTAGTGAGAATCATGAAAACTAATGCCAAGAAGTTGCCCACATGTGAGTTTTATTTATATGATAAATTATGAACTTTGATTTTATAAGCAACAATGCTATTTTCAGACCCTCGACCTTTACTAATTCCTATCAGATTAAGGTTTGATCTGCATCTTTAGAATCACAAACACTTTTTTTTATTTTTCCATTCTGTACTCTCCTGAAAAAAAGAAATATAGGGATACACTTTACAGACATATTTGGTCATGTTTTTATTTCACCAAATGCTTTTAAAAGGTCAGAGGAATTATGGAAGAGATGCTTAACTTTATTGTAATGAACACTTATTGGTTTCATAGATCAAGCCCTTTATCTTTATCACTATCAAACAGTTTTTGAACAGCATATGTTTATATTACTAATTTCTGTTTTGTTGTTTGAATGTTTGATACATTACAGCAGAAAGCCTGACCTTGTGTAAAAGGTTTTGGCTCCAGGTATTCTATTCCAGTCTAGACATAAAACATCATGTAGTGAGAATCATGAAAACTAAAGCCTGGAAGTTGCCCACATGTGAGTTTCATTCATATGATAAATGATGAACTTTGATTTTATAAGCAACAATGCTATTTTCAGACCCTCGACCTTTACTAATTCCAATCAGATTAAGGTTTGATCTGCATCTTTAGAATCACAAACACTTTTTTTTATTTTTTTATTCTGTACTCTCCTGAAAAAAAGAAATATAAGGATTTACAAATGTCACTTTACCGACATATTTGGTCATGTTTTTATTTCACCCAATGCCTTTAAAAGGTCAGAGGAATTATCAAAGAGAACCTTAACTTTATTGTAATGAACACTTATTGGTTTCATAGATCAAGCCCTTTATCTTTATCACTATCAAACAGTTTTTGAACAGCATATGTTTATATTACTAATTTCTGTTTTGTTGTTTGAATGTTTGATACATTACCGCAGAAAGCCTGACCTTGTGTAAAAGGTTTTGGCTCCAGGTATTCTATTCCAGTCTAGACATAAAACTTCATGTAGTGAGAATCATGAAAACTAAAGCCTGGAAGTTGCCCACATGAGAGTTTCATTTATATGATAAATGATGAACTTTGATTTTATAAGCAACGATGCTATTTTCAGACCCTCGACCTTTACTAATTCCAATCAGATTAAGGTTTGATCTGCATCTTTAGAATCACAAACACTTTTTTTTATTTTTTTATTCTGTACTCTCCTGAAAAAAAGAAATATAAGGATTTACAAATGTCACTTTACCTACATATTTGGTCATGTTTTTATTTCACGGAATGCCTTTGAAAGGTCAGAGGAAGTATCAAAGAGAAGCTTAACTTTATTGTAATAAACACTTATTGGTTTCATAGATAAGCCCTTTATCTCTATCACTATCAAACAGTTTTTGAACAGCATATGTTTATATTACTAATTTCTATTTTGTTGTTTGAATGTTTGATACATTACAGCAGAAAGCCTGACCTTGTGTAAAAGGTTTTGGCTCCAGGTATTCTATTCCAGTGTAGTCATGAAATGTCATGTAGTGAGAATCATGAAAACTAATGCCACCAAGTTGCCCACATGTGAGTTTTATTTATCTGATAAATTATGAACTTTGATTTTATAAGCAACAATGCTATTTTCAGACCCTCGACGTTTACTAATTCCTATAAGATTAAGGTTTGATCTGCATCTTTAGAATCACAAACACTTTTTTTTATTTTTCCATTCTGTACTCTCCTGAAAAAAAGAAATATAGGGATACACTTTACAGACATATTTGGTCATGTTTTTATTTCACCAAATGCTTTTAAAAGGTCAGAGGAATTATGGAAGAGATGCTTAACTTTATTGTAATGAACACTTATTGGTTTCATTGATCAAGCCATTTATCTCTATCACCATCAAACAGTTTTTGAACAGCATATGTTTATATTACCAATTTCTATTTTGTTGTTTAAATGTTTGATACATTACAGCAGAAAGCCTGACCTTGTGTAAAAGGTTTTGGCTCCAGGTATTCTATTCCAGTGTAGTCATCAAATGTCATGTAGTGAGAATCATGAAAACTAATGCCAAGAAGTTGCCCACATGTGAGTTTTATTTATATGATAAATTATGAACTTTGATTTTATAAGCAACAATGCTATTTTCAGACCCTCGACCTTTACTAATTCCTATCAAATTAAGGTTTGATCTGCATCTTTAGAATCACAAACACTTTTTTTTATTTTTCCATTCTGTACTCTCCTGAAAAAAAGAAATATAGGGATACACTTTACAGACATATTTGGTCATGTTTTTATTTCACCAAATGCTTTTAAAAGGTCAGAGGAATTATGGAAGAGATGCTTAACTTTATTGTAATGAACACTTATTGGTTTCATAGATCAAGCCCTTTATCTTTATCACTATCAAACAGTTTTTGAACAGCATATGTTTATATTACTAATTTCTGTTTTGTTGTTTGAATGTTTGATACATTACAGCAGAAAGCCTGACCTTGTGTAAAAGGTTTTGGCTCCAGGTATTCTATTCCAGTCTAGACATAAAACATCATGTAGTGAGAATCATGAAAACTAAAGCCTGGAAGTTGCCCACATGTGAGTTTCATTCATATGATAAATGATGAACTTTGATTTTATAAGCAACAATGCTATTTTCAGACCCTCGACCTTTACTAATTCCAATCAGATTAAGGTTTGATCTGCATCTTTAGAATCACAAACACTTTTTTTTATTTTTTTATTCTGTACTCTCCTGAAAAAAAGAAATATAAGGATTTACAAATGTCACTTTACCGACATATTTGGTCATGTTTTTATTTCACCCAATGCCTTTAAAAGGTCAGAGGAATTATCAAAGAGAACCTTAACTTTATTGTAATGAACACTTATTGGTTTCATAGATCAAGCCCTTTATCTTTATCACTATCAAACAGTTTTTGAACGGCATATGTTTATATTACTAATTTCTGTTTTGTTGTTTGAATGTTTGATACATTACAGCAGAAAGCCTGACCTTGTGTAAAAGGTTTTGGCTCCAGGTATTCTATTCCAGTCTAGACATAAAACTTCATATAGTGAGAATCATGAAAACTAAAGCCTGGAAGTTGCCCACATGAGAGTTTCATTTATATGATAAATGATGAACTTTGATTTTATAAGCAACGATGCTATTTTCAGACCCTCGACCTTTACTAATTCCAATCAGATTAAGGTTTGATCTGCATCTTTAGAATCACAAACACTTTTTTTTATTTTTTTATTCTGTACTCTCCTGAAAAAAAGAAATATAAGGATTTACAAATGTCACTTTACCTACATATTTGGTCATGTTTTTATTTCACGGAATGCCTTTGAAAGGTCAGAGGAAGTATCAAAGAGAAGCTTAACTTTATTGTAATAAACACTTATTGGTTTCATAGATAAGCCCTTTATCTCTATCACTATCAAACAGTTTTTGAACAGCATATGTTTATATTACTAATTTCTATTTTGTTGTTTGAATGTTTGATACATTACAGCAGAAAGCCTGACCTTGTGTAAAAGGTTTTGGCTCCAGGTATTCTATTCCAGTGTAGTCATGAAATGTCATGTAGTGAGAATCATGAAAACTAATGCCACCAAGTTGCCCACATGTGAGTTTTATTTATCTGATAAATTATGAACATTGATTTTATAAGCAACAATGCTATTTTCAGACCCTCCACGTTTACTAATTCCTATAAGATTAAGGTTTGATCTGCATCTTTAGAATCACAAACACTTTTTTTTATTTTTCCATTCTGTACTCTCCTGAAAAAAAGAAATATAGGGATACACTTTACAGACATATTTGGTCATGTTTTTATTTCACCAAATGCTTTTAAAAGGTCAGAGGAATTATGGAAGAGATGCTTAACTTAGCCATTTATCTCTATCACCATCAAACAGTTTTTGAACAGCATATGTTTATATTACCAATTTCTATTTTGTTGTTTAAATGTTTGATACATTACAGCAGAAAGCCTGACCTTGTGTAAAAGGTTTTGGCTCCAGGTATTCTATTCCAGTGTAGTCATCAAATGTCATGTAGTGAGAATCATGAAAACTAATGCCAAGAAGTTGCCCACATGTGAGTTTTATTTATATGATAAATTATGAACTTTGATTTTATAAGCAACAATGCTATTTTCAGACCCTCGACCTTTACTAATTCCTATCAGATTAAGGTTTGATCTGCATCTTTAGAATCACAAACACTTTTTTTTATTTTTCCATTCTGTACTCTCCTGAAAAAAAAGAAATATAGGGATACACTTTACAGACATATTTGGTCATGTTTTTATTTCACCAAATGCTTTCAAAAGGTCAGAGGAATTATAGAAGAGAGGCTTAACTTTATTGTAATGAACACTTATTGGTTTCATAGATCAAGCCCTTTATCTCTATCACTATCAAACAGTTTTTGAACAGCATATGTTTATATTACTAATTTCTATTTTGTTGTTTGAATGTTTGATACATTACAACAGAAAGCCTGACCTTGTGTGAAAGGTTTTGACTCCAGGTATTCTATCCCAGTCTAGACATAAAACATCATGTAGTGAGAATCATGAAAACTAAAGCCTGGAAGTTGCCCACATGTGAGTTTCATTTATATGATAAATTATGAACTTTGATTTTATAAGCAACAAAGCTATTTTCAGACCCTCGACCTTTACTAATTCCCATCAGATTAAGGTTTGATCTGCATCTTTAGAATCACAAACACTTTTTTTTATTTTTTTATTCTGTACTCTCCTGAAAAAAAGAAATATAGGTATTTACAAATGTCACTTTACAGACATATTTGGTCATGTTTTTATTTCACCGAATATCTTTAAGAGGTCAGAGGAATTATCAAAGAGAAGCTTAACTTTATTGTAATGAACACTTATTGGTTTCATAGATCAAGCCCTTTATCTCTATCACTATCAAACAGTTTTTGAACGGCATATGTTTATTTTACTAATTTCTATTTTGTTGTTTGAATGTTTGATACATTACAGCAGAAAGCCTGAGTTTGTGTAAAAGGTTTTGGCTTCAGGTAGAGTCTATTCCAGTGCAGTCATAAAAGCTCATGTGGTGAGAATCATGAAAACTAAAGCCTGGAAGTTGCCCACATGTGAGTTTCATTCATATGATAAATTATGAACTTTGATTTTATAAGCAACAATGCTATTTTCAGACCCTCGACCTTTACAAATTCCTATCAGATTAAGGTCTGATCTGCATCTTTAGAATCACAAACACTTTTTTTTATTTTTCCATTCTTTACTCTCCTGAAAAAAAGAAATATAGGGATACACTTTACAGACATATTTGGTCATGTTTTTATTTCACCAAATGCTTTTAAAAGGTCAGAGGAATTATAGAAGAGAAGCTTAACTTTATTGTAATGAACACTTATTGGTTTCATAGATCAAGCCCTTTATCTCTATCACTATCAAACAGTTTTTGAACAGCATATGTTTATATTACTGATTTCTATTTTGTTGTTTGAATGTTTGCTACATTACAGCACAAAGCCTGAGTTTGTGTAAAAGGTTTTGGCTTCAGGTAGAGTCTATTCCAGTGCAGTCATAAAAGCTCATGTGGTGAGAATCATGAAAACTAATGCCATGAAGTTGCCCACGTGTGAGTTTCATTTATATGATAAATTATGAACTTTGATTTCATAAGCAACAATGCTATTTTCAGACCCTCGACCTTTACAAATTCCTATCAGATTAAGGTTCGATCTGCATCTTTAGAATCACAAACACTTTTTTTATTTTTCCATTCTTTACTCTCCTGAAAAAAAGAAATATAGGGATACACTTTACAGACATATTTGGTCATGTTTTTATTTCACCAAATGCTTTTAAAAGGTCAGAGGAATTATAGAAGAGAAGCTTAACTTTATTGTAATGAACACTTATTGGTTTCATAGATCAAGCCCTTTATCTCTATCACTATCAAACAGTTTTTGAACAGCATATGTTTATATTACTGATTTCTATTTTGTTGTTTGAATGTTTGATACATTACAGCAGAAAGCCTGACCTTGTGTAAAAGGTTTTGGCTCCAGGTATTCTATTCCAGTGTAGTCATGAAATGTCATGTAGTGAGAATCATGAAAACTAAAGCCACGAAGTTGCCCACATGTGATTTTCATTTATATGATAGATTATGAACTTTGATTTTATAAGCAACAATGCTATTTTCAGACCCTTGACCTTTACTAATTCCTATTACGTTAAGGTTTGATCTGCATCATTAGAATCCCAAACACTTTTTTTTTATTTTTCTATTTTATACCCTCCTGAAAAAAAAGAAATATAGGGATTTACAAATGACACTTTACAGACGTGTTTGGTCATGTTTTTATTTCACCAAATGCCTTTAAAAAATCAGAGGAATTATCAAAGAGAAGCTTAACTTTATTGTAATGAACACTTATTGGTTTCATAGATCAAGCCCTTTATCTCTATCACTATCAAACAGTTTTTGAACAGCATATGTTTATATTACTAATTTACATTTTGTTGTTTGAATGTTTGATACATTACAACAGAATGCCTGAGTTTGTGTAAAAGGTTTTGGCTTCAGGTAGAGTCTATTCCAGTGCAGTCATAAAAGCTCATGTGGTGAGAATCATGAAAACTAAAGCCTGGAAGTTGCCCACATGTGAGTTTCATTCATATGATAAATTATGAACTTTGATTTTATAAGCAACAATGCTATTTTCAGACCCTTGACCTTTTCTAATTCCCATTACATTAAGGTTTGATCTGCATCATTAGAATCACAAACACTTTTTTTATTTTCCATTTTATACCCTCCTGAAAAAAAAGAAATATAGGGATTTACAAATCACACTTTACAGACATATTTGGTCATGTTTTTATTTCACCAAATGCTTTTCAAAGGTCAGAGGAATTATAGAAGAGAAGCTTAACTTTATTGTAATGAAGACTTATTGGTTTCATAGATCAAGCCCTTTATCTGTATCACTATCAAACAGTTTTTGAATTGCATATGTATATATTACCAATTTCTATTTTGTTGTTTGAATGTTTGATACATTACAGCAGAAAGCCTGACCTTGCGTAAAAGGTTTTGGCTCCAAGTATTCTATTCCAGTGTAGTCATGAAATGTCATGTAGTGAGAATCATGAAAACTAATGCCACCAAGTTGCCCACATGTGAGTTTCATTTATATGATAAATTATGAACTTTGATTTTATAAGCAACAATGCTATTTTCAGACCCTGGAGGTTTACTAATTCCTATAAGATTAAGGTTTGATCTGCATCTTTAGAATCACAAACACTTTTTTTTTCCATTCTTTACTCTCCTGAAAAAAAGAAATATAGGGATACACTTTACAGACATAATTGGTCATGTTTTTATTTCACCAAATGCTTTTAAAAGGTCAGAGGAATCATAGAAGAGAAGCTTACCTTTATTGTAATGAACACTTATTGGTTTCATAGATCAAGCCCCTTATCTCTATCATCATCAAACAGTTTTTGAACAGCATATGTTAATATTACTAATTCTATTTTGTTGTTTGAATGTTTGATACATTACAGCAGAAAGCCTGAGTTTGTGTGAGAGGTTCTGGCTTCAGGTATTCTATTCCAGTCAAGACATAAAACATCATGTAGTGAGAATCATGAAAACTAAAGCCTGGAAGTTGCCCACATGTGAGTTTCATTCATATGATAAATTATGAACTTTGATTTTATAAGCAACAGTGCTATTTTCAGACCCTTGACCTTTACTAATTCCTATCAGATTAAGGTTTGATCTGCATCTTTAGAATCACAAACACTTTTTTTTATTTTTTTATTCTGTACTCTCCTGAAAAAAAGAAATATAAGGATTTACAAATGTCACTTTACAGACATATTTGGTCATGTTTTTATTTCACAGAATGCCTTTAAAAGGTCAGAGGAATTATCAAAGAGAAGCTTAACTTTATTGTAATGAACACTTATTGGTTTCATAGATCAAGCCCTTTATCTCTATCACTATCAAACAGTTTTTGAACAGCATATGTTTATATTACTAATTTCTATTTTGTTGTTTGAATGTTTGATACATTACAGCAGAAAGCCTGACCTTGTGTAGAAGGTTTTGGCTCCAGGTATTCTATTCCAGTGTAGTCATGAAATGTCATGTAGTGAGAATCATGAAAACTAATGCCACGAATTTGCCCACATGTGAGTTTCATTTATATGATAAATTATGAACTTTGATTTTATAAGCAACAATGCTATTTTCAGACCCTCGAGCTTTACTAATTCCTATCAGATTAAGGCTTGATCTGCATCTTTAGAATCACAAACCCTCTTTTTTATTTTTCCATTTTATACCCTCCTGAAAAAAACAAATATAGGGATTTACAAATGACACTTTACAGACATATTTGGTCATGTTTTTATATCACCAAATGCTTTTCAAAGGTCAGAGGAAATATAGAAGAGAAGCTTAACTTTATTGTAATGAAGACTTATTGGTTTCATAAATCAAGCCCTTTATCTCTATCACTATCAAACAGTTTTTGAATTGCATATGTATATATTACCAATTTCTATTTTGTTGTTTGAATGTTTGATACATTACAGCAGAAAGCCTGACCTTGTGTAAAAGGTTTTGGCTCCAAGTATTCTATTCCAGTGTAGTCATGAAATGTCATGTAGTGACAATCATGAAAACTAAAGCCACGAAGTTGCCTACATGTGAGTTTCATTTATATGATAAACTATGAACTTTAATTTTATAAGCAACAATGCTATTTTCAGACCCTCGACCTTTACTAATTCCTATCAGATTAAGGTTTGATCTGCATCTTTAGAATCACAAACAATTTTTTTTATTTTTTTATTCTATACTCTCCTGAAAAAAAGAAATATAGGGATTTACAAATGTCACTTTACAGACATATTTGGTCATGCTTTTATTACAAGGAATGCCTTTAAAAGGTCAGAGGAATTATCAAAGAGAAGCTTAACTTTATTGTAATGAACACTTATTGGTTTCATAGATCAAGCCCTTTATCTCTTTCACTATCAAACAGTTTTTGAACAGCATATGTTTATATTACTAATTTCTATTTTGTTGTTTGAATGTTTGATACATTACAGTAGAAAGCCTCAGTTTGTGTAAAAGGTTTTGGCTTCAGGTAGAGTCTATTCCAGTGCAGTCATAAATGCTCATGTGGTGAGAATCATGAAAACTAATGCCACGAAGTTGCCCACATGTGAATTTCATTTATATGATAAATTATGAACTTTGATTTTATAAGCAACAATGCTATTTTCAGACCCTCCACATTTACTAATTCCTATCAGATTAAGGTTTGATCTGCATCTTTAGAATCACAAACACTTTTTTTTATTTTTTTATTCTGTACTCTCCTGAAAAAAAGAAATATAAGGATTTACAAATGTCACTTTACCGACATATTTGGTCATGTTTTTATTTCACCCAATGCCTTTAAAAGGTCAGAGGAATTATCAAAGAGAACCTTAACTTTATTGTAATGAACACTTATTGGTTTCATAGATCAAGCCCTTTATCTTTATCACTATCAAACAGTTTTTGAACAGCATATGTTTATATTACTAATTTCTGTTTTGTTGTTTGAATGTTTGATACATTACAGCAGAAAGCCTGACCTTGTGTAAAAGGTTTTGGCTCCAGGTATTCTATTCCAGTCTAGACATAAAACATCATGTAGTGAGAATCATGAAAACTAAAGCCTGGAAGTTGCCCACATGTGAGTTTCATTCATATGATAAATGATGAACTTTGATTTTATAAGCAACAATGCTATTTTTAGACCCTCGACCTTTACTAATTCCTATCAGATTAAGGTTTGATCTGCATCTTTAGAATCACAAACACTTTTTTTTATTTTTTTATTCTGTACTCTCCTGAAAAAAAGAAATATAAGGATTTACAAATGTCACTTTACAGACATATTTGGTCATGTTTTTATTTCAGGGAATGCCTTTAAAAGGTAAGAGGAATTATCAAAGAGAAGCTTAACTATATTGTAATGAACACTTATTGGTTTCATATATCAAGCCCTTTATCTCTATCACTATCAAACAGTTTTTGAACAGCATATGTTTATATTACTAATTTCTATTTTGTTGTTTGAATGTTTGATACATTACAGCAGAAAGCCTGACCTTGTGTAGAAGGTTTTGGCTCCAGGTATTCTATTCCAGTGTAGTCATGAAATGTCATGTAGTGAGAATCATGAAAACTAATGCCACGAATTTGCCCACGTGTGAGTTTCATTTATATGATAAATTATGAACTTTGATTTTATAAGCAACAATGCTATTTTCAGACCCTCGAGCTTTACTAATTCCTATCAGATTAAGGTTTGATCTGCATCTTTAGCATCACAAACCCTCTTTTTTATTTTTCCATTTTATACCCTCTTGAAAAAAAAGAAATATAGGGATTTACAAATGTCACTTTACAGACATATTTGGTCATGTTTTTATTTCAAGGGATGCCTTTGAAAGGTCAGAGGAATTATCAAAGAGAAGCTTAACTTTATTGTAATGAACACTTATTGGTTTCATAGATCAAGCCCTTTATCTCTATCACTATCAAACAGTTTTTGAACAGCATATGTTTATATTAATAATTTCTATTTTGTTGTTTGAATGTTTGATACATTACATCAGAAAGCCTGATCTTGTATAAAAAGTTTTGGCTCCAGGTATTCTATTCCAGTGTAGTCATGAAATGTCATGTAGTGAGAATCATGAAAACTAAAGCCAGGAAGTTGCCCACATGTGAGTTTCATTTATATGATAAATTATGAACTTTGATTTTATAAGCAACAATGCTATTTTCAGACCCTCGACCTTTACTAATTCCTATCAGATTAAGGTTTGATCTGCATCTTTAGAATCACAAACACTCTTTTTTATTTTTCCATTTTATACCCTCCTGAAAAAAAGAAATATAGGGATTTACAAATGACACTTTACAGACATATTTTTAATTCACCAAATGCTTTTAAAAGGTCAGAGGAATTATAGAAGAGAAGCTTAACTTCATTGTAATGAACACTTATTCATTTCATAGATCAAGCCCTTTATCTCTATCATTATCAAATAGTTTTTGAACAGCATATGTTTATATTAGTAAATTCTATTTTGTTGTTTGAATGTTTGATACATTACAGCAGAAAGCCTGAGTTTGTGTAAAACGTTTTGGCTTCAGGTAGAGTCTATTCCAGTGCAGTCATAAAAGCTCATGTGGTGAGAATCATGAAAACTAATGCCACGAGGTTGCCCACATGTGAGTTAAATCATATGATAAATTATGAACTTTGATTTTATAAGCAACAATGCTATTTTCAGACCCTTGACCTTTTCTAATTCCCATTACATTAAGGTTTGATCTGCATCATTAGAATCACAAACACTTTTTTTTTATTTTTCCATTTTATACCCTCCTGAAAAAAAAGAAATATAGGGATTTACAAATGTCACTTTACCGACATATTTGGTCATATTTTTATTTCACCAAATGCCTTTAAAAGGTCAGAGGAATTATCAAAGAGAACTTTAACTTTATTGTAATGAACACTTATTGGTTTCATAGATCAAGCCCTTTATCTCTATCATTATCAAACAGTTTTTGAACAGCATAGGTTTATATTACTAAATTCTATTTTGTTGTTTAATGTTTGATACATTACAGCAGAAAGCCTGAGTTTGTGTAAAAGGTTTTGGCTTCAGGTAGAGTCTATTCCAGTGCAGTCATAAAAGCTCATGTGGTGAGAATCATGAAAACTAATGCCATGAGGTTGCCCACATGTGAGTTAAATCATATGATAAATTATGAACTTTGATTTTATAAGCAACAATGCTATTTTCAGACCCTCGATGTTTACTAATTCCTATTAGGTTAAGGTTTGATCTGCTTCATTAGAATCACAAAAACTTTTTTTTTATTTTTCCTTTTTATACCTTCCTGAAAAAAAGAAATATAGGGATTTACAAACGACACTTTTATACTTTTTGGTCATATTTTTATTTCACCAAATGCCTTTAAAAGGTCAGAGGAATTATCAAAGAGAAGCTTAACTTTATTGTAATGAACACTTATTGGTTTCATAGATCAAGCCCTTTATCTCTATCACCATCAAACAGTTTTTGAACAGCATATGTTTATATTACTAATTTCTATTTTGTTGTTTGGATGTTTGATACATTACAGCAGAAAGCCTGATCTTGTGTAAAAAGTTTTGGCTCCATGTATTCTATTCCAGTGTAGTCATGAAATGTCATGTAGTGAGAATCATGAAAACTAAAGCCAGGAAGTTGCCCACATGTGAGTTTCATTTATATGATAAATTATGAACTTTGATTTTATAAGCAACAATGCTATTTTCAGACCCTCGACCTTTACTAATTCCTATCAGATTAAGGTTTGATCTGCATCTTTAGAATCACAAACACTCTTTTTTATTTTTCCATTTTATACCCTCCTGAAAAAAAGAAATATAGGGATTTACAAATGACACTTTACAGACATATTTTTAATTCACCAAATGCTTTTAAAAGGTCAGAGGAATTATAGAAGAGAAGCTTAACTTCATTGTAATGAACACTTATTCGTTTCATAGATCAAGCCCTTTATCTCTATCATTATCAAACAGTTTTTGAACAGCATAGGTTTATATTACTAAATTCTATTTTGTTGTTTAATGTTTGATACATTACAGCAGAAAGCCTGAGTTTGTGTAAAAGGTTTTGGCTTCAGGTAGAGTCTATTCCAGTGCAGTCATAAAAGCTCATGTGGTGAGAATCATGAAAACTAATGCCATGAGGTTGCCCACATGTGAGTTAAATCATATGATAAATTATGAACTTTGATTTTATAAGCAACAATGCTATTTTCAGACCCTCGACATTTACTAATTCCTATCAGATTAAGGTTTGATCTGCATCTTTAGAATCACAAACAATTTTTTTTATTTTTTTATTCTATACTCTCCTGAAAAAAAGAAATATAGGGATTTACAAATGTCACTTTACAGACATATTTGGTCATGTTTTTATTTCAAGGAATGCCTTTAAAAGGTCAGAGGAATTATCAAAGAGAAGCTTAGCTTTATTGTAATGAACACTTATTGGTTTCATAGATCAAGCCCTTTATCTCTATCACCATCAAACAGTTTTTGAACAGCATATGTTTATATTACTAATTTCTATTTTGTTGTTTGGATGTTTGATACATTACAGCAGAAAGCCTGATCTTGTGTAAAAAGTTTTGGCTCCATGTATTCTATTCCAGTGTAGTCATAAAATGTCATGTAGTGAGAATCATGAAAACTAAAGCCAGGAAGTTGCCCACATGTGAGTTTCATTTATATGATAAATTATGAACTTTGATTTTATAAGCAACAGTGCTATTTTCAGACCCTCGACCTTTACTAATTCCTATCAGATTAAGGTTTGATCTGCATCTTTAGAATAAAAAACACTTTTTTTTTATATTTCTATTTTATACCCTCCTGAAAAAAAAGAAATATAGGGATTTACAAATGACACTTTACTGACATATTTGGTCATGTTTTTAATTCACCAAATGCTTTTAAAAGGTCAGAGGAATTATAGAAGAGAAGCTTAACTTTATTGTAATGAACACTTATTCGTTTCATAGATCAAGCCCTTTATCTCTATCACTATCAAACAGTTTTTGAACAGCATATGTTTATATTACTAATTTCTATTTTGTTGTTTGAATGTTTGATACATTACAGCAGAAAGCCTGACCTTGTGTAAAAGGTTTTGGCTCTAGGTATTCTATTCCAGTGTAGTCATCAAATGTCATGTAGTGAGAATCATGAAACCTAATGCCACGAAGTTGCCCACATGTGAGTTTCATTTATATGATAAATTATGAACTTTAATTTTATGAGCAACAATGCTATTTTCACACCCTCGACCTTTGCTAATTCCTATCAGATTAAGGTTTGATCTGCATCTTTAGAATCACAAACACTTTTTTTTATTTTTCCATTCTGTACTCTCCTGAAAAAAAGAAATATAGGGATACACTTTACAGACATATTTGGTCATGTTTTTATTTCACCGAATGCTTTTAAAAGGTCAGAGGAATTATAGAAGAGAAGCTTAACCTTATTGTAATGAACACTTATTGGTTTCATAGATCAAGCCCTTTATCTCTATCACTATTAAACAGTTTTTGAACAGCATATGTTTATATTACTAATTTCTATTTTGTTGTTTGAATGTTTGATACATTACAGGAGAAAGCCTGAGTTTGTGTAAAAGGTTTTGGCTTCAGGTAGAGTCTATTCCAGTGCAGTCATAAAAGCTCATGTGGTGAGAATGCTGAAAACTAATGCCACGAAGTTGCCCACATGTGAGTTTCATTTATATGATAAATTATGAACTTTGATTTTATGAGCAACAATGCTATTTTCACACCCTCGACCTTTGCTAATTCCTATTAGGTTAAGGTTTGATCTGCATCATTAGAATCACAAACACTTTTTTTTTATTTTTCCATTTTATACCCTCCTGAAAAAAAGAAATATAGGGATTTACAAATGACACTTTTATACTTTTTGGTCATATTTTTATTTCACCAAATGCCTTTAAAAGGTCAGAGGAATTATCAAAGAGAAGCTTAACTTTATTGTAATGAACACTTATTGGTTTCATAGATCAAGCCATTTATCTCTATCACTATTAAACAGTTTTTGAACAGCATATGTTTATACTACCAATTTTTGATTTTGTTGTTTAAATGTTTGATACATTACAACAGAAAGCATGACCTTGTGTAAAAGGTTTTGGCTCCAGGTAGTCTATTGCAGCATAGACATAAAATATCATGTAGTGAGAATCATGAAAACTAAAGCCTGCAAGTTGCCCACATGTGAGTTTCATTTATATGATAAATTATGAACTTTGATTTTATGAGCAACAATGCTATTTTCACACCCTCGACCTTTGCTAATTCCTATCAGATTAAGGTTTGATCTGCATCTTTAGAATAACAAACACTTTTTTTTATATTTCTATTTTATACCCTCCTGAAAAAAAAGAAATATAGGGATTTACAAATGACACTTTACTGACATATTTGGTCATGTTTTTAATTCACCAAATGCTTTTAAAAGGTCAGAGGAATTATAGAAGAGAAGCTTAACTTTATTGTAATGAACACTTATTCGTTTCATAGATCAAGCCCTTTATCTCTATCACTATCAAACAGTTTTTGAACAGCATTTGTTTATATAACTAATTTCTATTTTGTTGTTTGAATGTTTGATACATTACAGCAGAAAGCCTGAGTTTGTGTAAAAGGTTTTGGCTTCAGGTAGTCTATTCCAGTGTAGACATAAAACATTATGTAGTGAGAATCATGAAAACTAAAGCCATGAAGTCGCCCACATGTGAGTTTCATCTATATTACAAATTATGAACTTTGATTTTATAAGCAACAATGCTAATTTCAGACCCTCGACCCTTACTGATTCCTATCAGATTAAGGTTTGATCTGCATCTTTAGAATCACAAACACTTTTTTTTTATTTTTCTATTTTATACCCTCCTGAAAAAAAATAAATATAGGGATTTACAAATGACACTTTACAGATGTATTTGGTCATGTTTTTATTTCACCAAATGCCTTTAAAAGGTCAGAGGATTTATCAAAGAGAAGCTTAACTTTATTGTAATGAACACTTATTCGTTTCATAGATCAAGCCCTTTATCTCTATCACTATCAAACAGTTTTTGAACAGCATATGTTTATATTACTAATTTCTATTTTCTTGTTTGAATGTTTGATACATTACAGCAGAAAGCCTGACCCTGTGTAAAAGGTTTTGGCTCCAGGTATTCTATTCCAGTCTAGACATAAAACATGATGTAGTGAGAATCATGAAAACTAAAGCCTGGAAGTTGCCCACATGTGAGTTTCATTCATATGATAAATTATGAACTTTGATTTTATAAGCAACAATGCTATTTTCAGACCCTCGACCTTTACTAATTCCTATCAGATTAAGGTTTGATCTGCATCTTTAGAATCACAAACACTTTTTTTTATTTTTTTATTCTATACTCTTCTGAAAAAAAGAAATATAGGGATTTACAAATGTCACTTTACAGACATATTTGGTCATGTTTTTATTTCACGGAATGCTTTTAAAAGGTCAGAGGAATTATCAAAGAGAAGCTTAATTTTCTTGTAATGAACACTTATTTGTTTCATAGATCAAGCCCTTTATCTCTATCACTATCAAACAGTTTTTGAACAGCATATGTTTATATTACTCATTTCTATTTTGTTGTTTGAATGTTTGATACATTACAGCAGAAAGCCTGACCTTGTGTAAAAAGTTTTGGCTCCAAGTATTCTATTCCAGTGTAGTCATGAATTGTCATGTAGTGAGAATCATGAAAACTAAAGCCACGAAGTTGCCCACATGTGAGTTTCATCTATATGATAAATTATGAACATTGATTTTATAAGCAACAATGCTATTTTCAGACCCTCGACCTTTACTAATTCCTATCAGATTAAGGTTTGATCTGCATCTTTAGAATCACAAACACTTTTTTTTATTTTTTTATTCTATACTCTCCTGAAAAAAAGAAATATAGGGATTTACAAATGTCACTTTACAGACATATTTGGTCATGTTTTTATTTCACGGAATGCCTTTAAAAGGTCAGAGGAATTATCAAAGAGAAGCTTAACTTTATGTAATGAACACTTATTTGTTTCATAGATCAAGCCCTTTATCTCTATCACTATCAAACAGTTTTTGAACAGCATATGTTTATATTACTTATTTCTATTTTGTTGTTTGAATGTTTGGTACATTACAGCAGAAAGCCTGACATTGTGTAAAAGGTTTTGGCTCCAAGTATTCTAATCCAGTGTAGTCATGAAATGTCATGTAGTGAGAATCATGAAAACTAAAGCCACGAAGTTGCCCACATGTGAGTTTCGTCTATATGATAAATTTTGAACTTTGATTTTATAAGCAACAATGCTATTTTCAGACCCTGGACCTTTACTAAGTCCTATCAGATTAAGGTTTGATCTGCATCTTTAGAATTACAAACACTTTTTTTATTTTTCTATTTTATACCCTCCTGAAAAAAAAGAAATATAGGGATTTACAAATGACACTTTACAGATGTATTTGGTCATGTTTTTATTTCACCAAATGCCTTTAAAAGGTCAGAGGAATTATCAAAGAGAAGCTCAACTTTATTGTAATGAACATTTATTGGTTTCATAGATCAAGCCCTTTATCTCTATCACTATCAAACAGTTTTTGAACAGCATATGTTTACATTACTAATTTCTATTTTGTTGTTTGAATGTTTGATACATTACAGCAGAAAGCCTGACCTTGTGTAAAAGGTTTTGGCTCCAGGTATTCTATTCCAGTCTAGACATAAAACATGATGTAGTGAGAATCATGAAAACTAAAGCCTGGAAGTTGCCCACATGTGAGTTTCATCTATATTACAAATTATGAACTTTGATTTTATAAGCAACAATGCTATTTTCAGACCCTCGACCTTTACTAATTCCTATCAGATTAAGGTTTGATCTGCATCTTTAGAATCACAAACACTTTTTTTTATTTTTTTATTCTATACTCTCCTGAAAAAAAGAAATATAGGGATTTACAAATGTCACTTTACAGACATATTTGGTCATGTTTTTATTTCACGGAATGCCTTTAAAAGGTCAGAGGAATTATCAAAGAGAAGCTTAACTTTATGTAATGAACACTTATTTGTTTCATAGATCAAGCCCTTTATCTCTATCACTATCAAACAGTTTTTGAACAGCATATGTTTATATTACTTATTTCTATTTTGTTGTTTGAATGTTTGGTACATTACAGCAGAAAGCCTGACCTTGTGTAAAAAGTTTTGGCTCCAAGTATTCTATTCCAGTGTAGTCATGAATTGTCATGTAGTGAGAATCATGAAAACTAAAGCCACGAAGTTGCCCACATGTGAGTTTCATATATATGATAAATTATGAACTTTGATTTTATAAGCAACAATGCTATTTTCAGACCCTCGACCTTTACTAATTCCTATCAGATTAAGGTTTGATCTGCATCTTCAGAATCACAAACACTTTTTATTAATTTTTCTATTTTATACCCTCCTGAAAAAAGGAAATATAGGGATACACTTTACAGACATATTTGGTCATGTTTTTATTTCACCAAATGCCTTTAAAAGGTCAGAGGAATTATCAAAGAGAAGCTTAACTTTATTGTAATGAACACTTATTGGTTTCATAGATCAAGCCCTTTATCTCTATCACTATCAAACAGTTTTTGAACAGCATATGTTTATATTACCAATTTCTATTTTGTTGTTTAAATGTTTGATACATTACAGCAGAAAGCCTGACCTTGTGTAAAAGGTTTTGGCTCCAAGTATTCTATTCCAGTGTAGTCATGAAATGTCATGTAGTGAGAATCATGAAAACTAAAGCCATGAAGTTGCCCACATGTGAGTTTCATCTATATTACAAATTATGAACTTTGATTTTATAAGCAACAATGCTATTTTCAGACCCTCGACCTTTACTAATTCCTATCAGATTAAGGTTTGATCTGCATCTTTAGAATCACAAACACTTTTTTTTATTTTTTTATTCTATACTCTCCTGAAAAAAAGAAATATAGGGATTTACAAATGTCACTTTACAGACATATTTGGTCATGTTTTTATTTCACGGAATGCCTTTAAAAGGTCAGAGGAATTATCAAAGAGAAGCTCAACTTTATTGTAATGAACATTTATTGGTTTCATAGATCAAGCCCTTTATCTCTATCACTATCAAACAGTTTTTGAACAGCATATGTTTACATTACTAATTTCTATTTTGTTGTTTGAATGTTTGATACATTACAGCAGAAAGCCTGACCTTGTGTAAAAGGTTTTGGCTCCAGGTATTCTATTCCAGTCTAGACATAAAACATGATGTAGTGAGAATCATGAAAACTAAAGCCTGGAAGTTGCCCACATGTGAGTTTCATTCATATGATAAATTATGAACTTTGATTTTATAAGCAACAATGCTATTTTCAGACCCTCGACCTTTACTAATTCCTATCAGATTAAGGTTTGATCTGCATCTTTAGAACCACAAACACTTTTTTTTATTTTTCCATTCTGTACTCTCCTGAAAAAAGGAAATATAGGGACACACTTTACAGACATATTTGATCATGTTTTTTTTTTTACGGAATGCCCTTAACAGGTCAGAGGAATTATCAAAGAGAAGCTTAACTTTATTGTAATGAACACTCATTGATTTCATAGATCAAGCCCTTTATCTCTATCACTATCAAACAGTTTTTGAACAGCATATGTTTATATTACTAATTTCTATTTTGTTGTTTGAATGTTTGATACATTACAGCAGAAAGCCTGACCTTGTGTAAAAGGTTTTTGCTCCAGGTATTCTATTCCAGTGTAGTCATGAAATGTCATGTAGTGAGGATCATGAAAACTAATGCCACCAAGTTGCCCCCATGTGAGTTTCATCTATATGATAAATTATGAACTTTGATTTTACAAGCAACAATGCTATTTTCAGACCCTCGACCTTTACTAATTCCTATCAGATTAAGGTTTGATCTGCATCTTTAGAATCACAAACACTTTTTTTTTATTTTTCCATTTTATACCCTCCTGAAAAAAAGAAATATAGGGATTTACAAATGACACTCTACAGACATATTTGGTCATGTTTTTATTTCACCAAATGCTTATAAAAGGTCAGAGGAATTATAGAAGAGAAGCTTAACTTTATTGTAATGAACACTTATTGGTTTCATAGATCAAGCCCTTTATCTCTATCACTATCAAACAGTTTTTGAACAGCATATGTCTATATTACTCATTTCTATTTTGTTGTTTGAATGTTTGATACATTACAGCAGAAAGCCTGAGTTTGTGTAAAAGGTTTTGGTTTCAGGTAGAGTCTAGTCCAGTGCAGTCATAAAAGCTCATGTGGTGAGAATCATGAAAACTAATGCCACGAGGTTGCGCACATGTGAGTTAAATCATATGATAACTTATGAACTTTGATTTTATAAGCAACAATGCTATTTTCAGACCCTCGACCTTTACTAATTCCTATCAGATTAAGGTTTGATCTGCATCTTTAGAATCACAAACACTTTTTTTTATATTTCCATTTTATACCCTCCTGAAAAAAAGAAATATAGGGATTTACAAATGACACTTTTATACTTTTTGGTCATGTTTTTATTTCACCAAATGCTTATAAAAGGTCAGAGGAATTATAGAAGAGAAGCTTAACTTTATTGTAATGAACACTTATTGGTTTCATAGATCAAGCCCTTTATCTCTATCACTATCAAACAGTTTTTGAACAGCATATGTTTATATTACTCATTTCTATTTTGTTGTTTGAATGTTTGATACATTACAGCAGAAAGCCTGAGTTTGTGTAAAAGGTTTTGGTTTCGGGTAGAGTCTAGTCCAGTGCAGTCATAAAAGCTCATGTGGTGAGAATCATGAAAACTAATGCCACGAGGTTGCGCACATGTGAGTTAAATCATATGATAACTTATGAACTTTGATTTTATAAGCAACAATGCTATTTTCAGACCCTTGACCTTTACTAATTCCTATTATGTTAAGGTTTGATCCGCATCATTAGAATCACAAACACTTTTTTTTTTATTTTTCCATTTCATACCCTTCTGAAAAAAAAGAAATATAGGGATTTACAAATGACACTTTACAGACGTGTTTGGTCATGTTTTTATTTCACCAAATCCCTTTAAAAGGTCAGAGGAATTATCAAAGAGAAGCTCAACTTTATTATAATGGACACTTATTGGTTTCATAGATCAAGCCCTTTATCTCTATCACTATCAAACAGTTTTTGAACAGCATATGTTTATATTACTAATTTCTATTTGGTTGTTTGAATGTTCGATACATTACAGCAGAAAGCCTGAGTTTGTGTAAAAGGTTTTGGCTTCAGGTAGAGTCTATTCCAGTGCAGTCATAAAAGCTCATGTGGTGAGAATGCTGAAAACTAATGCCACGAAGTTGCCCACATGTGAGTTTCATTTATATGATAAATTATGAACTTTGATTTTATGAGCAACAATGCTATTTTCACACCCTCGACCTTTGCTAATTCCTATTAGGTTAAGGTTTGATCTGCATCATTAGAATCACAAACACTTTTTTTTTATTTTTCCATTTTATACCCTCCTGAAAAAAAGAAATATAGGGATTTACAAATGACACTTTTATACTTTTTGGTCATATTTTTATTTCACCAAATGCCTTTAAAAGGTCAGAGGAATTATCAAAGAGAAGCTTAACTTTATTGTAATGAACACTTATTGGTTTCATAGATCAAGCCATTTATCTCTATCACTATTAAACAGTTTTTGAACAGCATATGTTTATACTACCAATTTTTGATTTTGTTGTTTAAATGTTTGATACATTACAACAGAAAGCCTGACCTTGTGTAAAAGGTTTTGGCTCTAGGTAGTCTATTGCAGCATAGACATAAAATATCATGTAGTGAGAATCATGAAAACTAAAGCCTGCAAGTTGCCCACATGTGAGTTTCATTTATATGATAAATTATGAACTTTGATTTTATGAGCAACAATGCTATTTTCACACCCTCGACCTTTGCTAATTCCTATCAGATTAAGGTTTGATCTGCATCTTTAGAATAACAAACACTTTTTTTTATATTTCTATTTTATACCCTCCTGAAAAAAAAGAAATATAGGGATTTACAAATGACACTTTACTGACATATTTGGTCATGTTTTTAATTCACCAAATGCTTTTAAAAGGTCAGAGGAATTATAGAAGAGAAGCTCAACTTTATTGTAATGAACACTTATTCGTTTCATAGATCAAGCCCTTTATCTCTATCACTATCAAACAGTTTTTGAACAGCATATGTTTATATAACTAATTTCTATTTTGTTGTTTGAATGTTTGATACATTACAGCAGAAAGCCTGAGTTTGTGTAAAAGGTTTTGGCTTCAGGTAGTCTATTCCAGTGTAGTCATGAAATGTCATGTAGTGAGAATCATGAAAACTAAAGCCATGAAGTTGCCCACATGTGAGTTTCATCTATATTACAAATTATGAACTTTGATTTTATAAGCAACAATGCTATTTTCAGACCCTCGACCTTTACTAATTCCTATCAGATTAAGGTTTGATCTGCATCTTTAGAATCACAAACACTTTTTTTTATTTTTTTATTCTATACTCTCCTGAAAAAAAGAAATATAGGGATTTACAAATGTCACTTTACAGACATATTTGGTCATGTTTTTATTTCACGGAATGCCTTTAAAAGGTCAGAGGAATTATCAAAGAGAAGCTTAACTTTATGTAATGAACACTTATTTGTTTCATAGATCAAGCCCTTTATCTCTATCACTATCAAACAGTTTTTGAACAGCATATGTTTATATTACTTATTTCTATTTTGTTGTTTAAATGTTTGATACATTACAGCAGAAAGCCTGACCTTGTGTAAAAGGTTTTGACTCCAGGTATTCTATTCCAGTCTAGACATAAAACATGATGTAGTGAGAATCATGAAAACTAAAGTCATGAAGTTGCCCACATGTGAGTTTCATCTATATTACAAATTATGAACTTTGATTTTATAAGCAACAATGCTATTTTCAGACCCTCGACCTTTACTAATTCCTATCAGATTAAGGTTTGATCTGCATCTTTAGAATCACAAACACTTTTTTTTATTTTTTTATTCTATACTCTCCTGAAAAAAAGAAATATAGGGATTTACAAATGTCACTTTACAGACATATTTGGTCATGTTTTTATTTCACGGAATGCCTTTAAAAGGTCAGAGGAATTATCAAAGAGAAGCTTAACTTTATGTAATGAACACTTATTTGTTTCATAGATCAAGCCCTTTATCTCTATCACTATCAAACAGTTTTTGAACAGCATATGTTTATATTACTTATTTCGATTTTGTTGTTTGAATGTTTGGTACATTACAGCAGAAAGCCTGACATTGTGTAAAAGGTTTTGGCTCCAAGTATTCTAATCCAGTGTAGTCATGAAATGTCATGTAGTGAGAATCATGAAAACTAAAGCCACGAAGTTGCCCACATGTGAGTTTCGTCTATATGATAAATTTTGAACTTTGATTTTATAAGCAACAATGCTATTTTCAGACCCTGGACCTTTACTAAGTCCTATCAGATTAAGGTTTGATCTGCATCTTTAGAATTACAAACACTTTTTTTATTTTTCTATTTTATACCCTCCTGAAAAAAAAGAAATATAGGGATTTACAAATGACACTTTACAGATGTATTTGGTCATGTTTTTATTTCACCAAATGCCTTTAAAAGGTCAGAGGAATTATCAAAGAGAAGCTCAACTTTATTGTAATGAACATTTATTGGTTTCATAGATCAAGCCCTTTATCTCTATCACTATCAAACAGTTTTTGAACAGCATATGTTTACATTACTAATTTCTATTTTGTTGTTTGAATGTTTGATACATTACAGCAGAAAGCCTGACCTTGTGTAAAAGGTTTTGGCTCCAGGTATTCTATTCCAGTCTAGACATAAAACATGATGTAGTGAGAATCATGAAAACTAAAGCCTGGAAGTTGCCCACATGTGAGTTTCATTCATATGATAAATTATGAACTTTGATTTTATAAGCAACAATGCTATTTTCAGACCCTCGACCTTTACTAATTCCTATCAGATTAAGGTTTGATCTGCATCTTTAGAACCACAAACACTTTTTTTTATTTTTCCATTCTGTACTCTCCTGAAAAAAGGAAATATAGGGACACACTTTACAGACATATTTGATCATGTTTTTTTTTTCACGGAATGCCCTTAACAGGTCAGAGGAATTATCAAAGAGATGCTTAACTTTATTGTAATGAACACTCATTGATTTCATAGATCAAGCCCTTTATCTCTATCACTATCAAACAGTTTTTGAACAGCATATGTTTATATTACTAATTTCTATTTTGTTGTTTGAATGTTTGATACATTACAGCAGAAAGCCTGACCTTGTGTAAAAGGTTTTTGCACCAGGTATTCTATTCCAGTGTAGTCATGAAATGTCATGTAGTGAGAATCATGAAAACTAATGCCACCAAGTTGCCCCCATGTGAGTTTCATCTATATGATAAATTATGAACTTTGATTTTACAAGCAACAATGCTATTTTCAGACCCTCGACCTTTACTAATTCCTATCAGATTAAGGTTTGATCTGCATCTTTAGAATCACAAACACTTTTTTTTATTTTTCCATTTTATACCCTCCTGAAAAAAAGAAATATAGGGATTTACAAATGACACTCTACAGACATATTTGGTCATGTTTTTATTTCACCAAATGCTTATAAAAGGTCAGAGGAATTATAGAAGAGAAGCTTAACTTTATTGTAATGAACACTTATTGGTTTCATAGATCAAGCCCTTTATCTCTATCACTATCAAACAGTTTTTGAACAGCATATGTCTATATTACTCATTTCTATTTTGTTGTTTGAATGTTTGATACATTACAGCAGAAAGCCTGAGTTTGTGTAAAAGGTTTTGGTTTCAGGTAGAGTCTAGTCCAGTGCAGTCATAAAAGCTCATGTGGTGAGAATCATGAAAACTAATGCCACGAGGTTGCGCACATGTGAGTTAAATCATATGATAACTTATGAACTTTGATTTTATAAGCAACAATGCTATTTTCAGACCCTCGAATTTTACTAATTCCTATCAGATTAAGGTTTGATCTGCATCTTTAGAATCACAAACACTTTTTTTTATATTTCCATTTTATACCCTCCTGAAAAAAAGAAATATAGGGATTTACAAATGACACTTTTATACTTTTTGGTCATGTTTTTATTTCACCAAATGCTTATAAAAGGTCAGAGGAATTATAGAAGAGAAGCTTAACTTTATTGTAATGAACACTTATTGGTTTCATAGATCAAGCCCTTTATCTCTATCACTATCAAACAGTTTTTGAACAGCATATGTTTATATTACTCATTTCTATTTTGTTGTTTGAATGTTTGATACATTACAGCAGAAAGCCTGAGTTTGTGTAAAAGGTTTTGGTTTCGGGTAGAGTCTAGTCCAGTGCAGTCATAAAAGCTCATGTGGTGAGAATCATGAAAACTAATGCCACGAGGTTGCGCACATGTGAGTTAAATCATATGATAACTTATGAACTTTGATTTTATAAGCAACAATGCTATTTTCAGACCCTTGACCTTTACTAATTCCTATTATGTTAAGGTTTGATCCGCATCATTAGAATCACAAACACTTTTTTTTTTATTTTTCCATTTTATACCCTTCTGAAAAAAAAGAAATATAGGGATTTACAAATGACACTTTACAGACGTGTTTGGTCATGTTTTTATTTCACCAAATCCCTTTAAAAGGTCAGAGGAATTATCAAAGAGAAGCTCAACTTTATTGTAATGAACACTTATTGGTTTCATAGATCAAGCCCTTTAGTTCTATGACTATCAAACAGTTTTTGAACAGCATATGTTTATATTACCACTTTCTATTTTGTTGTTTGAATGTTTGATACATTACAGCAGAAAGCCTGAGTTTGTGTAAAAGGTTTTGGCTTCAGGTAGAATCTATTCCAGTGCAGTCATAAAAGCTCATGTGGTGAGAATCATGAAAACTAAAGCCTGGAAGTTGCCCACATGTGAGTTTCATTCATATGATAAATTATGAACTTTGATTTTATAAGCAACAGTGCTATTTTCAGACCCTCAACCTTTACTAATTCCTATCAGATTATGGTTTGATCTGCATCTTTAGAATCACAAACACTTTTTTTTTATATTTCCATTTTATACCCTCCTGAAAAAAAGAAATATAGGGATTTACAAATGACACTTTTATACTTTTTGGTCATATTTTTATTTCACCAAATGCCTTCAAAAGGTCAGAGGAATTATCAAAGAGAAGCTCAACTCTATTGTAATGAACACTTATTGGTTTCATAGATCAAGCCCTTTATCTCTATCACTATCAAACAGTTTTTTAACAGCATATGTTTATATTACCAATTTCTATTTTGTTGTTTGAATGTTTGATACGTTACAGCAGAAAGCCTGACCTTGTGTAAAAGGTTTTGGCTCCAGGTATTCTATTCCAGTCTAGACATAAAACATCATGTAGTGAGAATCATGAAAACTAAAGCCTGGAAGTTGCCCACATGTGAGTTTCATTCATATGATAAATTATGAACTTTGATTTTATAAGCAACAGTGCTATTTTCAGACCCTCAACCTTTACTAATTCCTATCAGATTAAGGTTTGATCTGCATCTTCCATTGCAAGAGTGCCCTTCCATTGCAAGAGTTGGAGTTTCCAGTTACTTATTAGTGACTGAAGGTTGTGTTTATTTCTGCTTAAGAACTGTTGCAGTGTGTTTAGTTGATTGATAATAGGAAGCTCCTTTGAGTGACCTACAGTAGTCAGTTGGATACAAGCTAACAGGCCTTGAGTTATATTGCTGACCTCTTTTGACCTAAGCAGAGAAGTAAACATAGTGGTGGCTTCTGACACTTGCAATACGGAAGAGGGTAGAGTCACTTGAGGTGTCACAAAACCTAAAGGTTTTTACAAAGACTTAGGACTCAAAATGCCCAAAAATGCTGACGATTTAGCCTCTGATACCACTTTACCGAGGACTCGGCTTGGTGTAAGGCATGATGAGGCCGATAAATCTTTCCCACTGCCCGTGGTATCTAATACTATGAGCAAGCCGAAAGGCCCTGACTCAAGTGCCATAAGCCATTGGGCTGAGGTAAATTTGGACCCAGTAAGCGCACCCAATTCCGTAGGGCCCCTAATGGCCAGTAATCATACCAATTATATGGCCAGGGCAAAGGAACTATTAACTGCCGATGATAGAGATGCTCACATATTGGGGCCTATCGATAGAAGGCCAAAATTGGCCGAGGATCATATTCATCCATTTGATCAGTTAAAGAGGGAGGTTTTCGACAACCTCGACAATGATTCGATATGTATCATCGTGAATACGTGAATGAAAATTTGGATAATATTTGGGACGATTACCCTCACGATCCATTGGATGATTTACGATTTGAAATGAGTCAAAAAGATGACGAAATTCGACTACTAAACATCAAAATTGACAAAATGGCTGATTCGATGGTTGTAGTCCAAGGACTATTGGAAAGATTCGTCCTGGATCAGAAAGAACAGGATATCTGAGTGAGTAGGACTACAGACATCCCATTGCAAACTCAGGATATGTGTAGAACTTTGCCAATGACGTCTGCAACCTGTATTGCCAATGACCAAAGGTTACCGCAGATGGAAGCAGATGAGTCACAGCAAAAGTTCACAGTCATACCTACTGTGAAATCAAAGGCTTCTATGGAAAAATGGGTAACTGAACTGCTTTCTGTTTGAGAACAAGCAAGTGATATAGTTGCTCAATTTTTCCAAGAGGCTGATGAGGAAGCTGCAGGTAGTCATAAGGAAAGCAAACATACTAGGTCAAAGCACAAACAATCCAAAAAGTCCACACGCGGAAATTCATCAGATTCTGATGACTCCTCAGTGGATGGATTGGAGCCTACTGTGTCAGATTTAGTGAAGGCTGTAAAGCCAAAGCTACTCCTTGATGACATGACTGAGACACAAGTTCTCAGCTTCCTAAATGATTTAGAGGCAGAATTTACATCAGAGACTAACGATAAAATGAAGCTGGCTGCCTTACGAGTGCTTTCTAAGGGTGTACCGAAAGCTACTCCCAAAAGGTTCAAGAGTTACAAAAAAGCCCGTAGGAAGTTGCTCAAAGTGCAAGCTCCAGATTCAAATGTTGGTATGCAAACAAGGGAGCTGATGAACATAAAACAGGAATTTGATGAACCTCCAGTGAAATTCCTCAAGAGAATTGATGTGCTAGTAGACAGATTGTATCCTAATAAGACTGAAGAGTTCAGAGATCGCTTCATAATAGATACCTTTTGTGTAAAGGATCAAAGAGAGAAGTATGGATCAAAGAGAGAAGTTGGATCAAAGTGTAAAGGATCAAAGAGAGAAGTATGAAACATGGCATGATCTAGCAGAAGATGTGCACAAGATAGATAAGCGGAATACAGCTGATTATAAAAAGAGAGGAACTGTGGAATCTGTAATTGTGATAAATGAAGTGATGATGGGTCGAGGGCAAGCTGATGTGGCTTATGTCGGTAGAAATAAATTTGGCAATGCCCAACAAAGGCAGTTTCAAAATAAAGCTATGTGACAGCAAGCAAGGAGAGAGAAGCAAGCCCCGATCCTAGTGTCAGGAAAGAAGGATTCCGATACTTCTGTAGAAGAGAATAACTCACAGGGGACTCAAATGGCTACTACTCCCCAAAAGGGAAAAGAGCTTGAGGAACCTAGCAGAGATTCTGTTCTAGTAAAGTTGTCACAGGAGATTGCGAAGTTGGCTCAATGTTATCAGGAGATAAGCCAAAAGACTGATGCTAAACTGAATGAAATTTCTGCCAAAGTTAATAAGGGCAAACCCCAAAAACCTGGTGGAAACGAGTTCAGGAAACCATATTGTCAATACCATAGAAATAATTCTCATGACACATCGGAATGTAAAACCCTTCAATGGAAAAATGCACAAGGACGTAATTGGGATAATCCATATGGTGGAAACAGAGGTTTCAGGCAACAGTTTGGAGGCTTTAGAGGAGGATATGTTGGCGAGAGCAGTAGAGGAGCTCATGCTGTAGGTTATTATGGTGATACTATGGATTATGATACTTATCAACAGTTCATTGATAACCTGAATAGATTGCCGAATGAGCAACTCTATATGGCACCACAACTGCCAGCCCCTAGCCAACAGCTGATGATCACTGCTCCCCCTCAAGGTCAGGTTCAAATCAGTAACCCTAGCCCAAGTGTGCAAGCGTAGTCAACCATCCACATCGAGTCAGACAGAGTTGGGATCTGCTGGAAGTGTTAATAGCATTGCCACTATGGGTCAAGGTGTTAGTGAGATGAAATGGCTAGGAGTGTTGAAGTGTGCCATGATGAAGGACGATTATTCAAAAGTCACAAAGGCGTTCAAGCATGGTATAATTCCTAATCAGGAGGAATGATTAAGGTTTTCTAAGTTTCCTCAAACTCTCCCATTTCACATAAATGTGATCATATGTAATACTGACACCAAGGCTTTAGTGGATACTGGTGCTCAGTGTTGGGTGATGTCTTCATGCTTTCTTAAGGAAGCTTTTGATGAAGAATATACCGGATATCCTGAGATACTAAAAGTCACTGTTGCTGATGGTGCAGTAGTACATGCACATGGTTACATACAATTCAAAATGCATTGTGAATTTGGAGTTTTCCTGGTGAAGGCCATAATCATTCCTAATGCGGAGGAAAATCTCATAATTGGAACGGATTTTTTAGCACATCCGGATGTTGGAACGATGATAAATTTTGGTAAAGGTATCATGAAACTTAATGGAGTTCAGAAAGCTATAAGTGTTGTACCTGAAGATCACGTGAGTCATATACAAGCTATTGATTGTATAGGGGAAGCACCTATAGTACATTCAAGTCCTGAAGAGGATCAATACCCCAGGATCTGCCAATTAGGTATAGTGGTTCCAGTGGTATCATGTACAAAAGTATACATAACACAGGGAACTGATGTGCTTATCAAGGCAAGATTATGGGAATGATCATCTAAAACAGACCTGAATTGTTTGGTCATAGAGGGAAATAAAGAAGAAAAGAAGTTCAGAGTTGATAGCACACTGGTTGATGGTAAATGGGAAGATTTGGTTCTGATGATTTCGAATGATAGGGGTTCCCGATGCCAATTGCAACCTAACCAGGTTGTAGGCTACTGTGACTCAATATTACAAGAAAATTCAGAAGTATCAGAAGTACAAAGTACGAGTTGTGGGATATTCAGTGTTGAAGATAATTTTAATGCCACTCCCAGAATGTCTGTGCATGATGCATTGGCATTTAGGGAAGCGCTATATAAAATGATCTCCAAGGCTGATATCGATGAGGAATTGAAGGAAAGAGCTGTGGCAAAACTGTCTAAATACAGGGATGTTTTTTGCTTACCCAATGATCCCTTAACTACAACACCGTATCTTATGTGCAAAATCGATACTGGTAATGCAATGCCAGTGGCAAAACATTATTACAGAGCTTCCACTAACCAAAGATCAGGGATTAGAGCTCAAGTCCAAGACATGTTAGATAAAGGAGTTATTGAACCCAGCGGGTGACTGTGGGCTGCTCCACTTTTCCTAGTTGGGAAAAAGGACGGTTCCACAAGAGCAGTTGTAGATTTCAGAGGTATAAATGGAGTTACTAAGGGTGATAGGTATCCTATACCTAGAATGAATGATTATTTGGATTGTCTAGGTAATGCCAAATTTTATACCACCTTAGATCTAAAGTCTGGATATTGGCAAGGAGAAAACTGCATTTATATGTCAGGAAGGCCTATGTCAGAGGGTCAATTCCTCTGACCTTTGGTCCTCTAACTACCTCACTTTCATTTTCTAAAGTTCCTTTGTTGTTAAAGTGGTTTCATTTATTCTTGGGTAAACAAACCGGTAAAACGGTTTGTGTCATATACATTTTTGGTTCAAAAATACATAAATGGTGACGTGAATGTTTTGCATGCATCTGGCAAGTCGATGTTAGACGCGTTGCAGTTTGTTTCATTATTATTATTATTACGTCTTGTTGTGATCTGGTCGCGTCTCTTTTGCGTCTTCGAAGAAGACCTGTGGCGACTGTGGAAGGATAGCGGACGCATCTATTGTACGTATTAGCGTGTGTGTCGATTTCGCGTCGCGGACTCGTCTAGAGGATTCCCGAGGACCTGAGAAGATCTCCGACGTTCCAATTTTGATCGAGGAGAGTAGTGAGTGGTGGTTCAGCAGCTAGGTAGATATTTTTGTCAGGCTTTCAGCTTAGGTCGTGGATTAAGACACCCGAAGGTCCCTGGGGCTCTGTGCACAGGGACAGAAAGAAGGGTCAGTGACTTAGGGAGGAAATCAGTGTTGTGTTCGCGTTTTGGCACTTAGTATTCCGTTTATTACTTGCTCACCGTTGTATTCTCACTTTTGTCATTTCCCAAAATAAATATCGTTGTTTCTCACGTCTCTGTGACCTGCAGTGGGACCGTGTCTAGCACCGGGTTAGCGTCAGGGGCCGTACCAGATTGGATCTCCCAAGAACCGCAGCTAGGTAGCCGAGGGCATACGACCGCTTATACGACATTGGTGACTTGTACAGCTACGAAGGAAAAGGATGAAGAAAGCATCGAAACCGAAATTAACGGTAGGGAAACAACCTGGAAGACGACCAAAGGTAACATTATTACAAACCGAAGTAAATAAAGAGGATCAAACCGAACGAATGGCAAATATGGAGGCAACCATCGAGCAAGTAGCGAAGAAATTTGCGAATTTACCCGAGGATAGTGATAAAGATCAAACTATTGATGCGGAAACGTATGATTATGCGGATCACCGGATACAGATGTCCTCTGATTCAGTATCATCTTTTGAGAAAATTAGTTTACCCCCCGAAACGAATGCGGTATCATTTTATAACTCCAGATATACGCCTACAGTACCGAAAGCTGACACGAAGGTCAACATTGAAGCGAAACCGAAAAACGAAATGGAAAGGATAACGAGTGGAAATATACAGGATGTGGCCACTTTAGCCATCCTGGAATCCATGCAAATCAGCTAATGCCGTTAATGTAGAAAGAACGAAGGCGGCGTTACGAGAACAAGAAATATTGGATCAACTCATGCGAGAAAGAGCGGAACGCAAGTTATGGGAAGAAAAATTTCGGGAACAAGAACAACAAAATTCAAGAAAGATAATGGAAGAAGTTGAAAAGCAAATGCGGGAACTGATGAAGAAAATGGACAAAAGACCTGACGAAAGAATATTAAATACTGGAGATATGGAGATACTTCCGTCTGAAACGGTCAAAGACCATTTAGACAGGAGTTTGGAAAGAAAATTGAACTGGTTCGAAAACCACTTGGCTCAGGCTCAGGCTCAGGCTCAAGGTGCCCAACATCGAATGATGGAAGAAGATATACCAACCACGTCATGGAATCAAGGAAGAGAGCAACCCATATCGGGAGGAAGTCCTCGAAATCCGCAAGAGTATGGAAGATATTGTGAAGATCCTGAAAAAAGAATGAAGATAAT
Source organism: Romanomermis culicivorax (assembly GCA_963922205.1). Lineage (NCBI taxonomy): Eukaryota > Metazoa > Nematoda > Enoplea > Mermithida > Mermithidae > Romanomermis > Romanomermis culicivorax. Next base: position 909,174 of record CAWUHX010000094.1, on the reverse strand, counting down.
TTTAAGCCGAATGAAAAATAAAGAAATATCCGATAAAATGGAGGCTGCAGAAATACTCAATTTTTTCGCCTGTTTGGAAGGCACATTCAAGCCTGAAGACACAGAAGACCTGAGAATTGAAGTACTTTGGCGTTGTTGCGATTTTGAAACGTCGACTTATGTAGACAAAAATGGCAGCTATGAAGAAGGGAAAGCAAGGGTAATCAGAATGATCGCCCCCAAAATGGATACTCCTGCACTTAGAAGGGAATTACATGATATGAAAAAACGGAAAGGGGAAACTACAAAGGATTTTTTGCGACGAATCAAGACGTATGTGCATTTATTGAACTATGAAAAAACAGAAAAAGAAGGAAATCGAATTGTTATTGAAACATATTTTCACAAGGCTCCAGTATACGTCCAAACTCGGATGGAAGGTCGGCTCCACGAATTCAAAAATATCGCCTCTTTGGCAGAATTCGTAAATAAATTGAAAGCCGATACGACGGCCAGGAAGGAATTCAGCGAAGAACAACAAGACGGCGAAGATGATCGGCTGAATCGAGTCTATGAAAACTGAAGATTTAATAATTTGCAGATTCGTCAGCAGGATAGTAGTATAGGTCAACAACAACAAATTGCAAGGCCTCAGCAAATTTTTCCACCTCCACCAGCATTTCAAAACCCCGTATCTCAACAAGATATTATGAAGATGGTCAATGATGCAATAAGGAACCAGGGCCCTCCAGCTCTTAATCGTTGGGGAGTTAATAATAATTCTAATAACACTCAATACAATAATCTACCTGATCGAGTTTTGGGAAATCCATATCGTCGACCGTATTGTTCATACCATAAGTCCAATAGCCACTCGTCCGAAAACTGTTTTATTCTTCACCCGGAACTGATTCAACCAACGGATCAGGGAAGGCCGTGGAATCGTGGTAACAATTTCTATAATCGAAATTTCGACCATCGCAGTGGTTTCGTGAATCGTGGACGAGCCGGTTTTGCAAATTTTGGTCAACGGATGCCATACCATAATAATATGGAACAGAATCCAAATGCGGCATATTATTATCGTCAAAACAGTGTCCCCCAACCACCACCGAATATCGCACCACCAACAACATCGCAACCGATCAATAATCCTCCGAATAATTGCATAAATGTTATAAATTCACAAGAGGCTAAAAAACAAGACAAACCAGAAATTATAGCCCTAGATGGAGTACTTATAGAAAATTATGAGTTAAGTTTGGCGAATGTTATCAGCTCTACTTCAGAAGCAAAGCCTAGACTCGCCAATGATAACGAACATTTATTTTTGGAAATTTTCGCAAATGTCAACCATTGTTAATACCCGTCAAAATACGTGGAGAAGAATTTAAAGCTCTAATCGATACGGGAGCACAATCTAGCTTCATGAGGACAGATACAGCGTCGAGATTACTGAATATATCAAAGACAAAATTTCCGATTTTGAATTCAGTAGTAACAGCGGTTGGAAAACGCGTAACAACATATGGTCCTACATTCATATACGTTGGAACTGGTTTTGGAAATTTCCTCGCTAGATTCGCATTGCTAGATAACCTAAATGAAGGTATTATATTGGGTCTAGATTTTCTAACCCATCCTAGTATACAGGCGTCTATTGATTTTCGAAACGGCCACATACGCCTAGCGAATGTAGAAAGACAGATAATTAGTGAAACGCTATTCGACGATACGCAAATACCGCCGCGGTTGCCAATTCCTGCGAATCCGATGGTTTTGGATTATGTACCCATAAAGGAGGAAATTAAGGAGGAAGATTTGCCTGGGTTAGAAAGTGATGATGATCAAGTACAAGTAATGCGAATTACCGAAATGAACGAGGAAACCTTTATTTGGACAAAAAATGGGACGTACATTCCCCCGAATACCACTTCCTTTGTACAAGCTGTGGTTTGGCCACAGAAAGATTGGACAAAGGGTCCCATAGTGATAGAAGAAACGGGGAAGAATACTTTGTTCGATGTTGATGCCTCAATTGTGGACGCCAGGGATAATAATTTCCGAATTCTACTAATAAACAAAACCAACAAGGGGATAAAATTGCGTAGTAACGAGCTAATAGCAAAATCCAAAACGAAATTCATGGGGCCAGAATTTGACGAAAAGATACATCAACTTCAGTCAGAACCGCAAACCTAACAGCAGAGCGAACCAGAATTTATCAAAATCATAACGCAGTTAGTGAAAGAATCAAGTATTGATCAACAAGGGCAACAACAGCTTATGAACGTCCTACTTAAACATAGGCACACATTTAGTATGAAGAACGACCCTCTGACGATGACTCATGAGGCACAACACAGAATCGACACAGGAGACGCGTTGCCGGTCCAAAAGCACTACTGGAGAGCCCCTATAATGCAAAGAGATATTATCCGTGAACACGTAAAGGATATGATGGAAAAAGGGGTCATTGAGCCCTCTAGAAGCCCTTGGGCTGCACCATTGTTTTTAGTGGGCAAGAAAGATGGCACGTGGAGACCAGTAGTCGACTACAGAGGAATCAATCAAGTGACAAAGGACGATAAATTCCCGATACCTCGAATTGACGATTATTTAGATGCGTTAGGAGGTGCACGCTATTTTTCGACTTTGGATCTAAAGTCCGGATACTGGCAGGTACCCATGCATTCAGAATCGAAGGAAAAGACAGCATTTATATGCCAAGACGGTCTTTTCCAGTTTAAAGTAATGCCATTTGGGCTTAAAAATGCTCCCGCAGAATTTCAGCGTCTCATGGAGTGAATTCTCTATCCTTATGTGTGGAAAATATGTTTAGTATATATTGACGATGTGATAATCTTTTCAAAAACGGTCGAGGAGCATTTAGAAAATATAGAGACTACTTTTCGATGTCTGACAAACGCAAACCTCAGATTGAAACCTGACAAATGCTCCTTTATGCCAGCCAGCGTAAAATTTTTAGGCCACATATTGGACAAAAATGGAATGTCAGTTGACCCCCAGAAGATAGAAGCGGTAAAAAATTTTGAAATACCCAAGTCCATCAAGCAGCTGCAAAAATTTTTAGGATTAGTACAATGGTCCAAACGATTCATACATAACCTAGCTTTTATCGCCCAGCCTTTATTTAAAGCCCTCGTAAAAAAGAATAGGAAAGAGAAGTTTGAACTTTCGGAAGAACAGTTAACAGCTTTTAAAGGGGTAAAAAACGCCCTAATGACGGCACCCTTTCTGCGGTACCCAGTATTCGATGGATCGGCGAATTTTGTAATTCAAACGGATGCGTCGGGGACAGCAATAGGTGCGATTCTGTACCAGGAAACACAAAATGACCGATGGACAATAGCTCACTCGAGTAGAGTTTTAAACGATGCCGAAACAAGGTATTCCACAACGGAGAGAGAGTGTTTAGCCGTAGTTTATGGATTCAAACAATATCGACATTACGTTATGGGGTTTAGGGTCACAATCAGAACAGATCATAAACCACTTACGTGGCTCTCCGCAGAAAAACAACAAAATCAAAGGCTATTGAAATGGGCCTTATATATTGGACAGTTCAACTACACATTTGAATACGTAGCCGGACGTGAAAATGCCTTTGCAGATTTTTTGTCAAGATCCCAGGAGAAAGAAAAGGTCCGAAACAAGAAACGAGAAGGTAACGAAGAAATCGAGGACAAAAATGTGGATACGGAACCTGAATGCATGGCGGTAACAAGAGCCATGACAAGACAGATGCTTGAACCAGAGACACAAGAAGTATTTATTGATCCTCCACCACCGACTCAGCAAGAAATAGACCAAACGCCAGAGGAAGCAAAAAAGGAGTCTGACTTATTCTCTCTGGAATTGATCAAGAAACAACAGCGATTAGATCCGAAGTTGGCGGATATTATTCGGAATATCGGTGAAAACAGCTCAAAAAAATACTTCAACAGTTTTCACTCGGAAAACGAAGTATTATACCGGGAAAGTATCCACGGAAGAAATCAATCAGTAATTCCTACCAAGCTTAGGCATCTTGTTTTACACCAATACCACGGCGATACCTTGATGGGACATCAAGGGATAGATAGAATTATTGCCGCAATTGGGAATAAATTTTGGTGGTCAAATATGGAAGACGACATCATTAAGTGGATAAAATCCTGCGTCTTATGCCAATTATGTCGCCCAATAGCGAACCCAATTCAACCACTCAACCCCATACCCGTTTCCTACCCTTGGGAAATAGTAGCTACCGATGTGGTTAGTATTTCGCCCTTACGAGAAAAGAGGCCATATGTTATCGTATTTATGGATTATTTCACAAAATGGGTAGAGGCCAAGTGTATTCCCGATCAAAAAGCCGATACTATAGTAAAGGCGTTCATGGAAAAAGTAATTTATACCCACGGGACGCCAAAACACTTGCTGAGCCACCAAGGCTCAGCGTACATGTCCGAATTAATGCCCAACGTGTGCGACCTCCTCAAAATAAAGAAAATAAATACGACACCATACCACCCGCAATGTAATGGTATGGTGGAAAGATTTAATAGAACGCTAATTGAGCAGATTAGGAGAGTGGCAATTACCGACCCGGATGACTGGCCCCATTATTTGGAACAGATTTTATTTGCGTATTGGATTACGCCTCACAAAACTACGAAAAATTCCCCCCATAGCCTATTATACGGACACGAGGCAAGGTTCCAGATAGATAACGAGATAGCAAGGCCAATAATTATTCAGAATAATTATGACACCTATAGATACATGTTAACGGAGCACCTCCTTAACACGTATAAAATTATAAACAAAAATCATAAAAAAGCGGCAGCCGAGAGAAAACTACAGTATGATAGGAAGGCTCGGGAAAAGACGTTCCAAACGGGAGAACTTGTTCTCTACCAGAAAGGAATTATAAAAGGGAAAGCCGTCACTACAAATGACGGCCCCTATGAAGTAATTGAAAGACAAAATTTAGATAAAAATGTCATAAAAATACGCCGCGCTGGGAAACCAGATTCGCGTGTACAAATAGTTTCCGTAAATCGCATAATGCCTTTTGTTACGCGGACACCCGATTTTTACTGTAGCCCATAATTCATTTTATCGTTTTATTTGTGCGTTGTGTTCAAATTTTGTTTTATGTGTCCTTTTTTAATGTTCCTTGTATCATAATTTTCCCCATTTTTTCCCTTTTTTCTCCCTTCGAATTTTTATCGTTCTAACTTATTTTTGGCAATTTTATGGCAGTTTTAGGCAGTTATAAAAAACTACGACGCCGGAAAACCTTTTAATGGGCAAAATTACATTTTTTCACGCGCTCGGTGTGAAGAAATCAAAATGTTTATAAGTCCCGAACAAACCCTTCCCGAGTTATAGATCCCATAAAAATCGAAGGCGTTATGGAGCTATTTTTTAGATTTCATTTGCAAAATATTATAATATTCATTATTATCGTCGACTGGAGGATTTTTGAAGTTCAAGTTCGAACGCAATATGGCCACGTCCAGTTTCGTCCAAGTAGATAATAGTTTCGGGCAGCTGCAAGATCGCCAAGATAATACAAATTTCCAACTCAGTAGTAAGTGTTAAAGGGTAAAATATGTGGTAGAAATTTTTTATTCGGAATGAGACTCTAAATTGACCGCGCGGCAATTTATATGCCGACGATTTTGGGTATTTGAGAGACTGATCAACTCACCTATGTCCAAATTTATTCTTGTGCATTTGAGTCGTTTTGTTTCGAAATTATCACAAAAATTGTAGTTAAAAAATTGTATGAAAATTTTAAGATTACAATGTTCGAAGATTGGTACGCTCAACAGATATTTTTAATTATTTTACGTCGTTGTTCGGTGTGCCTCATGCGGCCATCGAGGAACCGTTATTTCTTGCGCCCGAGAACATGAAAGCATTTATTAAGGCGATAAATCAGTCAAAATTCAGAGGACGAGTAGTCATGGCGCTAGATACCGAAAGTGGGAGGAAACCCAAAACGGCGGGTTCAAAACCCAGCGACGCCTTGCGGCTCTTGACAATTTCGACCATATGTGGGAAAAACTTTATAATAGATCTGAAGTTTTGGGACAGAGAACATTTTCACAAGGTATATAACACAATTTTTCACGAAGAAAATATTATCGTCGGTTTCCACATCCGAGAAGACATCACGCTAGTCTTGACTAGATTCGGGTATTTAGATCAAGAAAAAGAATTAGCCCGAAAAAAGCGTGACAATATCGATTACATCTTGTCGTGCTGCGTTTATGATCTAGAAATCGTGTTAGCCGAGATGAAAGATAAAGCAAAGACAAGGATGGTAGGAATTAGTCCGGAAGCCCTGAACTTAAAGGCCTTTATGACGGAAATTTTGTTTTTGTGGGCTGATGCTTTTAAGATTTCGTGGGGCCAATTGAGCTCTCTAGAATTTCGGCAGTTAATGGAAGCCGACAAATTAAACATAGAAGTTTTACGATACGCGACGTTCGATGCGCGTGGGTCTCTTCTATGTTTCTTGGCATTGTTACGATACAGGTTCGCTATTGATGTGCAAAATAGTTTCAAATTATATCCTCACGATACGATGGAGCCAGAGTTGGTGGCCGATTTAGCCCGAAGGTTTTGAGAAACGTTCGAAGACAAATATACAGACCCGCAGTGGAAAGGCGCGTACGGGGTAGAAGAGATGACAGGCAATATCAATGCGTTATACTTCATGATGCGCGGGGAAGCAATCGCAACTTATAAATTATCGGAAGAGCAAGCGTCTGGAAGTTTCTATTGTCCTCCGCATTTCTCGAATAGCGAAAAATACCCGCAACCAGTACCCCGCGGTTGGTACCCGTGGGTAGAAAGAAAGGTAAAAGCATCACGGAAAAGAAAAGATGCGGAAGAATCAGAAGGAGGGCCCACCAACGATTGGGATCTAGAAGATATACTAGCTGCACGGCAGTTCCGACGACCAATAGAGCCACGAGAAATGGAAATGAAACAAGGAAGGTGGCCTAGTAAAGTGATTCACTTTACGAATAATGTGCGGGAACAGGTATCGTCGCTTAGGGACTATTACCATAAAAAAATCAATCGATCGATTGTCCCTGTGGTCAAGGAGTTGTACGAGAAGAATATAAATCCTCTCATTTATTTCTTGTGGCCTCATTCGGCGCAAGAATGGAGATCTTGGGTGCCTGGGTTTACTTCGGGTATGTGGTCCACCGTATGGAGAAACGAACAAGAGCGAATCGAATTTATGAAATGGATGGGCCAAGATCTTGTGAATAACAAAATGACCGAACAAACAGAACAAATGATGGAACGATATCCGAAGGTACGCAGGCAGAAGTTGGTCCAAAATATTTTCTGTGTACTACCTATAAAATGGATACCGCGTTCCTTGAAAGAACCCGAAGAAGAAATAGAAACGGATCTACGCGAAAACTCTATTTTTTGAATCATAACTTTTATAATGTGTTTCATTTTTTGCATGTTCATGCGGCTAGCAAAAATCTCATTTATTTGAATGTTTCCGCATCTATATTCGAGGCTAAGGACCTATGGGTCCCCAGCACTTCTGCAACTTTCAAGTCTGTAACTAAGTGGGACGATTCGGATCTGACTCCTCAAGTAGAAGTTGTGGTCCCGGCTAGCCAGGGTCCTACAGAAGAAACTTCGAAGGAGCAGACAGAAAATGTACCCTCTAAAATCGAGAATTTGAATGTTTCAGGTATCGAAATGGAACAGGAAAAGCCCGTGGAAGTGATCATCGCGGATCCCCCCATGACCAATGCACCCATTGACGATAGCAAAAATGTCGTACAGGAAGAGAAATTGATGGAAATAGTCGAGCCCGAACGCCAAATACAACCCGATATGGAAAAATTGACAGAGCAGATAAAGGAGATGCAAGAAAAAATAGAAACGTTAGAAAAAGAGAAGTATGGGAAAGCCGCGATTGAGCTGGCAAAGCAGTTGGAAAGTGTCAACACCGAAGAAGAGGAGACAAGCGAAGAACCATATGTGGAAGTCGTTTCCGAAATCGGAAGTGAGGACGAAGCTCCCGAAACTAACGTTTTGCCCGCACCGCCGGTGTATGCCAAGGCTGGTGGGCAGAGTGTAGAAAATATAACCAACCCTGGAAAATTTGCGAGAGTGATGCACAATAAAAGACAGGAAAAAGAAAATCGAATATCAAAGGAGGAGAACAAAGCTGAATTGGACCAAGTAAAAAGCGGAAAGTTCTATCAACCGCCTGGAAACCCGAATGACAAAATCAAGTACCGACGAGGCCTCGGGAAACGTGGGCAACTCTTAAAGAAAGCTTTGAAAGAGGGAAAGTACGTCATCGATTTCCAATATGGTAGAGTGTCTCTGTCAAATCCGTGTGTTCAGAAGTATCTTGCACATATGGAGCCCGCTTTGGATGAAGAGGTAGCTCTTATGACCACGGACTTGATAAATCGTATTTACGACGAAGCGGGAGTCGAAATCGAAACAATACGTTACTATGAACTGCAATTTCACGTATTGCAGGCCAATTTACCAGAAAAATTGTGGAACATATTCGAGAATCAATTGACAGAATGGGCCACAACTCGGGCCCCGGAGAAAGCCTATGAAGCCACAGTGTGGGCTTGCGCCTGTCTATTTATGAAACTGTCGCGGTTGGGCAGGATTCCACAGAATTTCGCTGGATTCCATTATCAGGCTCATGCCTACGTTACCATGAAACTGCGCCGCGAATTCAATGCCAGGCAAGAAGGAGCAGCTAGTAATTTTCATACGTTATACGCCTCTTGCCAGTCCAAGGGGTCAGGGTTAGCGTATACAATTGCGAAAGCCATCCTGCAGGATAAAAGAGACCCAGAACCAAATTATACGAATATTCAAGTTTGGAAGAAGGAAACTGATAATACGGATCCGCGAATACGCTTTTGGGAAGTTATCGATAAAAAGAAGGCTCATGATCTAGTGGAAGTCGAGAAAAGATTAAAGAAGAAAATCGGGTACCGAGTCAAGCACCCCTACAGCAGGCCTGCGGCAGGCAAGGTATCCAAGCATTGGACGAGGAAAGACGATGATAAGCAGGAAAGAGGGAAATCGGCGACGCCAGAAAAGGAAAGGAAAAGGAGATATGAAAGTAGGCAGCGGGACGAAAGTCGACAGGAAAAATCGATGTCGAGAGAGAAAAGACGAAGAGAAAATGAGGAAGAGAGCTGGCGTAAAGAAATTGAAGAATACGAAGAAAAATTCGAGCGAAAGGAGAAAGAGAAAAGAGAAATGGAAGAAAAGAAAGGGAATCGAAAATCTCGAAGCTGAAAAAGGACACCGGGATACTATCAACACGATGATCGATTGGACGTGTCCTATTCCAGTTGAATGGCTTCACTGGATAGGCCTAGAGCCAGTGAAGCGAGTCAACAAGGAGTATCGATGGCTGACCCGAATGCAATGATGATAGCGCAACAGCAGCAATTACCGTACATGCCGCTGAATTATCTGGGATTGCCCATGGTAGGAGTTGACTGTATGAATCGCCCTCTCTTTTCAGGCCAAGTATTGCCCAATACAATGATACCCCCGCCACAGCAATTTCAAGTATCGCAATTTCCGGTTTTACAATTCCAGCCGGGGCAACAACAATATTATCACCAATTCTTGGTTCCGCCCGGGCTTCAAATGCCGCCACCAACAGTAATTCCGCTGATACGTAACGTACAAGGCGAAGAAAGGATGGAAATTCCGGGGACGTCGACGGGAATGCAACTGCCGCAAGTACCGCCGCCGATAGGGAACCCCGATAATATATCGCCGCTGAAGAGGGAACAAGGTATCGGTCAGCCTGGCCGGGACCACAGTGGTCATCGACAAAAGTAAATTATTTGTTAACAATGACCCCGCTCTTTGTGAGGTCACTATAAACATAATCATTTCATGTTGTAAATTTTTCGGATATTGCATAGGTCACTTATTTTTTTTTCTTTTCCGAGCGGTAGCATTACAAAATGAAAAACTGGTTGTGCCACTTTAAAAAATTGCCTTAAAATTGCCTCTCGTACTAATCTCAGTTTTTTGTTTCGTTTATTTTTTCTTTTCGTCTGTGTTTTGTTTTATTCGAACCTGCACAAGCATATTTTGTACCTCCTTTTCGGTGAATTTGTAAATGATAATCCCAATCTCGTATTTTCGTAAATTTTGGCCATTCTTTTCCTTCCAAAGCAGTTGCCAACTAGCATCGTGCAGTGTGTAGGCAGCTTTCGCGTAACCATTTTTACATTTTTCTTTACCTTTTTTCAAAAACATATTTTCACTTCAAATTCTTTTTCTGTGGCACAGGCCGTGTTATTGGTTTAAGTTTACCCATTAATAAGGCAAAATCACTTTAACAACAAATACCATAAATATTTTTGGTTCAAAAATCTAGACAGCCAAAGGGCCAGAGGATTTGGTTTTTCGGGCATCCTTTCTCCCTGGGGGCAGATAATACCAAAGGCGTTGGGGGGGCCAGTGTCCGGCCAAGGGGCCAGAGGAACAACGGCGGCGGAAATTGTGAAAGTCTTGCGGGCTCTCCACAGTCAATAACCCCCCTCCGGAGAGGACGGAGACGAACGCCAAAATCGATGAAGGAGGAGCCGCCGATAACAAACACATCGACGGCAGTGGGGAGCGGCCCACAACTTAATCCGGGTACCCCGGGGATCGCCGCCGGTACGATTTTATTTTTTTTATTTGGTCAAATTCGGCTCGAACGCCGTGAACGCTATTCGTTCGAACATTTCATTCTTTGTTTTATAATTCGGGATCAACCCGCCCACGGGGCATTTTTATTCGTGAACTTTTTAGCGTCGGGGGTAGCACCCAGCGCCATCGGCCCCATAGTGTAGCGATACCATTCGATACGGACATTTTATTTTTTATTGTTTACCATTGCGTCAACGGCGCGTAGCGTCGTTTCTTGGAACACTTGGAGGCGTCGATCGTCGGCGTCGAGGGTCTGGGGCCCTTGGGGGACCTCCTGACTTTTCCCTTCGCTGGCGGGAAAAGTCTTGCCTTTGGGGGGGAGGGATGTCAGAGGGTCAATTCCTCTGACCTTTGGTCCTCTAACTACCTCACTTTCATTTTCTAAAGTTCCTTTGTTGTTAAAGTGGTTTCATTTATTCTTGGGTAAACAAACCGGTAAAACGGTTTGTGTCATATACATTTTTGGTTCAAAAATACATAAATGGTGACGTGAATGTTTTGCATGCATCTGGCAAGTCGATGTTAGACGCGTTGCAGTTTGTTTCATTATTATTATTATTACGTCTTGTTGTGATCTGGTCGCGTCTCTTTTGCGTCTTCGAAGAAGACCTGTGGCGACTGTGGAAGGATAGCGGACGCATCTATTGTACGTATTAGCGTGTGTGTCGATTTCGTGTCGCGGACTCGTCTAGAGGATTCCCCGCGACCTGAGAAGATCTCCGACGTTCCAATTTTGATCGAGGAGAGTAGTGAGTGGTGGTTCAGCAGCTAGGTAGATATTTTTGTCAGGCTTTCAGCTTAGGTCGTGGATTAAGACACCCGAAGGTCCCTGGGGCTCTGTGCACAGGGACAGAAAGAAGGGTCAGCGACTTAGGGAGGAAATCAGTGTTGTGTTCGCGTTTTGGCACTTTGTATTCCGTTTATTACTTGCTCACCGTTGTATTCTCACTTTTGTCATTTCCCAAAATAAATATCGTTGTTTCTCACGTCTCTGTGACCTGCAGTAGGACCGTGTCTAGCACCGGGTTAGCGTCAGGGGCCGTACCAGATTGGATCTCCCAAGAACTGCAGCTAGGTAGCCGAGGGCATACGACCGCTTATAGGACACCTATATCAGTTTAAAGTTATGCCTTTAGGACTTAAAAACGCACCTGCAGAATTTCAAAGAATAATGGAAAGAGTGTTGCACAGTCTAGTCTGGATAGTCTGTCTGGTCTACATTGATGATATCATTGTGTTCTCCAAGACTTATGAAGAACATTTGGAGAATTCGGAGTTGATCTCGCAAGCTCTTTGGAAAGCAAAGCTAACACTTAAACCGGAGAAGTGCAAATTTCTTCCAAAAAGTGTTCATTTTCTTGGACACATACTGGACGAAAATAGAATCTAACCAGATTCGAAAAAAGTAAAGGCTATTACGGAATTCAAATTTCCCAATAGCGTTAAGCGTATGCAACGATTTTTGGGGATACTGCAATGGTATAAGAAATTTATCAAAAACCTTGCAAATCTTGCAGAACCGTTGTATAAGCTTACCGCTATGGGAAAGAAGAAGTTCTGAGCAACAGAGGAACACCGCCAAGCGTTTGAGGAACTGAAAAAAGCACTCACCTCAGTGCCATTTCTACGGTATCCTGTTTTGGATGGAACTGCAGAGTTCATTCTCCAAACAGATGCCAGTGGAAGCGCACTGGGAGCAGTACTTTATCAGAAGACTAAAGATGACCAGTGGGTAATAGCCTATAGCAGCCGAATCCTTAAGCAAGACGAGATGAAGTGGTGTGCTACAGAGCGAGAATGCCTAATGGTTGTCTATGGTCTTAAAGTTTACAGGCACTATTTGTTTGGATAAAAGGTATTGATCAAAACTGATCATAAACCTTTTTTGTCTATGAAAGTAAACACTCAAACCAATGATAAATTGAAAAGATGGTATTCCATCATAAATCAATTTAATCATAGATTGGAGTATGTGCCCGGTGGACAAAATGCAATGGCACATTTTCTCTCCAGGAAAGATGAACCTGAAGACGCGAAGGACAAGAACCCACCAAAATGGGAATATGTCTTAAAAATTCAATTTGGTAATTTCGGAACTCAGACCAGTGAAATTGAAAGCCAAATAGTGGTACAACAATTTCAGAGGACAAGGGACGAAGAAATTGAAAGTAGAGACGAAAAAATTGTCCCAGAGCAGACCAAGGAATTGACAGATACCCAGGCATTGACACATTGCACCGACTACCAAAGATATATTGCAAGTCAGAGATGAAATGCAGAAGCTTACGATAGTTCATGCAGTCACAACCAGAAGACAAGCAAAATTTCAGGATCAGAGTACACCAAATCAAGGACAAAGTACATCTGTACCAATTGATCCTGAAATCATTGCTTGACTTTTCCCGAATAGAGAGAAAGAGTTTGAAGAGGTGGAGGAAGGAGAAAAGGAAGAAAAGGATGATGATAAGATCAATTATCCAATTGATCTAAAGGTTATGGCTCAATTGCAAAAAGAAGACACTAATTTTACCCCAATTTGGGAAAGATTAGGAGTCAAAAGCACTACGAAGTATCATAGTGGATTCTATGAGGATAACGGAGTTCTTTATAGGGAAACTGAGGGACATGGCCAGGATCAGATCGTGGTCCGGAATTCCCTCAGAGACAGCATTCTTCACCAATATCACGGAGCCGTTATAATGACACACCAAGGGTTCAAAAGAACTCTGGGTATTGTCAAGCAGCGGTTCTGGTGGCCTGGCATTGAAAAAGATGTCAGAAATTGGTTGAAGTTTTGTCCTGTCTGCCAAGTGGCTACTCCCGGTAAAAGCTCCATATCCCCATTGATACCCATTATACCGGAGGGTCCCTTCGATATTGTGTCTATGGACATAGTAGGGATTGCTCCCTTGAGGAAACGTCAACCATATGTCATTGTCTTTCAGGACTATTTCACTAAATGGGCTGAAGCTATATTGATTCCTGATCAGACGGCTGAAACCATAGTGGATGCATTCTTAGAGCATGTGATATTTAGGCACGGTACCCCAAGAAAACTTCTTCCTGATAATGGATCTGGATTTAATTCAGATCTTATGAAAGCAGTCTGTAAACTGTTAGAGTGCAGAAAAATTTTCACAACAGCATACCACCCACAGGGTAATGGTATGGTTGAGAGATTTAACCAAACTCTAATAAAGCAGCTGCGAAAAGTTGCAATTGAGGATAACAATAAATGGCCAAGGTACCTCAGCCCAGTGGTATTTGCATATAATGCCACACCTCATGCAGCAACGAAATGCTCACCATTTTCACTGCTGCGGGGGCATGAGGCAAATTTTGGTATCAATTTCACTTCTGCTCTTAGAATAGTCATGCCTAATGACTATGAGGCTTATAAGCATGTTTTGGCTACCCATCTTACAAATTTGTACGAAAGTATCGCCGAGAACATACAAAAAGCCGCTAAGGACAGCAAGAAATATTTTGATAACAAAATTAAAACTTCTGGTTTTAAAAATCAAGATTGGGTTCTGTTGAAAGTAGACAGACAGAAAAAATTGGGGTTACCTTGGCAAGGACCATATATCATCATCGATGACAAAAGATTGAAAGACAATGTGCTCACAATAGCGCATTGGAATAACCCGCTTAAAAAGCAGGTTGTATTGGCAAGTAGGCTAAAACACTTTCGATACGAAGGTACCAAATGGTCTCGACACGAAATGTCGCAGGTCTTCCGGGATACTCCAGTTAATGCAACTGGAAATCTCGCCGAGACTGAAGATCATCTGGTCGTTATTCCTGTGTCTAAAAAATTTTAGCAGAAAATGCCGTATACGTGTATTTTATGTCAATAAAATTTTTATTTTTTGTGTTATTTAACCGATTTATATTCGTTTAATATCTTCTTAAAATTTGTGTAGTGAAGGGTCAAATTTTCAGATTAATATTGTTAATTTGTACACCGGACGCTAAAATTTTTTGGGTTACATTTTTGGAGGTTTACGACCAATTTTCATTTTCAATTTCAAAAGTCGTGTTTTTTCTGTGCTCCACATTGCACAAATTTTTTCGAAAAAATTTTTTGTCCAGCCCAAGGACCCGATAAAATTATTTTTGGTAATTTTGTATATTGTATTGATATTGAAGTAAGGATAAATGCTCTTTAACATTTTGTTTACTTTAGAAGATACAACGCGAAATAAAAAAATTTTTTCAAAAACTTTAATTTCCGATGTCGAAATTAGGCGTCACACCTTTTACCCGAAATTATTGCGTGCAGGCCGACCATGTAAAGGCGGGCCAACCACAAGGCCACCGAAATAATCATTATTTTTTGACTGACGGTAAGCTTTATTTAATTATTTCTTGGTATGTGGGACGAATTTGCCCATTTAGGTGTCTTAGGAATGATTTCATCACGCTCAATTTTCTTAATGGGCCATCCAGGGGGAAAACGAGTTCGAAGAAAAGTTTCTAGAAATGTTAGGATAGGTGAAAAGAAAAAACCTAATGGTTTATTGCCCTGAAAAGCCAAAATCTAATGGTTTTTACCTTGGATCTGATTCCGAAGCATTTATTTTTGGTTTTATTAAGCCCCTGGTTTACTAAATTTATTTCTTGGATTAATTAAAACCTCAATTGGTTATTTATTCATTACTTAATTTTGGTACTGAGGCGTGAAGTTATCCCTAGGGTAAGTTGTGAATTGATGGTGGCCGACGTTGAGAAGCAAGAGATGATGCAAATGTGAGGTTCCTGAAAAATTGGTGTAGCATTAGTGTTAACCACCAGGCTTGCTTACTTTATGACTTTAACACGTTACCTCCTCACTAATTAATTTATTTTTCTCCACGCTGAACCTTTCTTTTAATTTGGTGCCGGTCAAATTTGATTATTTAATTGGTGGCAGTGGCCTAATGCCTCATTTTAAAAGGGTCAAGGGGCAAATTTTTTTTGATTTTTAGACTGTAACATCAAGCGTCTGGTCCGCGTAGGAGAGATCAAACAATGGTTCACAGGCGTGATGGGTTATTGGCTGTAAGGACCAATGGAGCCGGAACAGGTCCACAGCAGCAACGTCGAACCAATCCTGAAACAATTGGCCACAAGCCAGTTTTGGGGGCTAGGCGTTGTCCGATTTGACATGGAAAAGGTCAAGAAGACCCAGGTATGTGTCATACCTTATAGAGTAGCGATCCAGAACCCGGAAGGGAAAGAGTTCGCTAGGCTGGTGTCATTTGCACATATAGATGGTTTCAGCTTTGTTATCGACCTTACAACATTGAAGCCGCAGGAATGGGATCTTTTGATTTTATTCCTTTCATCGGTGGATCGTTTCTTGGTTGGTTTCAAAGTTGTGGATAATCTAGTTGCAATTTTGAACATCTACGGATCCGGGTCAGGGGCCTCGGCTCATGATGAGACGAAAATTATACTGGCCTGTACACTCCAAGGATTTGGAAAATATTGGGACTGTGAAATTTGCGTCAGAATGATGGTGGGGCCCATGGCCAATCACGCTCGTCGGAAGAAATTCGGATTGCCCAGGATGAGCAGAACGTGTATGAACAAGCATATATTGGTGAACACATGGATGCCGAAGGTGCAAAGAAAAAGGAGGAGGAACAGACTGAAGGGACACCTAGTCATACTGTGGTGGAAACACCACAAGAGCTAGCGGCCCAGCTGGCTGAAGAAGATAAGGAAATTCAAGTCTTAGCCTTGACCTGGGATGCAGAAGGTGTTCCAGGATACTATACTGCTGAGGCTATAAAAAATATGAAAGAAAAAGAATTAAATGATAGGCAAATTTTCATTAACATGAAAAAGAAATGAAAAACAGGAGCCCGTAAGGAGAAGAAAAAGGTAGAAAAAGCAATTGCGCAGCCTGCAAAGGTTAGGCAGCCAAAACCTGCCAAAACTTCTGCTCCAGTCTCAGCAACCGTATCTGTGACCACTGTATCTTCAACTACTCCTATGTTGCGGACTGTCTCTACAGATACTTTTTATATAGCAACGAGTCAGTCCATGCAATTTCTTTTCCAGGTTATGGACACCTCTGCTTCTGGACTGCATCAGCCTAAGGTGCAGGGAGCTTCTAGCAAGCCACAGGTTGCAGGAAAAAAAGTTCAAATCTTTACACCAGGAAAAATAAAGCCATTAACTCTGGTTACTGTTGACACAAATCAACAAACACCAGAAATGATGGTGGAATTATTCCGGGATGTATTGTTGGATTTTTGGCAAGTTACCAAGGATAAAAGTAGAGCCAGAGGTCCAATTTCTTTTGCTACTCCGGAATTGGCTAATTATTTCTGGGACCAGCAGTTTGAAGATTCTGAGATTTGGCTGATGGTCAATAAAGCGGTCAGGACTATATACAAACTGTATCAGCCACAGTTTGATGTCCAAGGAGGATTTTTATACTATTTGCAAAATATTCCAGAGCCACTATGGGATAGGATCATTCGTTAAATTGTCCTTGAATGGCTCACGGAATACCGAGCAAGTGTTGTATTTACAGCAGTCAGATACTTGTGTTTGATGATATTCCTTATGCTTGACTATGCCTCACTTATGACTAAGCAGATTGGTAAACGATCAGTCTAAGCCAAAGTGTTCGCAAATGTCATGCTGTTACAGGAATATCAGAGTGCCACTGCTTCAGATGTTTTTAAGACTGCCTATCACTTGGTGACGTATAATTACAGTCAGCAAGTGGCACAGATGGATGTCAAAAGGTCAGGTAGCCCAAGTCCCCCGACTACTGCTAAATTTAGCAAAGTTCAGAATGATGCCGGACACACCTTTAGAGCACCCGGACTCGCAACCAGTCAAACTGGTGGTCAAGGAGCCACGCTTGGTGTAACCAACCAGGTCTCTGCTGGCCCCAGTTCTGGCACTGGACAAGCCTCCAGAACCATTCGGAAACAAGAGCAACCTATACAGCATCCACAGGGAGCTGGGGGAGCTCGTAGAGGACGGGGAAGGGGTGCCCAACCAGGCCAGTTTCATTTCAACAATCCAAACAGGGGCAGAGCTGGTTATGTTGGTGGCCGAGGTATATACCGAGGACAACACCATCGTGGTGCATTCGGAGGTCATGGAGGTCATCAACAGGGCCAGTAGCAAGGCCGTGGGCAGCAACAATAAACTTTAGCCACAAAAATCTTGGTCAAAAATCCTCCGTTCTTGATTCAATTTCATTTATTCAAAAAACACAAAAATACAAAAACATAATAAAATCACAAAAACCCAAAAACATTATGAAACACAAAATACAAAAATATTATTTAAACTTTTGGTTGTGTTGTTGCCTTTTCAAAAATCTCATTTTTGGCCAAGCTCATCGCTTGAGTCCCCTTTTTTGGTTTAATCTTTCTTTCACTTATTTTGCATTTGTTATTATTTTTCTCGTATTTCAATCTTGTTAAATTTTGCCTCATATTTTTTTTCGTGTCATTTATCAGTGCCTTGTAAATTATTTTTCTTGTCATTTGTGCCTCCTATTTTAAAATTTTTTGCTCAATATTTTCTCACCCTACTAGTTTTGTACATATTTGTTCGTCATTAAATTTTTCATACAAAAAATCAATGGTGAACCGAAGGGGCGATCAAGCGGATGAAAGTAGCCAATTACTGCAAGGATTGGGACACTGCTACCAAAGACACTCCACATCACTCAATGTGACGAGATGATCAACAGTGGACGAAGGTACCTAGGAGCCTCAAGGCACCCTGGCGAAGCCAGGGAAAAGTCAAGTGGACGCAGAGTCGTCGATCCGTCAGGTGCTGGATCAATGATCGATCCTGCCGCGGCATCTCAGTGGACAGACCTGGGTAACCTTGTAAAAAGACTTGACCCTGGAGGTTGTCTTGACCCATACAACCTCCGGGGTCAGGACAGGATGATTATGACCCGTAAGCCCTTGGGGTCAGATCATAATCATTTTAGGAAGTTGGGATCCAGTAGTAGGTCACACCATAAAAGGTAAAAGTCCTGCTCACGGTTTCCTTCTTCACCTCCCGTTGGTCAGTTTCAAGGCCGGAGAGATGTTGGGGATGTGCTTAGGGCAGTAGCAATCCCACATCTATGCAAAATTGGCGAATCAACTAAGTTACAATTCGACCAAAAAAGAGAAATGTTGGTCATTCTTTCATTCTCATAATTTTGGTGTGTTTGGGGCCAGTCGCATCCATTTATATTATATTGTTCTGTCGCGCCGAGTAAAGGCAAGTGTCAACAGCCTGACACCCAAATTTACATAATAATAGTATTATTATTTTTGTTTATTATTTATTATTTTACTACTTGCGCATTAAGCGGAAGGCGGAGCTGCATTACACGGGACCCAAAGCAAAGGTAAGGTCCCAGCTCCTTTGGATATTATTGAAGTGAGTTCTGTGTATTTGTGTAAACCTTTAGGAGGCATCCGGGGAGACCCTGAGTGCCCTTCAATTGCAAGAGTTGGAGTTTCCAGTTACTTATTAGTGACTGAAGGTTGTGTTTATTTCTGCTCAAGAACTGTTTCACTGTGTTTAGTTGATTGCTAAAAGCAAGCTCCTTTGAGTGACCAACAGTAATCAGTTGGATACAAGCCAATAGGACTTGAGTTATATTGCTGACGTCTTTTGACCTAAGCAGAGAAGTAAACATAACAAAAACTAATGCAAAAAGGTTGCCCACATGTGACATTTACTCTTTTGATAAATTTGTAACTTTGTTTTTATAACCAACAATTGTATTTTCAGACCCTTAACCTCATTTCTTTTTGATTTGGTCTGAATTTGGGTAGTTTTAGGTTTGATCTGCATCATTTGAATAACAATAACCTCTTTTTTATGTGTCAGTTCTATATAGCTTTTTTTGGAAAAGGAAACATAGGGATTCTTAAATGTGACTTTCCAGTCATCTTCTGCAATTTTCTTAATTAGCCCAATGATGTATTAAGGGGAGAGAAATTAGAGAATGGGAGCTTAATTTCATTGTAAAGGACACTAATTCGTCTCATAGGCCAAGCCTGATAACATTATCACTATCAAAGACATTCTGAACAGCATATGTTTATATTACCAATATCTATTATGTTGTTTGAATGTGTGATACAATAAAGCAGGAAGCATGGGTTTTTGTTTCAAGATTTTGACTCCAGGTATTGCCCAGTAAGAGTGTAGTCATCAAAATACAAGTAGTGAGAATGTCCAAAACTAATGCAAGAACGTTTCTCACATGTGACTTTTATTCTTTTGATAAATTTGTGATTTTGTTTTTATCAGCAACAATTGTATTTTCACATTCTTAACCTCACTTCTTTTTGGTAGTTCTGATCTGCATAATTTGAATAAGGATAACCCTTTTCATGTTTCAGTTCTATTTTACATTTTTTGAAAAAGGAAATATAGGGATTCACAAATGTGACTTTCCAGCCATCTTCTGTAATTTTCTTATTTGGCCCAATGCCATATTAAGGTGAGAGAAATTTGAGAACGGCTGCTTAATCTCTTTGTAAAGGACACTAATTCATCTCATAGACCAAGCCTGTTATCTCTATCACTATCAAACAGTTTCTTAACAGCATATGTTTATCTTACCAATATCTATTTTGTTGTTTGAATGTGTGATACAAAAAAGAAGGAAGCATGGGTTTTTGTTTCAAGATTTTGACTCCAGGTATTGCCTAGTTCCAGTGTAGTCATGAAATGTCAAGTAGTAAAAATGTTGAAAACAAATGCAAGAAAGTTGCCCACACGTGACATTATTTCTTTTGATAAACTTGTAACTTTTTTTTCATCAGCAACAATTGTATTTTCAGACCCTTAACCTCACTCCTTTTCAGTAGTTTTATATTTGATGTGCATAATTTGAATAAAAATAACCCTTTTTTTAGTGTCTGTTCTATTTGACTTTTTTTGAAAAAGAAAATATAGGGATTCACAAATGTGACTTTCCAGCCATCTTCTGTAATTTTCTTATTTAGCCCGATGCTGTTTTAATGTGAGAGAAATTTGAGAATGGGTGCTTAATTTCATTATAAAAGACACTAATTGGTCTCATAGACCAAGCCTGTTATCTTTATCACTATCAAACAGTTTCTGAACAGCATATGTTTATATTACCAATATCTATTATGTTGTTTGAATGTGTGATACAATAAAGCAGGAAGCATGGTCTTTTGTTTCAAGATTTTGACTCCAGGTATTGCCCAGTAAGAGTGTAGTCATCAAAATACAAGTAGTGAAAATGTCGAAAACTAATGCAAGAAAGTTGCTCACATGTGACTTTTATTCTTTTGATAAATTTGTAACTTTGTTTTTATCAGCAACAATTGTATTTTCACATTCATAACCTCACTTCTTTTTGGTAGTTTTGATCTGCATAATTTGAATAAGGATAACCCTTTTTATGTTTCAGTTCTATTTTACTTTTTTCGAAAAAGGATTTACAAATGTGACTTTCAGCCATCTTCTGTAATTTTTTTATTTAGCCCAATGCCATATTAAGGTGAGAGAAATTTGAGAATGGGTGCTTAATTTCATTGTAAAGGACACTAATTGGTCTCATAGACTGAGCCTGTTATCTTTATCACTATCAAACGGTTTCTGAATAGCATATGTTTATATTAACAATATCTATTTTGTTGTTTGAATGTGTGATACAATAAAGCAAGAAGCATGGGTTTTTGTTTCAAGATTTTGACTCCAGGTATTGCCTAGTTCCAGTGTAGTCATGAAATGTCAAGTAGTAAAAATGTTGAAAACAAATGTAAGAAAGTTGCCCACACATGACATTATTTCTTTTGATAAATTTGTAACTTTGTTTTCATCAGCAACAATTGTATTTTCAGACCCTTAACCTCACTCCTTTTCAGTAGTTTTAGATTTGATGTGCATAATTTGAATAAAAATAACCCTTTTTTTAGTGTCTGTTCTATTTGACTTTTTTTGAAAAAGAAAATATAGGGATTCACAAATGTGACTTTCCAGCCATCTTCTGTAATTTTCTTATTTAGCCCGATGCTGTTTTAATGTGAGAGAAATTTGAGGATGGGTGCTTAATTTCATTATAAAAGACACTAATTGGTCTCATAGACCAAGCCTGTTATCTTTATCACTATCAAACAGTTTCTGAACAGCATATGTTTATATTACCAATATCTATTATGTTGTTTGAATGTGTGATACAATAAAGCAGGAAGCATGGCTTTTTGTTTCAAGATTTTGACTCCAGGTATTGCCCAGTAAGAGTGTAGTCATCAAAATACAAGTAGTGAAAATGTGGAAAACTAATGCAAGAAAGTTGCTCACATGTGACTTTTATTCTTTTGATAAATTTGCAACTTTGTTTTTATCAGCAACAATTGTATTTTCAGACCCTTAACCTCACTCCTTTTGGGTAGTTTCAGATTTGATGTGCATAATTTGAATAAGGATAACCCTTTTTTATGTTTCAGATCCACATTACTTTTTTTTGAAAAAGAGAATATAGGGATTCTTAAATGTGACTTTCCAGTCATCTTCTGCAATTTTCTTAATTAGCCCAATGCTGTATTAAGGTGACAGAAATTAGAGAATGGGAGCTTAATTTCATTGTAAAGGATACTAATTCGTCTCATAGACCAAGCCTGATAACATTATCACTATCAAACAGTTTCTGAACAGCATATGTTTATATTACCAATATCTATTATGTTGTTTGAATGTGTGATACAATAAAGCAGGAAGCATGGGTTTTTGTTTCAAGATTTTGACTCCAGGTGTTGCCCAGTACAAGTGTAGTCATGAAATTACATGTAGTGAAAATGTCGAAAACTAATGCAAGAAAGTTGCTCACACGTGGCATTTATTCTTTTGATAATTTTGTAACTTTGTTTTTATCAGCAACAATTGTATTTTCAGACGTTTAACCTCACTTTTTTTGACTACTTGAAAATTTACAAATGTGACTTTCCAGCCATCTTCTGTAATTTTCTTATTTAGCCCAATGCTGTATTAAGGTGGAAAAAATTTGAAAATGGGAGCATAATTTCGTTGTAAAGGACACTAACTGGTCTCATAGACCAAGCCTGTTATCTCTATCACTATCAAACAGTTTCTGAACAGCATATGTTTATATTATTGATATCTATTTTCTTGTTTGAATGTGTGATACAATAAAGCAGGAAGCATGGCTTTTTGTTTCAAGATTTTGACTCCAGGTATTGCCCAGTACAAGTGTAGTCATGAAATTACATGTAGTGAAAATGTCGAAAACTAATGCAAGAAAGTTGCTCACACGTGACATTTATTCTTTTGATAATTTTGTAACTTTGTTTTTATCAGCAACAATTGTATTTTCAGATTCTTAACCTCACTTCTTTTTGGTAGTTTCAGGTTTGATCTGCATAATTTGAATAAGGATAACCCTTTTTTAATGTTTCAGTTCTATATTACATATTCTGGATTTTAGGTAGATATACTGTGTATATGCTGCTTCAATGGTGGGGTCCCATTTCCCCCTTTTCCCCGAAGATTCCCAAATCCCCCTTCTTTATGAGGCTGGCTGGCTGTTGGAAGCAGACTCTGTCACCAATATTTTGCAATGGATTCAGATGATGAGGTTTCTGATCCTTTGGTTGACATTTTTCCTCAAAGCGAATGTTTTGTTTCAGCTTTTTCAGTTGTGGTGTGGCAGGCTCACTGATGCTTTGAAATTGCTCAAATGGTAGACAGGCAGGACGATTGAACATTATTTTTGCTGGCCACAATGTCATCCGATTTGGGGTTTTTGCATGGAATCAAGCCAATAGTTCGGTTATAGCTGCAGTGAAAGGGGTATTTGAGGTAGCCATTGCCTGTACATGGAATTTTAGCAAGGGATTGAACACTTCTACTTTTCCATTTGACTGCAGGTGGTTAATGGGCTTCACATGATGTTGTATGTAGCGCTTTGAAAAGATTTGGTAAATGAGTCTGATCGATATTTGGGCCCATTGTCTGAAACAAGAACTGCAGGATTACCATTTAGCAGGCAGAAGGTTTGGTTAAGAAGTCGATTGTCATTTGAGCAGTGTGGTTGGGGCACAGTCAAACTTCGGGGAAACCGGAGAGGTAATTGATGATGAAAATTGCAAATCAATTTTGATATGGTGCTGTTCTAAATGGTACAGTGACATTGATCGCAATTTTCTGGGCAGCAATTGAATTGACTTGTGTTGGCAGCAGTTGCCGCAATCATGAAAGCATGTTCCGTATGAAGTTGCCTGACCCAGGCTTGTGTTGAGTCTGGTAGTCAAACCCTGTTAGTTGGGCATGCCATTGATTAAATTTGTGGGCCTTGCATCCACTGTGGGAGTGCGCCAGTATTGAAACAAGAGCTTGGTGATCTGTGATCAGTGTAAACTTTTGGCCTAGAAAAAAGTTAGAAAAGTGTTCACAGGCCCAAACACAACCTAGAGCTTTTCATTAATTGGTGGCATAAACTTATTCCTGGTTGGTAAGTGTTTTGCTGGCAAATTCAATCGGCACTAATCGCCCTCGAGCTATCTGTGACAGGAAGGCACTGAAACCAATGTTGAATGCATCCATGGCTATCAAATATTGCAAGTTGTGAATCATTGGTTAGCAGTGATTTCAACTTGTTGAATGCCATCCTCCATTCATCGCTTCATTCAAACTTGGTTTGCTTGGAAGTGGGTCAAATGCTGCAGCTGCTCAGTATGGTTAGCAAGATGCAGCAAAAATTTGCAGAGGTAGCTGATGGATCCAAGGAAACTGCGGACATTGGTGATTGACTGCAGGATCTGCACATTTTGGATCACATTGAGGCTTCTTGGTGCTCAATATCAGATGTCCTAGGAATGGAACATCCGTGAGGGCTAATTGACATTTCATGATGTTGAGACAAAAATCTTTGTCAGTGAGGCATTGCAGCATGGCTCATAGTCATTCATCGTATTGCATGGCCATCCAACCAAACACCAATATGTCGTCCAGGTAGCTGATGCACCCTTCACATCAGGCAAGGGTTTGAGAGATGAGACGCTGGAAGATAGATGAGGCATTTGTCCATCCAGTTGGCAAGCACTTGTACTGGAACAAACTGTATGGTGTAATTGTCATTGTAAGTGGATGAGACACAGGCATCAATGCAATGTGGAAATATCCCTTAGACAAGTTGAGCTTGGTGAACATGGTGGCTCTTTGCAACTGTGTGTACAAATTGTTGATTCATGCCAGCAGATGGCATTCTGGAAGAACAAAGTTGTTAAGAGGTGAGAAATCAATCATAATTTAAATTCTGCCATCAAGCTTTGGAACTGTAATGAGCTTGAGCTGCCACGCGCTGGATGTTGTAACTCATTCAAAAATGTCATCAGTGACCATTTGTTCGACCTGTTTCTCAACTACTGCATGGCAAGCGATTGGAACTTGTCTGACTGGTCTGGCTATTGGAATGGCATCATCCATAAGCATAATGTGATGCTCCAGGTCTGGAAACTTTCCCATGTCATCAGCTGTGAGTTTCACCAAATTGAGGGCCATATCGCTGAGGTATCCATAAGTTGCAGCAGGCGTACTTTGCACTGGCTGAACTGCAGCTGCTGGTGGCATTGAATCAATGGACTGGACAAAGTTCATTTGTAGTGTAGCTCCATCAAAGACCAATTGTAGCATCTCAATCATATCAGTACCCCAGGTTGCCACTTTGATTGTATGTAGAACAAGTAGAGTTACCTTTGCTCAGTGACCATTGTATTCCAATGTCACAGTAAACTGTCCTCTAAGACCAGCAATTTCCATATTATTAAAGCTGAACAATCAGGCCTTGGATTTGCTGAGTGGTGCCCCAATCCATTTTGTGTAAAGCAAGTGTGATAACAATGAGGCTTGGGCTCCTGAATCAACAATACTGCTGGCATAATAGTCATTTCCATTGGGATGGATAACATGAAATGTACATTAGTAGGAGGCTGCCGCACTATGTGTAACACTTCGTAAGTTGATTGTCTTGATGGTTTTTCCGTTGTCACTCGATTGATTTGACTTGCCTTGAGGTCACTCCCAATACTTTGCAAAATGTCCTGTGTGATCACAATAGTATCATTTGCTGTCCTTTGCTTTGCAATTCAGCCATAAATAAGTATGATGTGTCAAACTGCAGCCCCAGCAATACTTTGACCTCCTAGGTGACTGCAGGTGCTCTAATTGATTCGGGGATTGATCTCAACCAAGATTGAGGTATCTGTTGCTGTTGCCACAACTATTATTGCAGATGGCATGGACGTCTTTCAAATCCCCACTGTTCGTAGTGGATGAACTTTTGGCACTTTGGGCAGCCTGCATGATGTTGATGCAAACCTCCAGCATGGCAGGGTGCCACAAAAATAACCGTTTTTTGGGTGTCCCATGAGTAGCAATTCTGGGTGAGCTTGTAGGTGAGCTTGGTGTTGGGGTTGGGGTTGTCCTATTTACAATCTGCTTGTAAAACTTGTAGCTGACTGAGGAATACTGATGTTGATTCCTCCCTGCATTTCTTGCACATTCAGAACTGGTAAAACGCGATGGGTTGTGGCATCAGCTGCTCGAACATTGTGATGATGGCCTTGTAAAACTCATTGTGTGGCATCCTCCAGATCTGACCCATTGCTGGCGAATTTTCGAACCCTCAGATGGTCTCAGTCCCCAGAAGTGCATATGTGATTAAGTTCTTTTCTGCGTCCTTGAGTTTTTTGTGGACAGCGCAGTGGGCGTCAGTCAAGCCATACATGATGTTGAGTTGCTGCTTCTACATCATAGGCATCGAATTTCGGAGGACAGGTGCTCCAACAATGGGGTAACTGGTGGGATTGGGATGGGGGCAATTTTTCTTCAAAATCGTCAAAAGTTCAATAATTTTCCATAAAATTTCGAAAATTCGGCCTTTTCCAGAAGTCGGACGTCAAAATCGAAACGAAATTTGGATTTGGCATCAAATTACACCCCAGGAAGGTCTGCGTATCGTGTAACATACCATTGCAGGTCAATTGCACCCTCAGAGGCATCCCTCAGTGTACTGTAGCATTCAGTGGAGGAGATTTCTTCGCCAATTTGTTGTGTGGGTAAATAGATTTATCCTCTACTGGCAACCCACACATACAATGAAGTTGCCGAGGTATCTGTTATCTGCTGATTACCATAATTTATTCTCCAAGAATGAGACAATATAAAAAGGAGGAAAAGAAAGGTGAAAGGAGACAAAGGAATAGTTCGCCAAAGGCCCAACTATTTATACACAAAAATAGTCGGCTGAAGGCAAAAAATAACACACAAAAATATGTGGGCGAAATTTGCATGCCCAAAAACTATATGCATGTGCACCAGGGTGATGGGCACATGCAAACATATCACTTCTTCATCTTTCTCTTTTTCTATAATCCATTTTATTTATTTTTTTGTTGTGTGATCAGATAATTTTTTTTCTCTTTCTCGCTGCTCTTTCTGTGTTGTTTCTTCTTTCTTGCCACTTTTCCATTTTCTCTTTTTCTTATGCTTTCCCACTTTTTTCACTCATCCTTAATGCATTCATTTTTGTTTAGGTTTCCTTCTTCTCCATGTTCTGCTTCTTTTGGCATTACCCTAAAATTCTAAGGTTAATACCCAATTTGCTAAGCAACCATGTCACAAAACAAATGCTTGTCCATTACTATTGATACGAGTTTGCTTGATACAGGTTCAACTGTCAGCAAACATCTCCAGTGGTACAGCAAATGAAAACAACAAGAAGTCGTATTGTTCAAGTTGCTGAAAGGCATTTATCAATGGTAATCAGTTCATCCTCTGTGAATACTGCTGCTAGTAGCATCTATCACATTAAATGCACCCGACCTAAAAGCCACGGTTTTGACATACTTCAAAAAAGCATGCCAGCCTTATTTCTGCAGCAACTGCATTTCGGCTGTTCTACAGTCCCTGTCGATGGAAAAGAGGATCAAGAAACTCGAAAGTATTATCGACCAGCTCATGACTAAAATTACGATTCTTGAATCCAGTCAGCCCGTTTTCAATAACCTCAAGGTCACTTCTGATACTTAAAGTAAATTTAATATGTTATCCAATATAAAATAACCCGTTTTTCCCATTTGTGAGAATCCCATCCATTCCCCTTACACAACAATGAACCTTTAAACCTTCAAGGTTTAACCAAGGATGCTCTTGAACTCGAGTCAAAAAAGGCTAAAGCTGTTTTATTCAGACTTTCAGTCAATGAAACCATTGAGGGTCTTGTCGCGGTTATTATATTTGAAAATGAGTCCGAGGCTTGATTGATTATGCAGGAATGGGAGTCCAGGGTTCCTCTTTAATGCACCTATTTCCAACACCCACACTTACCCAATTAACTTAATTAATGTACTTAAACCCAACACTAATTACCCAATAGATTAATGAAGATTTATTTCGTTAACCTGTCTCCCAATTAAAATAAAGAAGGAATAAGGGAGAGTTCTCTCCAAATTTTGCCTGACACAAAATCTACACTTACTAATACAACACGAAAGGGGCGAGATAACAATCACTCCCAGGCGCTACAAGAAAGATATGAAGAAAAGGCTGGGCGCGCTGGGAGACGGCTGAGTATGTGTAAAAATAAACCAATAGTAAGTATAAGGAAAAAGCAATAAAAAAACCCAGAGAGGGACCAAACTCACG
Organism: Romanomermis culicivorax; assembly: GCA_963922205.1. Lineage (NCBI taxonomy): Eukaryota > Metazoa > Nematoda > Enoplea > Mermithida > Mermithidae > Romanomermis > Romanomermis culicivorax. The sequence goes on along the minus strand of CAWUHX010000094.1, from coordinate 880,767 downwards.
CATACTGACATGTGCTACAGTAAGACAACTGTCGATGGTCTGCCTCGCTCACTCCACTTTGTACTTACCAGCCCCATACCAAAATCAACAAAGTTTACAAATGAATAGGAAAATCGGCAAAAACACACTACAATAATCCTCCCCCCTCGCGATAGATCGCCCTGAGTGATCATCAAGAAATAACCAGAACATGCAAGGGGGGGGACTCCGCCACTACAGGCCATTGCCAGGGTGGCTGAAGAAATCTTTGGTGTCACCCAGCCGGGCCGGCAGAGTCGTTGCAGTTGTTTGAGCCCATTTTGAGCGGTGCGTAGAGTGAGACCTCCAGACACGAGGTTGTAAATTCAGCAACACCGCGGCTCACATCATCACTCTGTCCGCACTGCTATACTGGAGCGCACCAGCATAGGAGGCCATACAGATGGGAGGGTGAGGCTGGTCACTACCATAATGGCGACGACAAAATGGACACAATGCGGCTGAGGCGGAAAAAGGACAAACAACGAAAGTGGGGGCATATGGCGGTAGAACAAGTCGAGCTGTCTTACTGAGTGGACCTAGCATCGGCTGCACATGCATCTAGGAAAACTAGTACGAAAAAAATAAAGCGATACGAAAAGAGATCAGGCAAAAAAATGGGAGAAACGAGGTTTAAGAAAAAACAAAAAAATGACAAACATTACTGTACAAAAGCTGTTGATCAGTGGCAGTGATGATGAGAAGTACCCGACATTGAGCGGGAAAGATTGTAGTCATTGCGGTGGTCATGGTGGTCATGGCCATGGCTGTCATCATAGTATCCATGGGGGTTGCGAGGGTCGTCATGGCTGTCAAAACAAAGGGAGCGCGAGTTGCATGAGTAGTGGCCGTGGTTGGCAGCATCGCGATGGCGGGAAGAGGAAGTATATGTTTGTGTATGCAATGGCAATAGTGGGTCAACTCCAGGTGGTGGAAGTTGTGTTGCGACCAAAGAGGGTCGGTCTGAGGGTAGCCCTGTTGGTGGCAACAATCTTGGTGGTAATAAATTCCAACGGGTGGAAAAATCGTGCCGACGCAGCAGGGGAACTGGACGATCAGTTTCACTGTGATATTGGAGGTAGATTCGTTGAATATCTGCAATTTCTGGAGGCTGGGGAAACGGTGAGTATTGTGGATAGGCCAATATTGTGGATACGCCATCTGGTGAGTGAGTATTGTGGATACGAGTGAGTATTGTGGATACGGTGAGTGAGTATTTTGGATACCCCAAAGGGTGAATATTGTGGATACGCCAATTGATCGCGTTGTTGTACGCTTGCAACAGACACAAGGGATTGTCCAGGCCAAGCCCTTCATACAAGAAAAGCGCAAAATGTGCTGTCTGGACGGTGTCCACAAAGCTGAGTTCTTCGGCCCAATGGCCAGCAACCCATCGTAAAATGAGCGCAGCGTGATCAGGTGACACTGGCAGCTGAGGTTTGCTATAAGTTGGACAGAAATGGTCTTGAAAATATTGATAGAGGGCCCGCGAAGCATTGGTGGCACAAATGTGGATGGCCATAGTGATTCAAACTCCAAGGCAGCCGAAGAAATTGATCAATACCATTTCGTGTAAGATTCACTATAAGAAAAATTTTATACACCGGTACATGCAGGGCGGATAACGCGGCATTGCCAGTGTAATGCTGTGTTGTGGATCCGTGGTCCCCAAATGAACGTAATTTAATAATGTTGTGGCTCCACTTGGCAATCGTGGTTCAAAATGCAATGCAGCACTGGCCGCCGTGTAGGGACGACCAACAACGGTTGAGCAGGTGGGGTGGTCTGGACCAACGTTGGGGTCGTAGGCAGCAGCGACATGATGGTTACAACAGTGGTTGGCAGGGCTGACGTGGGGGCCATAGGCGGCAGCGACGTGGCGCTTGGAGGCAACTATGTGGAAGACCAAGTGGCCTGTTCCAGGACCATCAGGGGTGCAGGCGGTAACAGAACCTTGAACACCGGTTTCAGTGGATTTTTCAAAGCTTCCAAACGTTTTTGGATTCGGGCCTCGCCATGTAATGGGCTAATGTAATTGTTCAATTTCGATGGTGAGCGGCAGAAACCATGTTGATACACGGGCTCATAAAAACCATTAGAATGCACCTGATGCCTTTGTTGGCTTTGGGTAGCCTGAACCGTGGCTATCTTGTGGTGTGAATGGTGACTATCTAATTTGCAGGCAGGCCGTGTTTGTTTGGCCGATGCTGCTCTCTTTGTGGGTGTTACTTTCAGCTAGGATGTTGCACCAGTTTGAGAACTGGTTTGACTGGCTGTTTCTCGGGCTTTTTGTTGGGCAGGCTGCTCACGGTGATGGGTTGTACGGTCACTTGGCATCCTGCTGTGCTCAGTACGCGAGGTACAGGGGGAGCAGTGTTGGTTGGATGCATGGTTAATCCATCGTACCCGTTTTGAGAGATTTCCAATATTGGACTTCTTCCTGTTGATTTTGTTTTTGTTTTGCCCAATGCTAGTAGCAGCTCGGCCTTTGGATAGGTTGGCCATGGGGATCTAGAGCAGACCTAGATGTACTTGGTGCTTGTAGGGGTTGAACATCCATAGGTGCTGTTGGCAGCAATAGAGTCACAGGCGGTGGCCGCTGAGTGGGGGTTGGCAGTACAGCTGCTTGAGCAAGAACGGGAATCAGTTGGGCGATTTGGGTAGGTTGTGAAATGGGTGGAGCGGGCGTTTGTGGTGGGAGTGAAATTTGATGTATCTCATCCTTGAGCGCGTCCTGTGAGTCCACCCAATGATGTTCTGGGAACAACATTCCAGGCAGTGGTGGTGGGAAGTGATAAGCAGTGAGAGCAGCAGCCAAAGCTTGCCATTGAGGATCTGAAATAATTTGTTGCAAAAAACGAGATTGATGGCAAACCATTTTACAGGGGAATTGTGATACTTTTCGTCTTTGAGCCATTGGAGCGGTTTGTGATTGGTACAAACATTAACCTTTTGACCATGTACGTAGTGGCAGTACATTTGAAAACCGTAGATGACAGGGAGGCATTTGCACTCCATTGTACTATATCGGGTTTCAGCATCGGTGAGCAGGTGGCTGTTATAGACAATAACCCATTGATTGTTGCCATTTTCTTGGTGCAAAATTGCTCCAATGGCGGTTGTACTGGCCCCAGTTTGTATGACAAATTGAGCTTTATCATCATAGACTGGGTAGCAGAGGAAAGGCGATGACGTGAGTGCTTTCATGATGCCTTTGAAGGCGACCTGGTGTTCCTCAGTGGTGATGCATTGGGCATCATTTCATAAGAGTCCATACAATGGGCTGGACAAGGTCCCCAATTTTGGGATAAATCGCTTGCACCATTGGACTAAACCTAAAAAACTTTGCATACCTTTTTTGGTTGTGGGGAATTTGTACTTGGCTATGGCCTTGACTTTATCCCCATCAGCAGCGATTCCATTGGCGTTAAGGAGATGTCCCAGAAATTTGACTTGCGGCCACAGGAATTCACATTTGTCAGGCCAAAGCATGAGGTTGGCCGCGCGGAGGGCATCGAAAACAATTCGCAAGTGTTCCAAATGTTCTTCAAATGAATTCGAGAATACGATAATATTGTCTATATAAAAGAGGCAAATTTTCCAAATTTGCAGGTGAAGAATTCATTCCATTAAGCGTTGGAATTCAGCAGGCACATTCTTCAAACTGAATGGTAAAACTTTGAAGCAGAACAAACCTTCTTGGCAGATGAAGGTTATTTTATGGTGGGAATTGTTGTCCATAGGTACCTGCTAATACCCTCCTTTGAGGTCAAGCGTGGTGAAGAATTTGGCTCTACCCATCACATCCAAATAGTTGTCAATGCCGGGGATCAGGAATTTGTCACTGGGCGTAACGTTGTTTATTCTGTGGTAGTCAACAACGGGGCACCACGAACCATCTTTTTTCTTTATGAGAAATAATGGTGCGGCCCAGGGTGAGCAGGATTGTTCCATAAAATCATTGTCAAGCATTTCTTGGATATGACGGTGTACAATCAGTCTTTGCTCCATCGTGGCGCGGTAATAATGGTGGGATACTGGCTTCGTGTTGCTGGTGTCAATACTGATGGTCAATTCATTGGTGAATGTTGCTTCATCGCCCCGAAGGCTGGAAACATCGTGGTTTTGGCGTAGCATGCGGGGGGCCTTTGATTTTTGCCCAGCTGTAATGAAGGTTTTTGCAGTCATCTTGTTCAAAGCAAAATTCAGTTTTTGTTGGTCGGTGTGGTATGGAAGCGATTTATCGAGGGTGGCCAGTTTATGGTTGGTTAAATCGCGGTCTGCGACAGGGGTTGCTACTTGACAATCGATGTGAGTTTCCATAAATCGGAGCAGGTGTTTTGCCACTGCGAGGACTTGATTGGGGCAAAGCTTGATGCTGTTCGGCATGTTGTTGACAAATAGCAGCAGACATTGGCCATTGGTGATGTTGACAATTATGGTTTCGATTGGTAATTCCACAGCGACGCTACTGGTGGCCAATGGTTGAACAATCACATCAGGAATAGTAGCAGTTGTTGTGGGAAAGACGGTGCTGGTCACCCATTGCTGGCAATGTGGCCAAATGAAAACTGACGCTTGAGCGACGAGGAAAATTGGTTCAGCAAGTTTGGTAACCTCCGGCTGCGGGGACGGCGGTTGGTGTGGACCAGGTTGTGAGTGTCGTACTGCTTGTTTGGCTTCGATTTTTTCTGTTTGGCTGAAAGTATCCGATTTATTGTCATAAAGACTTACTCTTTCAGCTTCAGGAGTTTCTTCCAGGATGTTATCATTCACAGCATTCAGAATAATTTTGCATGTGGGTGGACTGAGGCAATTACTTTGAGCAGTAGCTTTACATCTTGAATTTCAATATAATTATTCTTGAAGTAGAGAATTGCATGAATGTTGGGATGCTCGAGGAAATGGGTACCGATGATACATTGATCATTATTGTCATTGTCCAGTATTACACACTTGATCATATGTTCATTGAATACAGATACCATTGTGACAACAACTGGGCTGTTGGCATTAACGATGGCGCTGTCAGCGACTTTGATTTTGCCACATATGGGAGTTGCAGCAATTGCTTGTCGAACGCGCATTTAACGAGGCTTGAGGACAATACAGAGCATTGAGCGCCGGTGTCGATGAGTCCATGAGCCTTGACAGCGCCAATTTTGATGGGGATTTGAAAAGCTCTCTTGGATGCTTGTTTGTGGACAAATGTCATGGTTACACAAAAATAGGCAAGAAGAAAAAAAGAATCATCACCAAAAACTTTTTTTTGGTTTCTTCTTAAAAAAAGGCTAACAATTCCAAGGTCCACATTTAACCTGGAAATTAGATGAATAGCATCTAACATAGCAACCTATAGAAACTTGAGAAACTTTTGGTGGAAGACCATTAATTTTGATTTTTTGCCAACTGTTTAACCACAACTAAAGAACCTAAAATTTGGAAGTTAAGTTTTTATCTTTATTCTTCCATTTTTTACACTTAGAAAAAGACCGCTTTCATTTCTTCTTTTACATATTATTTAATTTGATTCGTTCTTTGTTGTATTAAATAGTATTTTTTTGTGAATAAATTTGAAGAACAATTATTAGATTTTTGTTTGTCATTTGCCCCGTGACAAGCCTAAGGTTGTCCATTGAAGGGTGAGTTGTTCCGTTCCAACATACAATTCCTGGGCTAATGATCGGCATGGTGGAAGCTATTTCTTTGGAGGGAATAACCATGTTGGCAGCAGAAGTTGATTGACTGAGGGCGTGTGTGTCTGAGTTGGTTGTGGAGAGGGTTGAGATTGACAGCAAAGCCGGTAGTGGGAGCGGGAGTTCTGATGATTGGGAGCTGGCGTGTGAAGAATCTGTAGGCGTGGTTACGTATGGGGTTGGTGTGGCCTTATAATGAATGTGTAGTTCCCATGGGGGCGTAAAATTTGGATTCGGATAGAGGGCGTAGGTATTCTGAAAAAATTAATTGGGTGAGGATAGGGTTACCTTTGTGGAAATAATTTCATGCGCCCGGGAATGGTTTGAACCTCTTTGGGGTGGTGCGCCGCAGGGTTGTCTCCAGTCACACTGGCCACAGATATTGCTAGAGTTGGTTTGCAAGTCGGTTGGTGGAGGCTGGGGGATGAGATTGACGGCCCAAATCTTGACAGTTTTTTTGCTGAGTGTTTTGCCGTTTGAGCCAAACACAATCTTCGATGTTGTGCATGTGGGATTTGTGAGCATCGCACCAGAGGCCTGTGGATTGATACTGCCTGGGGTGCAGTCGGTCGCGGCTTGGTGATCAATCAAAGTAGTTGTTGTAACTATCTCTTGGTTGAGCTTGATGACTGGGGCTTTGTTGGTGGACACTGAATTGGTAATCTTCAGGGCGTTGCCATGACTGATGTTCTTCATGGTTGCAGTCATATCGTTGGATCAATTGTTCCAGGAGCTCTCCGTGGAGGGGTTGCGATTGTTGAGGCAGTTCTAGCTGCTGCAGTTGAAAAGAAACGAATTTGTTGGGTGCCTGCACCAAATTTGGCAGTTAGCAATTAGTGGAAAGTGTAGGGTCGCGGTAGCCATTGATCCGTGCTATGGCAGGGGTCAAAACAGTAATTGAAGGGCTGGTACGATCATTGCGTGGATGTTACTGGATCGGCCTGATTGACAAGGATTGGGTGGTCCGCTGTTCCAATCTCAGCTCTGGTTGCATTGAGGATGCAGCGGGCTTTGGGGTAGCATTAGCCAATTGTTGGACATTTTTAAAACTTTTTGCTTGCTCTCCAATAGTCAATTGATAGAAAACAGGCATTTTTGTCAAAAATGTGTTGATTACTTGTTTGTGCCGAAAAGTTTGGTCCTCATCCTGATATAACAATGGTACATAAGTCATTAACTTACTCAAAAATGCAGCAGGTTCTTCTCCAGCTTTGGAAGTGATGGAGGCGAGCTCATGCTTGAGGGTCATCTGGTTGCAATAGGGGGCCAATGGGAACATTAGGAAATTCTTTGCATCTTCATACCACTTCATATCCTCAATCATATTGCTGGGTGTATCGGGGGTGAGGCTGCCAAGTGTGCTCATCTTTATGTGATTTGAAGCATCATATCCAAATTCGTTTTCGAGGCCAATGAAGAAGCGGAGGAGACGTTTGTTGGTTGCAGATCCATTGATTGCAAGTTGATGCATATTGTGGACAATAGTTTTAATTCAGCTATCCTCTTCACAGTGGGACATGCATGGCAAGTCGTACCCATGTTGCCAATGATCATAATAGTCATCTGGGGGGTAATCAAAGAAACCAAATGGCTTGACTGTGGGTGGCCGGCGTCTCTGTCCTGCAGTGTGGTGAGGTTTCCTCTTCGCCGCGCAGGTTATGGGAGAATTTATTATTGTACAAGGTATCTGTTGATGGTGCCTTTGGTTTAACATGCACTGGAGGCTGACCAAATGCCAGAGCCAGTTCAGTTTCAAGGAGAGTTTTATTCAGAATATAAATATCGCATGTCTCCTCACCGTGAAACCCTGAAGTCTGCGGGGGTGGTTGTAGAAATCAATTGTTGCATTTGTTTGGTCAGGGCCGCAAAGTGTGCATTTGTTGATTGAACTTGTTCTTGAATTTCAGGTTGGATGCATAGTTGCTGAACTTGAAATCGGTCCAAAATAGTGCCAATGATCTGATCAATTGTTTGGACTGTTGTGAAGTTGTTGGTGATTCACGCTGAGGTGGTACTGAGTTGCTCTAGTGCATCACATGCTTCTATTCGAAAATTGTGTACTTTGTTTGCATTTGCAATTGCTAAACTGCTGCTGTGATTGGTTACAGATGCTCGGGCAGCAGCTGGGGCACAGAGGTGAGAATTGTATCATTGTTGGCATGTGCAGCGGTGCTGGGTGGCCAGCCGTCTCTGAGATGTGGCTGATGCGTTAGCACATATAGTGGCGGGGGTAGTTGAATTTTGACTCAAAGTTGGGGGTGCATGCGAATTAGCCAGCATGGACGTGGCCGGAATGGGCGGTACCTGGCCCTGGGCAGTCCTGTCTAACAGGGAGTTACTGAAAATAGACAAGGGCGGGTTAGGGGGGAGACTCACTGCAGGTAGCGCAGATGATTGGGTAATATTTGTAGTCGGTGGTGGCATTATTTGGTCAAAATTCAAAGTGCAGTGCATGACATGGCTGCAATTGGCGAGCTGGATTGCAACGGGAGGTTGATCAGGGGAATATGGCTTACTTTTGGCATCTTTTTTTGTAGGGTATAAAAACCTTTTTCCTAACCTTGGGCGCAAATGAGGCGTGGTCGAATTTTGAAATTGGAAACCATACTCTGATGCAGCGCAAGGGCGTGGAAAGGAAGCATGGTCACCAATGTTATATTTGAAAATGAGTTGGGGCTAATGGATTAGGCAGGAGGGGGAGTCCAGGGTTCGTCCTTAATGCACGTATTTCCATCACCCAGGCTTACCCAATTAACTTAATTAATGTACTTAAACCCGACACTAATTACCCAACAGATTAAGGAAAATTTATTTCCTTAACCTGTCTCCCAATTAAATTAAAGAAGGAATAAGGGAGAGTTCTCTCCAAATTTGACCTGACACAAAATTTACACTTACTAATACAACACGAAAGGGGTGAGATAACAATCACTCCCAGATGCTCAAGAAAAATACTAAGAAAAGGCTGAGCGCTGGGAGGCCAGCAAGTACACGTAAAAATAAACCAATGGTAAGTATACGGAAAAAGCGATAATTAATACCCAAGAGAGCAACCAAATGCACGCATACTGGCATGCCCTGCAGTAAGACGACTGTCAATGGTCCGCTTTGCTTGCTCTACTTTGTACTTGCGGGCCTCGTATGAAAATCGACAAAGTTTACGAATGAATAGCAAAATTGGTGGAAACACACTACAACACAGTTCCCACCATCATCAAAAAGGTGGATAACAAAGACCTAGGACCCAAAAACATAACCAGTGTCTTTCTGGATGGCCTGACATACAGTGACAAGCCTCACTCTCTCAAGGTATGTTGCAATAATAGTAAATCCAAAGCTGCTCTCATCAAACTAATCAATTAAAATCTCTGAAACTCAATCGACAAACCTTTTTGAGCAGGCTCTGATTTATCGTACCTTTGGAGAAAAAAGATCCAGGCAGCTCCCGGCTGAATTGTAAGGAAGATTAGCCAAGGGTGAAAGTAAACTCTACATATATTATAAAAACCATTGTGTTAAGGTCAGTAGTTTCACCTGTGATTATAATTATAAACCAAAAAATCCTTGCAATGTTTCTGCCTGAGACATCAAGCCCCTGGTGAAGTGCTTTTATTTTAATTCCCACAGTTTATGTAGCAAGCTTAATGAATTTCCTTTTTTAACTTGATGCAGATGAATATGATATAATCTTAGTCACAAAAACCTGGTTGAACGTCTCAGTTACTAATGCCTTACTTTGTATTAATACTAATTTTACCGTTGTTTGCAATGACAGGCTAAATGGGGAGTGAGGTGATGGAGTTGGTTGTTTCATTGAAAAGTGTTCACCATTTACTCAATCTGAACTATGGGAAAATCTAGGAAATTTCGATTTAATTTGTCTCAATGTCAACTTCAGTGCATCTACTGCTCGTTTTTGCTGTGTTTATTCACCTCCCTCCTTAACAGCAGCTTTAAAGAAACACTTTACGATTTGTTTGAAAAAATTTACTGGTTAGATCACCCTTCTTTCATTTTTGGTGACTCTAATGAACCGAATATAAACTGGCTTGACCCAGATCCCCGCAAATTCCCTTTAGTTTGTGCTCTGTATCAAAAGGGCCTGACACGGTGGTAACTGTGGATCCAACTAGAAATCAAAATATTCTTGATTTAGTTTTTCCATCAAATCCTAAACTTATGTATGAAAACTCAATTTTAGAATCTTTTTTCGAACAGTGGTCATGCTTCTATTCATGTTGTTCTCAATTTAAATTCCTCGAAAAACAGCTCAACAACTAAATGACCAAATTTTGTTAAAGCTAACTACACTGCTATGTCTTCATTTCTTGATAGTTTAGATGGGCCAATCAATTTTCTGATTGCTCTAATATCAATGATTTTTGGGTTGTTTTTTGGGACATTTTAAATTATTTAATAACAGATTATGTTCCTCCAGCTGATTGCAAGTCTAGAAAGCCGCCTGAAGAACTTGATAGACTTTTGAAGTAAAAACACAAATTATGGAATTAACATGAGAAAGAAAACGTAGAGGATGTGAATCAGAAATATAATCAATGTTTATGTGATATCAAACAATATACTTACAGCCAAAAACTTCATACTGAAAGGAAAACACTGGATAATAAAAACATGACAAATTTCTTTAAATTTGTTAATTCCAAATTGAAAGTTAAAGATTGTATCCCTAATCTACTTGACAACAATAATAAATTATAGAAGATAATGTTTCTAAAGCCCAACATTTTAATTTTTCTTTCCTTCTGTTCATTTTGCTTCTGTTTTCACAAGAGATAAACCTGGTGATAGCAAGTCAGCTTTAATTCATAATTTCGAACTAAAATCATGTACTATTTCAGTTGACAACATTAGAAAAGTATTAAAAAGCTTGAAACCTAATTCATCAGCTAATCCAGATGGGTTCCCTTCTTTACTTTTTAGAAAATTAGCAAATTCTCTGCGCATTCCGTTATCCATCATTTTCGAAGTTTCTTCCAGATCACATAACTTACCAGAAACCTGGTTGAAATCAAATGTAATCATTATACATAAAAAAGGACCAAAAAATTTCATTGAAAATTAATGGCCCTTTTTTGCTTACTTGCATTGCTTGTAAAGTTATGGAATCGTTTATCAAGTTCAAATTGATGAATTATGTAGATGATAATTCTATTCTTTCAAAATGTAATTATGGTTTTAGATCAAACTTATCAATTTGTAAGCAACTACTTAACTGTACCGATGATTGGAAAAAAGCTATGGATGCCAAAAAATGTGTCAATTTAATTTATTTCGATTTTGCCAAAGCACTTCACTTTATCTACCACGATAAACTCATTAGGTACCAAAGGGGACGTATTAAAATGCATAAAAGCTTTTCTATCTTCAAGATCACAAGGAGTAAGTATTGAAAATTCCTATTCTGATTTTGAACTGGTTACTAGCATAGTTCCGCGGTGCACCGACAATTGAGCCCCGGACAATTGAGCGCCGACAATTGAGCGCCGACAACTGAGCGCCAGACAACTGAGCGCCATGACAATTGAGCACCATGACAACTGAGCGCCAGACAATTGAGCACCATGACAACTGAGCGCCAGACATTTGAGCACCGACAACTGAGCGCCAGACATTTGAGTGCCGACAACTGAGCGCCGACTATTTAATGCATTATAATTGAGCAATTTTTTCATTTACTGAGCGCTACGGAATACTAGCATTTCAATGATTATCTACCGTAATGATTATCTACCTTAATGTATATATGTCCATATGTCTAATATTATGAATCAAACGAATATGGTCATTTTTGATTCGTTTGATGAAGCCTAAGCCTAAGCCTAAGCCTAAGCCTAAGCCTAAGCCTAAGCCTAAACCTAAGCCTTAGCCTAAGCCTAAGCTTAAGCCTAAGCCTAAGCCTTAAGCCTAAGCCTTAAGCCTAAGCCTAAGCCTAAGCCTAAGCCTAAGCCTAAGCCTAAGCCTAAGCCTAAGCCTAAGCCTAAGCCTAAGCCTAAGCCTAAGCCTAAGCCTAAGCCTAAGCCTAAGCCTAAGCCTAAGCCTAAGCCTAAGCCTAAGCCTAAGCCTAAGCCTAAGCTTAAGCCTAAGCCTAAGCCTTAAGCCTTAAGCCTAAGCCTAAGCCTAAGCCTAAGCCTAAGCCTAAGCCTAAGCCTAAGCCTAAGCTTAAGCCTTAGCCTAAGCCTAAGCCTAAGCCTAAGACTAAGCCTAAGCCTAAATGAAAAATAGTTACTTCAAACTGATTAGGTTATTTATCTGACATTAAATAGTTGTCCCTCAGTTGTCGGCACTCAGTTGTCGGGGCTCAGTTGTCTGGCGCTCAGTTGTCTGGTGCTCAGTTGTCTGGCGCTCAGTTGTCTCGGCGCTCAGTTGTCATGGCGCTCAGTTGTCTGGCGCTCAGTTGTCAGCGCTCAATTGTCAGCGCTCAATTGTCCGGCGCTCAATTGTCGGGTCATGTAGTTCCGCACGGATACATTATTGGACCAGTACTGTTTTGATTTTGATAAATCACCTTCCCTCATCAATTACAAATAATGTTGCTAGTTTGATGTTTGCTGATGATTTAAAAATTTATAATGAAATAAATAACGCTGAGGATGCAAATTGTCTCGAGAAAGCGACCAATAATATTTTCGATTGGTCGACAACCTGAAAATTGAATTTATCCATTCCAAAATGCAATGTTCTCGACATGGGTCATCCTAACCCTAAACATATATATCTCTGGAATAATATCCCAATTACTCATGTCAAAACTTGTCATGAATTGGGTGTTTTAATGTCAGAAGATGGAAAATTTTCCAAACATTTTCGGGATACAACAAAGATTAGGTATTACAAAAACTCAATAAATTTTTAAAATTTTTCAGTAAAAGGATCCTTCAATGTTAGTTCGAGCATACACTGCTTACGTTAGACTATCTCTCGAATACTGTTCACTCATTTGGTCACCTTACTTCGTTCAAGATAAAAATTCTTTAGAAAAAATTCAAAAACTTTTCACCAGAAAGGTTCTTTCCAACACTAGAGAAAAACTCAACTATCCAAATCGTCTTTCTTTACTTAAACTCGAGTCTTTAGAAAAAAGAAGGACAAAAATTGGTCTGATTGAAACTTATAAGATTTTACATGGTCGATCATTGAATCTAGGAAAAAATTTTATATTTTCCTACAGTTTAAATAACTTTAACACAAATAATGACTTTTACATAAACTATTCCCATTCTGAAAACAGAAAAAAATGGGTTTCCGACTGAGCTTGCTGTAATTGGAAGTTGTTCGAGAAATGACTTGAACTTTACGATCTGTGTCTGGGGCTTATCACCAAGGCAGAACTGCCCATTTAGCCTCTATCGCATTTACTAAGCTTTACTTTATTTCCATTTCATATTTTCTTTAATGTATGTTTTAATATATTTAATAAATGTGTTTTACATAACACAACATCAAAATAAATTTATTAATTCATTAATGTTTTCATGCAAATTTTCACACTTAGTATGGTGATAGACTCGAGCATGCCAAACTGTACAAGAATTATACGGAAGACTACAGTTATTCAAAATGACAACTTCTTTTGTTGTGTTTCATGAACAAAAAAATTCATTGTCACAACAAGGAAGAAAATGAAAGATAACAGAAGCAAAAGATGAAAGTGTAAAAAATACACACACGACGACATAAGAAACAAACATAGAAAATGAAGAAGAATCAAATACATACAAAGGGAAATATAAGGTAAAGAAGGGAATATGAAGGAAGTGTTATTATATTCGTTTGGAATTGCCTAAATGGGAATTCGCTAAGTTACGAATTCGCTAACTTGGAAATTCACTCACTTCAGAATCTCTCACTTGAGAATGGACCGATTTCAGCAAGCACAAAAGCATATCAAATTTACAAAGCATGCATTTTTTAAACTGCAATAATCTTGATTTTAACTGTATTCTATTTAGATCGGAAACATTGATGCAGAAGTCAAAGTTTCAGGGAACGGGGTGTTACTAGTAAATTAATTTCGATAATCTTGACATACTGTTGGAAAGAGTTATCAACAAAAGGTTTGTATCAAGGGTGGAAAAATTCATTCAATAGTCAACAAGCAAGACATAATTCTAGATAAAACTTTGATCATGACTTCGATGCACCAACCATTAAAACATCAATTGTACTCAATTTCTGGGATATGCAGTTTTGAATTTCAGAGAAGTTCAAAAGGTTTTAACCCTGCAGCTATTCGATGCCAGTGTTTCGGCACTGTTTTGAAATTCACTGATTTTATCAAATGCGACAAGTTACATGTCTAAATCCTTAGATCGAGTGTATTTTGTGTCAATAGAAGTTTTTCACAACTGTAGTTAATGTAACGGTCCAGTTCAATTGAATTTTTTGCTACAAAAAGATAGTTGTCCAGATTAAAAACTAACGTCACTCGACACTAGCTGCAACTTTCATGATGTGCTTTGTTACGCTGTTAGGGGCCACCACATATTATGTTTAGATTTCTGCTCATGTCAAAAGATGTCAGCATTATAACTAAAGGCACCGAGCTATTTACCATAGGTCACTCAAAGAACCTTCCTATTTGTTAAGGCTGATACAGTGCTACAGTTCTCTAGCAGAAGTAAACACAACCTTCAGTCGCTATTTTTGTAAATAGATTGACATAGGCTTAAAATCGAAAAGCAATCAGGTTGCACCAGATTCTTCCTGCAGGCTAACACAAACAGTAGGTACTGACTATAACAATATGCAGATATCGCCAGGGACTGTTTTGGTAAGATAAGTTTCCAATGTTTGGCGCACATTTGTGCTAACTGCTCAAAATATAGTAAATAATAATAAGGAATAGAAATAAGCAAATGTCTAGTTCTGTCAGCTTCCTGTTTATTGGACGACAAAAGTAAAAATCACAAAGCCATACGGGAGTGATGCGCCCTGAATGACCACAAAGTTATAAAATCGATATATTCCTTTTTTTGACCGAATTGTGGTTCTGCCCAATCAACCAATTTTTCATAGATGTAGAAACACTGCTACCGTTAGCACATCCTCAAGAATTTTATTTGCATGAATTATTTGACATTTTAGATTTTATGACAAAGCTCACGTGGAAACAAATAGTTGTTTGTCTCTGTCATACAATAATAAAACTATTGCTTCGTTATAACGAGTTTGAAACGATGTTTAACCATGGAATGACTTTTTTTTAATCGTGAGTAAAAATTGTTGAAAGAAACTTCGCTAGTAGTTATTCTATGATGCAAATACATTTTTCTATTATGTTACACGTAAAATGTGTTGGATTCTTGTAGTATAGATGAAAATTGCATAATGATATATTTTCTACCATTTCGATTTTCTACCATTTTCCATAAACGGTGGACAGATTATGGGATTTCAGCGGTTAAATTTCACTATCATCTACTCTAGCGAATGCATAATCAATCGACATAGTAGAATTTTGAATTATTTCTTTCAGTGTACACATTCCGGATTTTTGTAGGAACGTTTCTTACCTTGAAGTCTCTGGGTAAGCAAGTGCTTCGATGCACTTCTGGAAAAATTTATGCTTTGCTCATTTCAATCAAATGAGCATCTAATGCTGAAGTGTGCACGAAAATCCTTAGACAGGTCATGATCATGCACTGCAAGCCAAAATTTTTTCCATTTGTTATCCTGATTGTTACTGTCAATTTGAACAAAAAGGTGGGTGCATACGCGGGTCGTTTTGAGTTTATAAGAGCATCCTTCTCTTCCTGGAACTCATTTGAAAAAATGAGCTAGTTTTTGACTTGACATCTGTGAGTGAGACACGCATAATAAACTTATCCCTACGCTTGGATTATATATTCTGACAATTTTCGTAATTTTCAAAATATTTTGGCACGTATCGAGTATATTTGGCACATATCGGCATATTTTGGCACAGATCATTTCCTTCACCCCAGCTACATATATAGTTACTGTTTAGTTACATATTTCAGCATTCGGGCCAAAAAAATTTTCAGTTACATATTGCATACAGTGGTATACAGAAAGTGAGAGCACAGTAATTGTTTTCGTCATCGGAACGACATTTAATGTTTTCGCAATTTCAGGTAAATATCGAATGATGATCAAGTATCTGCTATGTGCAGTTCGAATTCTAGCAGTACTCAATGGAGCAGGTAGAGTTCTAAATCATGCACTCCATAAAATATGAATGTTACCGAAAGTTATCTTTACTTTTTTCAATGTTTGCATTCATGATAGAAAATTTTATAACTGGAGTTTTCAAAATTCTATCCCTCCAAAAATTCAAAAGCTATAGGTAAATAAAGCTAGTTGAGACTAGTGCAATAAGGAAACTGTTCCAAGGAAAGAATGTTCAATATATTTGTTAATTGATGAATGCCATTTAAAAGATAGAATTCTTGAATAGGTTTGCCAATTATCGTGACTGCTTCTCCAACATTTATACATTCAGCACACTAGCACTTAATTCAGATTGACAATTTTTTCGTTTTTTTTGCAGATGCCGAATGCAAGGTGTTTCATGATGAACAGGTAGAGGACGGATGGACGAAGGATAAAAATTAAATAATTTGAAAACCTTCAAAAAATCAAAACTAGCAGAACGTGTCACAAGGCTAATGGTAACTGCTGGACTGGCAAAAACAAAAGAATAGAAAAAATTTTCTTTTTACAAAATATTGAAGGATCACATTGTCCATCTTGTGTGTGTGTAGTCCTTTATGATCACTATTTTTTGCATAGGAGTCCTGGATTGGTTCCCAATATGCAGAAGTATAAAAGAGTGAAAGGGTAAAAGCAGTATACAGATGTAGCCAAAAGCGATAGGTACTGACTTCCATAGCTTTCAAAGGGGTGAAGCTTTTTTGATGCCGTCTCCTGCTGTCGATAGGCAAAATATCGGACATAAAAATTGCAGAGTTTCAGACAGGTAGCTCTAATATTGACTGATAAGAATAAAAAATACTGACCGTCAATTTTTTCCTAAATAAAATTTTGAAAAATTGACAAATCAACATGTTTTACAACAGAAACATACAAAAGATTCAATCATGAGAAATATATAATAGCTGGAAACTATAAGAGAGACATTTTGGCGTGTCCAACTTTCTGTTTTACCCATAATTTTGATTGTTTTTTGATTTGGTTAATGACAGGAATGATTTTGTTTTGATTTTTTTCCAATTTCAAAAGAAAAACTATTGGTTTCGGCCAAATTTTGCCCCATATCGGAACAAGGAGTTAATGACCTTAAATTACGTGCAACTTAAAAATCTGGGTGACTTTTAAGGTATTATTGTGCGTAAAAAGTTTTACAAAACTTTCCTCACAATAGGAAAACTTTTACTTTAATTTCACAAGTTTTACTTTTAGAAAAATGACTACTTTTACTAAATTTCTATTTGTACGATGAGAATGAACGCTTAGACTGTAAACTCGCTCTTTCTAACAAAGATGAACAGGGCATTCTAATGCAGCAATCCGCTTTAAAAAAGCTTTATCCGTTCAAAAGTTATGGATGTCAGCACCGGTTGCCTTTCTTACCCTGTAGAAGAAACAAAAAAAGCAAAAGTATAAAGGTTACATTTCTCACTTCAAAATAAATTGGACTTACTATAGTACTAAGGCACATCCTGACAGTGATCACAGTTTTTTTTGCATCAGTGATAAGAAACAGTCCATTAGGAATTGTGATTCCTGGAACGTGAAATTGACATCTATGAGACAGTTGTTTTACATGCAGAGAAACCACGAACCACAACACATTTCATATCTCTGGTGAATTTTTTGTTTCTCTGTGCAATGATTGGGTGTCAAAAGTGCAATGTTTAAAAAGCCCATCGGAAAATTTCAGAAGCACTGCAAGTTTATAGTCAGTCCTTGTGGTTTTCTGTCCGTTTTAAACTTATTAGTCCACAATACAGGTTGTCCTAAAGACAACTTGTTTGCTTCATAAATTATGAAGCTCATGAAAGTCGGACTCGGTACTGCCTATTTAATTGATATTTATCAGTACCTTTTCATAAGCTCCAAACAATTTTATCGCGTAAAATGCCGCAAAATTTTGGTTGTCACTTCGACAAGTCAATACAAATATAAATAAATAATTTTTTCACATAATACAAATAATAAGAAAGGAGAATACACTGACTGGTCTGAACACTCTTCTCTTTCGATAAAAACACAATGATCAAAATTAATTTATGCCCATCAATTGGTGTCTTCGATCTTTGCTTCAACTTTCAGGTTAATCTGCATAACCTCTGTAATAGACTACGTCGATACCCGACAAAACTGCATCGACAGACGTGTGAAATACTGGTATCATCACCTTGTTTTGTTAATGTGTCGCTTACCACTGAAACTGTTATGTCACTCCATCATTTGCCCAATCAATCCCTGTTAGGATAAAATAATTTTATACAAAGATATAAACCAAAACTTTGTCTCTACTCACAATGCCAGATGGTATATCATTATTTTATTGTAGACAGTCTATAGCTTTCATGTTTCACAGATTCACTTATATCGAACCATAGACTTTGGGGAAAACACTGCCACAGAATTCAAGTTCAACATGACACTGCCAGAAGGAGAAGAGTTCTGGTTTTATGTTCGCCTGCAAAACAAAGACAAATCCCATGAACTGGAGTTCTTCCTTAAACTAGATGGTATCACTGGCATATAAATCATTCAGATGCATGTATTTATGTCACATATTTTCAGAGCTACGCATCTTCAATGATTATCATGTTGAATCGAGAAGATTTTTGGCGTTTATACCACGACAAGGACCCATATATAGTTTGAAATTCTCAACTTATGACGATTATTATAAGGTAAGCTTTTTGCATCTTGCTGGGACAGATGTACAGTATTAATCAAGGTAAATTCAGTCTAACACAATTCTCAATATTTTCAGTAAGCATATTTTAAGCCAGCTGGGAATATAGCTCACTGTTTAAAATTTGGTAGTGTATTTTATAATTTTGACTTGCAGATTTACATCAATGGTGTGAAAGCCTTCATGTTCTTGGACAATGCGATAGCGAAAAACAATCTCACCATGAATCATATGATATACGATGGTATGCAATACGTGAACGAATTCACTGAATGTGTACATCAGGAGCAAATCAAGGAATACTAATTTGCATCAACAAATTTTCCAAATCAAAACATTCGTTTTTCATATCTAATTGTTCGTGTTCTGAAACTATTACATAATAAGTGTGTTCTTGAAATTCATTATATTAAATATAAGATTAGCCAGAAGTAAAATTGCCATTGCATAATTTTCTACTACACAATAACAAATTACATCAGACTGAAAATTCAGTTTACCTTTTTTTTTGTATAAATCTGATCCAAATGATTTTGAAGACAATATTTTTTATTATTTCAAAAATGGATAGTATTTTATAAAATCCTGGCTGGTATAGGTGTGACACACAAAGCAGGATCCTCATGTTTATGCTGGTCTTGAAACCACCTCACCATAACTAAAACTGAAAATAAAACTCTCACGCCTTGAAATCTTTAAAGCTGGTTTCCACATTTGTGAAAGTTTTTAATTATTTCTTAAGATAGTATAATGTAGAACATAATTTCTTTTGTTTTGTTTCGTTGTGCCGCCAGAAGATCAGCATGATTACCTGAGTTGAAGACACTGTTTTCATGCATCTGTGGTATTTGTACTGATTTCATGCATATGATACGCTTAAGCGTACAGCATGATTTGCATAGTAAAGGATTTGGTACACAACAGAGAGAAACACATGAATTTTTATGACAAAAAGTTGTTGAACAACACCTGAGAACTTAACAGCAAACCTTTGTTGTCCACATTTTTCTGGAGGTTTTTATATTTGTCTGATACAATTGGTATTTACTTCTAGAAATTTTGTTTCTACTAAATATATTGTGATAAAATGAAATTTCAAATTTATTTCTTTTCAAATTGTCCTAACATTAAATCTTTTGTATTTTATGTTTACACAATTAACCATGGGCATGCTTATCGAAATTTTAATTGCATTATTTATACTGTAAACTTGCAATTGGAAATTTTATATATCATAAATATTCTGTACTTCTGTAATTTGTTTATTATTGTGAAAAGTGGACGAAGAATATTATACCGAATGTAGGGAAAATAGAATTTTCCATACTGGTTTTTGATACACTTTTTAAATTTGAGAATATGTTGATGAATTGATTAATTACAAGCAAGAAACGGCACAAGCTGCACATTAACTTTTTAATCATTAGATCAAACTCAAAACTTAGACTTCGCTGACCATAGTGATCAACTGAAGAAAGTAGTTTTCTGGAATTCTTGGCCCCAGATTCAAAATCATCAAAGAGCTTCAATTTTTTATCTATTTTCCATTCGTAAGATATCAGATAAACCTTGTTACGAAACTTAGTAAGATTCATGGGTAAAGCTGCTCTTGGATCCTAGCTAAAAAAATTGTTGCGGTCTATTCGCTCGAATTTGTTATCCAAAAAGGAAGACCTACACTAAAACAAATTGTTTTCTAGCATAACTTGGTAGTTCTCGATTTGCTTTATTGTGAAAAATGAGAACAACCTGATTTCTGGTTGGATACATATATAGCTCCGTGTAAGTTAAAATATCCTTGGATAGATGCAGAAAAAATTCAATAGTAAAAGTTGTCTGCAACTCACAAAATATTCTAGGAATTCACAGAAATTAGATCACACAACATAATGAAAACATTGAAAAAAATTTATGGCAAATCTTGTTCCAGTTAATAAAATCAGATTTTTTGAAGGTCAACAGCACCAAAATTAGTATTTTTGGGTTTTGGTTTTGGTTTTCGGTTTAAAAATTTTAAATTTTAAATAAATTAAATTTAAATTTAAATTTTTTAAATTTAAAGTTAAATAAATTTTTTAAATTTAAAGTTAAATAAATTTTTTAAATTTAAAAATTAGATTTAAATTTTTAAATTAAAATTTTAAATTTTAAATTATTAAAAATAAATTTTGAAAAGTAAATTTAAATTTAAGTATTTTAAATTAAATAAAATTTTAAATTTTAAATTTTTTAGATTAAAATTTTAAATTTTTTAAATAAATTCTAATTAGTATTAAATTTTAAATTAAATAAATTAATTTAAATTTTAAATTAAATAAATTAATTTAAATTTTAAATTTAAATTTAAAATTAAATAAAAATTTAAATTTTTTTAAATTTAAGTAAATTTTGAATTTTTTTTTAAATTTTTAAATAAAAATCCAAGGTCTTTTTAATTTTCAGGGTTTTTGATTCATTCGATGCCTCGGATTTTGTTATTTTGAAAAATAATTGAAAAATTAGTATTCAAAAACAAAATTTTCAGGTCAATAATCGCACGACTAGTTACTGAGGTTGCCCACCACCTCAAACTCTGTAATCTCTATGAGGCTTCACTCAGTATTAGGTAATAGGTCCCAGGTGAAGTCCTGGATATATAACTTTTACTGAAAGCCCGAGTAATGGGAACAAGTTGCCTCAAAACTGGTGACTCTTGATGGTCCATCAAACTCGATGGTGGAGGGATTTTGAGAGTGACCCTTCCCATTGCTCAGTTGGCTCAGTTGGTTAGAACATGCAGATGGTAGCTGCAAGATCACTGATACGAGTAGTAGACTGAGTCTAAGTTCCATTGAAGCCCCAAGCAATGGGAACAGCTTGCCTCAAAAGCTGAACTATTAAGGCCTATTGAGTTGTGCTGGGATAATTAATATCATCACATGTATAGCCTAATTTTAAACACGTGTTAATATTTCAAAAAAGCAAGTGCAGAGAAAGAATTTTTCGAAACTGTGTGCAGAGTACGAAAATGATGATGCTGGCAATTCAGTCTTGAAGTGGTACGGTGTAAGAGTTGAACAGTATCCTGAGGATTCAAATCTCAGAAGTTCATGTGTAAATATATCACAAAAAAAGGCTTTGCCAGGTGAAAAAAGTTATCGTATTTTTGTTGCCAAAATTGTGTAAAAAAACATGAAAAATGTGTTTCAGCTCTAAAAATACCCATCATATTGCAGCATATTTTCTGATTAAAGAGTTGGAGGAGGAGTGACGCCATGAATATCACATCAATGCTGGATTTTGGCCTTTTCCAATATTTTGAAGGAATGTATTGTAGAAGTTGATACCTCATGTAATTTATGGCAGTATTTTGCTACAATGGTTAAAAAAGTTATGTGGAACCTGCTCAGCAGCTCAAGTAGATAGTTTTATAAATGCTGTTGTATATACAATAAATTATAAGAAATAGAAACAACATTGAAAAACAGTTATTATGATCCAAAATATTGGTATTCGAGCAACAGAAACTTGTATGAGAAGACTAAAAAGCAGAGCTATAACGTGAACTCAAACACGTCACGGCATGGCTCACCTTGCGATCCACACAAGGGTATTTCCATGTGAGCGATTCCCAAGCGAGCGATTGCCAAGTGAGCGATTCTCAAGTGGTCGAATTCTCAATTGAGTGATTCCCATGTGAGCGATTCCGAATTGAGCGAATTCCCAAGTGAGTGATTTCCAAGTGAGCGATTCCCAAGTGAGCGATTGTCAAGTGAGCGATTCTCAAGTGAGTGGTTCCCAATTGTGCGACTCCCATGGGGGCGATTCCCAAATGAGCGAATTTCCAGGTGAGCGATCCCATAGGAGCGATTCCCTTTCGGGCGAATTCTCAAGGGAGTAATTCCCATGTGAGCGATTCCAAAGTGAGCAAATTCCCAAGTGAGCGAACACTCAATTGACTGATTCTCATGTGAGCGATTCGAAATCGAGCGAATTCTCAAGTTAGCGAATTTCCAAATAAGCGATTCGTATGTGAGCGATTCCCAATTAGGCGAATTCCCAAGTGAGCGAATTCCCAAGTGAGTGGATTCCCATGTGAGCGAATTCCTCAGTGAGTGAATTCTCAATTGAGTGACTCTCGTGTTAGCGGTTCTCAATTGAGTGACTCTCATGTTAGCGATTCCCAATTGAGCAAATTCTCAAGTGAGCGAAATCCTAACGATCGACTCCCATGTGAGCGATTCCGAATTGAGTGAGTTCCCGACTGAATGATTTCCCAATTGGGCAATTCCAAACGAACGGTCGAGAATGTAGTAACACTTCCTTCATATTTTCCTTCTTTACTTTGTATGTTTCTTTGTATGTATTTTTTTCTTTGTTTTTCGTGTGCATTCTTAATGTTTTCGTTTATGTGTGTTTTTATAATGTCATCCTTTGTCTCTGCTTTCTTTTACTTTCGTTTTTCTTCTCTTCTACTTTTTATTTTTTCCTGATGAAACAACAAATTACAAGTTCTTATCTTTAATAAGCGTAGTCTCACGTATTGTTTTTATACAATTCGGAGTCTACAAAACTTAATTAAACACTAGTCAAAATTAACTGTTTTCGAATTTTTTTTTCTTTTATCTATCCTCTATTTTCTTGCCCGCTGCAGCATTACTCCATCTTTGTTTTGTTTTGTCTTTTTCAGAAAAATTTTAAGAAGAAAGAGAAAAAAAGAAAAAGAGAAAAAAGAGAAAAAATCGTTTGCATGTCGAAGCAAATAATTTAAAAAAATATATAAAAATTGTAAATAAAAAATTTCCGCCCTCCCCCGAAAAATTTTTTGCATCGGCCTCTGAGACAATTGAGCACAGGACAATAACGGATAGGCGCAATAGATCGCAAGGACATTAGTGCGCAGGACGATAGAGCATAGACAGTAGAGCACAGAGAACTAAAGCGCTGGACAATAGAACACAGAAAAATTAGATCAGAGCAAAATAAAAAAAGACCAAAGTAAAACAATGTGAAAAATAACTATATTTCAGCTCAAAAATGCTTTCCTCAAATTTTTTCGTGTCTCTGAAGAATTTCGGGTCAAACCCAAAGCATTGTTCCACCATAGAGTATTTCGTCAGAAGTTTCCAATGACACAAAAAATCGCAAATATTTGATCTTTGAACCTTCGAATAAAATTTTTTCATTTTGTTATTTTCGAATGAATCCTGAATATCCAACTCGCATTCACAATCACACACACACACACACACAGTTTGTTGTCAGCTTTTGAAATAAAGCTGTTTGCTTAGTATTCTTTTTCATGTTCAAAAACAATTCAAAATCCGCCATCATTGCAGATCATGGAAAGTTGGTTAAGATTTTTTCGAACCAAAAGATGCGCCCTATTGTCCCTATGCTCTATTGTCCTGGGTTTTCAGGTGCCTGCTGGGTGCTCTATTGTCTTGCATCCTAATTTCCACACTCTAATGTTGCTGCGCTCTGATGTCCACGCTCTAGTGTCCACGTTCTAATGTCCGTGCTCCATTGTCCAGCGCACTATTGCCCTGGGCTCTTATGTCCCTGGGCTCTGATGTCTGAGCTCTACTGTCCTGTCATCTAATGTTCCTGTGCTCTAATGTCCTGCAGTCTAATGTCTCTGCACTCTAATTACCGCACTCTAAGGTTCACACTCTATTGTCCAGCGCTCTAATGTCTAATTTTTGACGTCAGTAGTAGACCCTGTCATCCTAGAATTCAATGGCTAAGAATCGGCGATGGTTAACCATAGGCTGAAAGATTTGTCCTCAACTATGTGATCACATGACCATACCAGCAGACAGATGTCTGTGAGCATACTTGACTTTGTTTCATTTTTACTACCAGTTCACTTGCGTAACCAGTTCACTTCTGCCACCAGCTCGATTCCGCCACAAGTTCATTTCTTCTGCTGGGTCATTCATGCAATCTTGTCAATTTTGCCACCAGTTTATTTCTGCCACCATATCATTTTCGCTACTAGATAACCCACTTGTTTTTAACGTGAAATAAATTTCGAGACTAGCTGGAGTGGAATCACTGTTGGAAAAGATTTTCAAGGCAGATACACTTAAAGTTGGCTGTAAAGGATTTGAAAACTACTGAAACTACAAAGATTATATACCATGCTAGTTTCAAAAGTTCACATATACAACAACATTTCCATTCAAAACGTGGCCTTAAAAAGTCTGTTGGGTTTCTGATATAATTTAAATTTTTCGGTAGAAATATAATAATACAATATCCTTCTTTTGTTCAACCACAACAACTGATTTTTTTCGATATCCATTGATATCCACGCTGATGATTCGATCAGAATTGTATGTAAATCTGTATCATCCCTTTAAAGATTAATTCAGAAGTATATTTGTCGATTAGGGCCGACTGAGTCGACTGAACGAATTGTCGCGGACAATCGGCGACGGCCGCCGATTGTCCGCGACAAAAATCCTAGGATTTATTCACTTCTGGATAGGGTACGGCTTAAGCCCCTTGATTCATGATGCAGGTGCCAAGGCCAAGAGTATCAATGATAAATCCTACAAGATTTTATAGGGATACTGTGTTAACCCCTGAAAAATGCACCGAATGTTTTTTTAGTAGCCAAAATTTTTTATCAATGTGCTTCAAACAGTGTCCTGTATACATTTTGAAAAAAGATGACTCATAGCAATAAAATTTGAAAAAGGGTGTTTTGATTGATCCTATATAGCCAAAAAGTCTAAAGTTTTTTCAATGCTACAAAAAACTGTCAAGTTTCTATCACCTGCCTGAAAAACTAAGCTTTCGAATAAAAACAATGAAGTTTAGTTGGTATTCGATTTGACAAAAACTTTGATCTTGAATAACATTTGAGCCTAGTATGCCTCACACCATTCTTTAGAACTCAAAAAACTGTGTTAGTCAGGACATGTATTACCGTCAGAGTGTCAATTTTCACCAGTGCCAGTGTTGGTGGCGCACACAGTTTTTTGTGAGGAAGGAGCTTAGTGCAGTGAAAGTATCTGTTATTTTCCCACTTCTTGTCTTCTTTTTTTCATTCTTGTCATTTTTTTTCACTTCTTGCCCAACTTCTTTCAATTGTTGTCTCACTTTATGTTTTCTTCTTTTGCACATCCTATGCTCAAGCATATAAACTTTGTCTTGCTTTTTCCTGTTTTTCTCCTTTGTTTTACTTGTTGTCTCACTTGTTCCAGGTTTTCCAATTTCCACTTTTTTCAGTTATTGTCAAACTTTTTTCAAATTTTGTCAATTTTTTCCATTTTGGGGCCGGATGACAGAAGACTGAATAGTGCTATTAGTCGCCAAAAGCGAATAGTGGCCAAAAAATAGAGATACCCCATCGAATAAAATCGTCGCAGTATGACAGATGGCTACATAACTCATTTGATATTATAAATCATCCTTTATTTCATCGTTCGAATCGTTTTGAAATTTATAATGATCGGGAATTTTTTTACAGTACCTGTCAGAGGGTCAATTCCTCTGACGTTTGGTCCTCTATTCATCATACTTTTATTTTCTAGAGCTCTTTGTTGTTAAAGTAGCTCCAATTATTATTAAATAAACAAACCGACAAAATGGTTTGTGTCACACATTTTTTGGCCCTAAAACAAACAAATGGATAGGGCAAAAGTTTTGCATATAACATGCAATATTGATGTTAGGCACCCGTCGTGCAGTTTTTTATTATTGGAAAATTATCATTATTGTGTGGTCGTTTTTTCGTGCGTGGTGGCAAGAAAAGGAGTGCAGACGTCATCATTCATTATTGCTATTATTTACCATTTTACATCGCGTTGGTATTGGAACCAGGAGCCGAGCGGGGCCAGAGGAAGTCCGACGATCTTTTGGATTGAGAAGTTAGTGAGTGGTTGCTGGAGACAGGTAGGTCTGTCTCAGTTTTCTTTTGAGGAAATTCAGTTCCAGTCCCGTAGAGGGTAAGGCCACTTGGGCTGCATTTCTAAGTGTCCAACAACCCCTGTGGCTCTCTGGGCAGGGGCGAATAAAGGAAGCCGTGCATGGGTGGCTAGATTGTTATTTGTGCATTGTATTTGGCGTTGGCCCCTAACCTTTGTCTTCTGTTTCGTTTTCGTTTTACTGACAATAAATCTCTTCGTACAACCAGTTTCAGATAGGCACTGTAGGTTCAGAGGTAACACTGACTTAGCGTCAGGGGCCGTACCAGATTGGATCTCCCAAGAACTGCATCCAGGTAGCCGAGGGTATATGTCCACCTATTTTTTATTTACAACATACCAGTTCAAAAGAAAGATTTCACGAGAGCTGATTGATAGCTCACAGCCTACCTGGACAATATATTCAACTGGATGCAACTCGGTACCAGATGGGGGTGTTTGGTACCAGATGATTTAATTTTCAGCACCATGTCATGTTTTGTGCGTGAAACGATTTAAACAGCAAAAACGAGATTGGGGACTCGGAGACTGACTACCAACCACTGAAAACTAGATAATCAACTGATTAGGAATAACCAAAACAAGTAACTTATCATGGAAGCAATCCATCAATCAACCAACAGTCAGCTTATCAACCAACCAATAAATCAGGGAAACAACTAACCAACTGGAAAGTCGATGGACCAACCAACCACAAAACTAACCAGAAGGCCAGGAAACCAATGAAACAACCAAAAGAATCAGAGAAAAAACCAACTAACCAAGGAATCAACCAACCAACCACAAACCATGTTATCAACCAATCAATTAGCCAACTAACCATTGAATCAGGGAATCAGCCAATCATTCAATTCAACCATGGAATCAACACACCAGTCAGAAAATAAACAAACCGATCAGGCAATCAACCCATCAACCAGGGAATCAATGAATGTGATGCACTAAAAAACTGAGATTTTTTCCTTCTAAAATGCACCACAATGCACTTTTTCAGGTTCTTTGACTTGCTATGGTTCCAGGCGTATTTTTCCCATGACCTTCCCGGTTTGCTAGATATACTGGCATGCCCTAAAAGTGCATACTCTCAAATATGCCCGAAATCACATTTTGACTGCATTCTGTCTATTTTGTATAAGATAAATCTACATACTATACATCTGATTTGCTGCCCGGTGTGGCTTGACAACCATCAAAAGAATCCGGCAACCAACAATTTTTTTGGGCAGGCTGGTACCAGATAAGCCGTTAGGTTTTGTTCAGATATGGCTTAGAGCATCAAACCAGACGCCACAATAGTTCGTCAGTGAATACTCAAGTACCTTAACTAGATTTTACTTTCCAATGCATACATTTGAATCAAATGAAACCAAACTCAGCTCATAATACAAGGGTTTCAATAGGTCGCGCAATCACACAAATCATGCATTGCATTGCCAATCGTGCATTCAGCGGGGGAAGATGAAGCAGAAATAGCCCTTTTCTGGCTTGCAGATTGACCATCAGTCGTTTTGTTCCCTATCGTATCAATCAAAAGAGGAGTACCTCAACGCATACATTCAAGCAAAAAATTGATTTTATTTGAGGAGAAATTTGAATCTCGATCACGAGCTTGTGTCTTTTGATCACTCATACTGAGCTTTCTGTGAAGTAAGCTGATCAAATGACTGAAAAATTGAAGCGATGGCACAAAAACACTGACCCAGACTCTAACCAGTAATAATTATTAATGTTCAGAGTATAACTGGAAAGAAGAGAAATACTTTTGAGCAAAATTAGCTGGACAGAAACATTCATTTAAGTTGTGCATATTTTTTTTTATTTCGGGTATGCAATGCTTATTGACTGTTTTGTCATACGGATAAATTTATTCAATAAATTGTCTATTTGCTCATTTATCGGCTGAATAGCTATTCACTGGATAGTGTTATTATTTGCGACATAGTTTATTCAGCCTTGTGTCATCACTAATTTGCATAAAAGATGAGCATCAATTGCCTATTTATCATTTGGTCACTGCGCTTTTATTGATAGAGAAGAGTGGTCAGACAAGCCAGTGTATTTTCGCTTCTGTATTCTGTATTTTGTGGAAATAAATTAATTCATTATGATTTGTACTGACTTCACGAAGTGGCAATCAAAATTTTGCAGCATTATGGGCAAAAAATGCCTTATATGCTGTAAAAATGAACTGAAAATATATCATTTGAAAAGGCAGTACGGGGATTGAATTTCACAAGTCTCCTTATTTATGAAGTTAACAAGTCGTCTTGAAGACAACCTGTATCATGAACTAATAAGTTCAAAACGGACAGAAAACAAATTAGACTGACTATACACTTGCTGCGCTTTTGACATTTTCGAGTGGACCTTCGGAACATTTGTGGTCCCTTTGAACCCGCTTCTCTCTTGGAGCAGGCTGCGTTTTTGACTCCAATCGTTGAATAGAGTAAAAAAAATTGACCACAGATTTCAAGTGTGTCGTGGTTTGTGGTTCCTCTGCAGCTACAACTACTGTCTCTAACATGTCAATTTTCCACGGCAGAAATCCCCATTCCTCAAGGGCTACTCCTTATCACTGATCCAAAAAACTCACTGTCAGGTTGTGCCTCCCTACTATGTTCAGTTTATTTTGAAGTGAGAGGCGTAACCTCTTCACTTTTGATTTTCTTCTTTCTTCTATACTACTTTCACTTTTTAACTCTTTTATACTTTTGCATATTGGAAACTATAGTGATCTTACAGGACTACTTGATGCGCATACGCGATCCTTCAATATTTTCTTTAACGAATCTTTCTGGTCAAAAACGCATGTTTCTTTTATCTTTTTTTCTGTCAGTTATACACAGTTGCCATAAGTTTCCTGACACCTTTTAGCAGTTTGAATTCGTTTGTAGCCTATCAAATTAATTCACCCCTCCATCTCTACTTGTTTATTATGAAACGACTTGCATTCGGCCTCTGCGAAAAAGAAACGAAGAAAATTATCAATCTTAATTGAATGTCACTGTGTTTTACACATTATCCTATTTAAATTTCGGTGAAGTAGTCACGATAATTGCGAAACCCCACTGTTAAATGACTTTAACAGATTATGTAATTCAAGAGTAAGAGTAATATAATTTCATTGGTGTGTGTCTCCTTGCTGGCTATCAATTCAAAAAATCATGTGTCTGAAGAAGCACATTTCTAGCTCATTTTTTCAAATGAATCCCAAGAAGAAAAGGATGCTCTCCTACAAACATTAAACGACCTGTGGACGCTCCTGCCTTTTTTCTCAAATTGACTGTAGCAGTCAAGAATACAAATTGGAGAAAATTTCGGCTTGGGATGCATGATCATCACCTGTCTGGTGATTTCCTTATATATATATATGCGTTCGAGACTCATTTGAAAGAGAGCAGAGTATAAATTCTTCTAGAGTTGCACTGAAACAGTAGCTTACCTGAAGACTACAAGATGAGAAACGTACCTATAAAAATCTGAAATGTGTTCACTGAAAGATATAATGCAAAATGATATTATGTCGATTCATTATGCATTCGATAGCCTAGATGATACTGAAATTTAACCACTGAAAATGCATAATCTGTTCACAGTTTATGGTAAACAGTATACGACGAAATCGAAATAGCAGAAAATATATCATCATACAATTTTTATCTCTACTTCAAGAATCCACACACTTAAACGCGTGAGATAACAAAATGATCTTAATGCACCATAAAATAACCTCCAGCGGACTTTCCTTCTACAACTTTTTACTCGCGATTCCAAAAAAGTCAAGTCGTGGTTGAACGTCGTTTAAAACTCGTTAAAATAAAGCAATAGTTTCATTATTGTGGCCAGGGAGAAACAATAATTTGTTTCCACAGAAGCTGAAAGCCATACTGTGTGACTCGCTCTGCACCTGGATGCAGGTGCTCGTTTCGTTACAAGGGCTCCAAATAAGCAGCAACTCGAGCTGCAACTCAACTGATGCAAATAAAACTTTTGGTGATGTTCTTATGGGAGCAGTGTTCCCTTATTTACGGAAAAATTGCTCGATTGGGCAAATCCGCATTTCGGCCAAAAGAAGAGTGATTTTTCATTCTTAAAACTCTATTTGTCATCTAATGCGCGTTGCTCTCCAGTGACTGTGTGATTGTCGCTTTTCTCGCTTAATAAACAAGAAGCTGACAGCACTTACTAGATATTTGCATTTTTCTATTTGTCATCATTATTATTATTTATTATACCTTGGGTATTGAGCCAACGTGAGTGCCGAAATTGGAAACCTATCATACCAAGGCAGTCTCGGCCATACCAGGATCTTGTAATAGTGAGTACCTACTATTTGTGTCAGCCTATAGGAAGCATCTAGAGCAACCCTGATTGCGTTTCGATTGCAGGCTTGCGTCAATCCAATTGCCAAGTAGTGACTGAAGGCTGGTTTTAGTTCTGCTAGAGAAGTGCTGCATTGTATCAATATTTACCACTCTATCAACATTTATCAATTCACCAATTTTTTGAGTGACCTACGGTAACCAGTTTGCCAATAGCCTCTATTTATATGACTGACGTCCTTTCACTTCAGAAGAGAGCAAACGCAACAAGTGGTGGCCCCCAACAGGATAACAGGACTCATCGAGAACACTGCAGCCATTGGCGGATTAATCGGGGCAACTATCCTTTTGCAGTAAAAAATTCAATTGAACTTAACCATTATTGTAACTAAAGTAATGGAAAATTTTTGTAGACACTACATATACTTGATCTAAAATTTAGACAATGTAACTAGCAGCATTTGATAAAACCGGTTAGTTTCAAAAATTGACTTCGAATTGTTGCAGAGTCAAATTTTTCTAAACTTACTGAAATTCAGAACAGTGTATTCCATAATTTGCAACATTCCGTTTATTTTTAAATGATCAATGCAACTATGTATTGTTCCTTGGCTATTGCATAGATTTTTTCACTCTTGCAACAAATTCTTTGGTGATGAATCTTTCCAAATATTTCAAGATTATCGGAATTAAATTGCTAGTAACACCGCATTTGCCAAAAATCCTGCAGCTGCATCGATATTCCAATATAACTGGAGTACGATAGAATCAAGATTATTACAGCTTCAAACCCGCGCGCCTTGAAATTGAATATGCTCTTCCGCACTCTGAAGTCGTGCTCGGCTCAATAAACACATATTTACATAATTTTTGAGCCGTCTTTTGAGCTAGTGAAGTGAAAAAGTCAAAAAATTTTTCTTAAATGCCTCCACTCAAATAATGTTAGATAAGATTGAATACATGATCCAGTCTTCTGTGTTTTACTTTTGACGGACTTCAGAGTGGTCAAAGTATTGCAAAATTTGTTTAACATCCTCAGGTTTTCATTGCCCTCGATTTCTGGACCATAGATCATATCAAAACCTGCCCAAAATGGATCTTCATTTACATTTTTGACACCGTAATTTCAAAATAAAATCTTTCTGTTCAACTTCTCAAGATTTCTCTTTTCCTGCTGAATGAATTCAGACAACCCCCTTTTGACATAGGCCCTGTCATCCTGGGGTGCAATGGTTAAGCATGGGCAACGGTTAATCATAGGTGGAAAGAATAAACTCAACATATTTTCGATTTGATCTAACTCATTGTTGTGCAGCAGCAAATCCCACAACTAAGCAATATCAGTTTGTTCTACTGTTATATTTCATATTATGAATTTTAAGCAAAATTCTTCCAGACAATTATGTAGAACATTCAGCGCATTAAAGTACAATGAGACATGAAAAGCGAATGTTTTGATTTAGTCACAATTTCGATGCAGATCAGATTTCCTTGTTTTTCTCTTCGTGTACACATTCAGTGAATTCTTTCACATATTTAGTACCAGCGTATATAACATGAGTCATGGTGCGGTTATCTTTCGACATTGCATTGTCCACAAACTCTAGGCTTTCACTCCATTGATGTAAATCTGTAAATCAAGAGTATAGAATACACTACCACTTTTTAAACAGTATGCTATATTCCTAGTGGGCTTAAAACACACTGGGTAAAATTGTTTAGAACTATCTTATGGTGAATTATCTGTCATGGCAAGATGTCAAAAAAGCTTACCCTATACATATCGTCATAAGTGGAGAATTTTAAACTATATATGGGTCGTTGTAGATGCGTAGCTCTGAAAATGTGTCACATAAATACATGCATTTGAATGATGATGTACATGTCAGTAATACCATCTGGTGTCAGGAAAAACTCCATTATATGGTCTTTATCTTTGTTTTGCAGGTGAACAAAAAAATTGAACAGTTTTCTTTTTGGCGCTTTTATCATATTAAACTTGAATTCTGTGACAGTGTTTTCACCAAAGTCTATGTTTCAATATTTGTGAATCTGGGAAACACAAAAGCTATAGAATTCTCCACAATAAAGTAATGATATACCATTTGGCATTGTGAGTAGAGACAAAGTTTTGATTCGCATCTTTGTATAAAACTATTTCATTCTAATAGGGATTGATTGGGCATGTGATGATGTCACATAACAGCTGCAGCGATAGGCGACACATTAAAAAAACAAGATAACAGTATTTCGCGCATCTGTCGATGCAGTTTTGTTGTGTATGGACATAGTCTGTCTCAGAGGTTATACAAATTAGCCTGAACGTTGATGCAAGGGGTGAAGGCCCCAATTTGCATGGAAGATGAGGATAAACTGCCTATTTAATCATAATTTCGGTCATGGTGTTTTTGTTGATAGTGAAGAGTGGCTAGACTGACCAGTGAATTTTTATGGTATTATTTGTATTTTGTGATATTATTATTCCGAAGCCCCCTGCTGGCCAGTCATTTGAATTTTACCTTGCCCTGGATGGAATGCAGGTTAAAGCCAA
The DNA here is from genome assembly GCA_963922205.1 of Romanomermis culicivorax. Taxonomy (NCBI): domain Eukaryota; kingdom Metazoa; phylum Nematoda; class Enoplea; order Mermithida; family Mermithidae; genus Romanomermis; species Romanomermis culicivorax. The sequence continues at coordinate 847,390 of CAWUHX010000094.1, read as the reverse complement.
TATACATTTACATTTCAATTCTCTCCTCGCTTTTAAAGTCTTCGAGATCTCAGAGGGTTGTTGAGATTAGCACAGACCGAACTGTTGCATTATAGTTCTATACTGGTATTCGTCTTGTATAGGTGAAGTAGTGAAATGTCAATTGGGTAATTTCATTCTCTACATAACCAAGGTCAAATTTCAAAAGTTTGAGTGCAGCCACCTCTGGGTGAAAGCACTATATTTTCGAATTTTTGGAACTCTCATTAAGTGCGAGTGAACTTACATCTGTGAGTTAGAAGAACCTGGGGAAAATTGAAATTTAAAATGAAAGTATAGCCAATGTCTCATGTTACTATTATTTGCTTCGTGATTTAAATCAGATATTAAAATTTGTGAACATGATATGGCCTCACTCAATTTTTTCATGTTTCTTTGTTCAATCGTTCAGTGCTTCATTTGTTATTTTCTTTTGTTGTTCGTCTATATTTTACTCTACTTGCATTTTCTTCTGTTCGCTTGTCCTATATGATTGCTGCAGCTCAATTTTTGTTTTTTACCGCTTTCCAATTGAATAAAGGTAGTCTGTTTGTCAGGAAATACTCTTGATTAACGAAAAATAATTAACAAGTCTTTTAGATCAGTTGCACAGTGCTTCGGTCATAGATCTACTGCGTCTGCTTATGGTTTTCAAGTAGATTTTTGGACAAGTGCAGTTCATGCTGCAGGAATCAACTAAAAAAATCATGTGAGTTTGAATTGATCACAGTCAACCGTCCATGCACCACAAAAAATGCTCTCAAACAGCCTTGTACCTGAATAGTTTCTGCACTCAAGCCGCTCCTACAAAATTTTGACTCGATGAATCATTTGACTGGCAGAAACAGCCTTGTTCCGGAAACTAGCATTAAACCATCTCCAACCTAAAAGCTGGCTCACCTGGAAAGTTCTGGATGAACTGGTTTTCGTGCAGTTTTTCTGGTAAGTACAGAACCTTGAGGCCTGGGCCAAGTTTCATCGAAGAGACTTTAGCTGCAGCTGTGCTGTAGCTTAACTATGTTTATTCTCAAATTGTTGAAATTTTCCTCTGCGCTTCTCAAACACTTGTTGCGCATTTAAATCCACTGCTCTGACTCTGACTCCCAGCGCCTCTGACTCCCAATCGTTGCACAGAGTAACAAGAAATTGACCAGAGATATCAAGTGCGCCGCGTTTCATGGTTCTTTGCAGCTACATTTCGTGTCTCAAACATGTCAATCTTCCATCCCAAAAATCACAATTCACCAAGTGCTACTCTTCATCACTGATCCATAAATTTCCCATCACTGTTAGGATGTGCCTTAATACTATGTTCAATTTATTTTAATGTAACCTTTTTACTTTCGCTTTCTTTTTTCTTTTACTCGTTCACTTTTCTATAGTTTTTTACATCGGAAATAAATCCAAGTCTCATATGAAAAAAGACTACAATATATTGAGGTTAGTCAGGGAGTAGAATTAGTGATCGTGACGGACTACACACACAATATGGCCATGCACGTGATCCTTCAACATTTATTTCTTCTGTTTCTGCGCCGCTTAAACACAGTTACCGTTAGCATGCTGACACATTCTAGCAGTTTGAATAGTTTTGTAGCTTTTCGAATAAAGTAATTATCCTTGGTCATTTCATCTCTACCTGTTCATTGTGAAATGACTTGCATTCGGCCTCTGCAAAATAGAAACGAAGATTGTCAATCTAAATTAAGTGCTAGTATCTCGAACAATTCTCCCATGTTAATTTGAGAGAAGCAGCCGCGATAATTGTTCAATCTATTCAAGTAATCCTATCTTTTAAATGACATTCATCAATTAACGAAATTGAAAATTCTTTCATTAGACCAGTTTCCATCTTGCACGATTCTCATCTAGCTTCACTCACCTATAGGTTTTAAATTTCTGAAGAGATAAATTTTAAAAAAACCTCATTTGTAAAATTTTTCAATATGAATACAAGAATTGAACAAAGTGAAAATAACTTTTGGTAACCTTTAAATTTTGTAGTGTACATAATTTAATTAGAACTTTACCTGCTCCTTTGAGTACTGCTAGAATTTGAAGAACGCATAGCAGAAACTTGATCATGATTCTATATTCACCTAAAATAGAGAAAACATTGAATGTTGCTCCGATGATGAAAACAATTACCGGTCTCTCGCTTTCGGTATATCACTGTATGTAATATGCAAATTGCAGAGCAATTATAAATCAGAGAGATTGAGGTGATCTCATTGATAATTTAGTTGACAGAGATAACTAAATGATCTTTCTGACGATCATGTCTGCGAAAATATTTTGAAAATTACGAACTTTGTCAGAGATATGAGCCGAAAAAGACGATTGGTGCAGATTGCTTCCGGATGGATGGAGCTTTTTCAGTGAGGTTTGCTGCCGTTGATAGATAAAACACCTGGCATAAATACTGCGAAATTTCAGTCATATTGCTCAAATATTGTCTGGCTACTAAATGTCGACCTTTTACAAAAAAAAACAAAAAGAAATTGACAAAAAATCAACATGTTTCATAACAAAAAAAAGTAAAATAGATCCGAATCACAAGAACCGTATAACAGCTGAAAACTACACTAGAGCGAATTTAATATGTTTTCCTTTCTGCTTCCCTACAAATTTTCATTGTTTTTCGAATGATCAATGGCAGAATTGATTTTGCTTTTTCCCCAATTTCAAAACCGAATCTCATGATTTTGGCAAAATTTTGCCCACACTGAAACAAAAAAATAATGAATTTAAATTACGTGTAAATTACAAATCTGGGTGATTTTCAACATTATTCTTGTGTGTGAATCATTACAAAACTGTTTTGTCAAAAAGACAAATTTTACTTCGATTTTAACACTTTTACTTTTTCAAAAATGACCACTTTCACAAACCTTCTGTTTATGCCTTTCTTCTCAAATTGACTGTACATTCAGGAATACAATTTGGAAAACATTTCGGCTTGAGATGCATGGTCATCACCTGCCTAAGTATTTCTTTGTCCAATTCTGCGTTTGGAGGCTCATTTCAAAAGGAACGGAGTATACATTCCTTCAATATAGTTGAATATCCAGATTCCTAGAATTGCGTTGAATCGGTAGCTTACCCGTAGACTACAAGATGAGAAACGTTGCTATAAACGTCCGAAATATGTACACTGAAGGATATAATCCAAAATGCTATTATGTCGATTCATTATGCATTCGATAGCCTAGATGATAGTGGAATTCAACCACTGAAAATGCATAATCTGTTCACAGTTTATGGAAAACAAAATGAGAGAAAATCGAAATGGTAGGAAATGTGTCACTATGCAATTTTTATCTTTACTTCAAGAATTCACACTTAAACGTGTAAGGTAACAAAAAATATATCGGCAGCATACAATGACCTCCACTGGAGTTTTCTTCGACATCTTCTTGCTTGTGATTCCAAAAAAATCATATCATGGTTGAGCATCATTTCAAACTACTCGTAATAATAAAGCAACATTTTCATCATTGTGGACAGAGAAAAACAATAATTTGTTTCCACATAATTTAAAAACTTTGTCAAAAAATCTGAAATGTAAAATTTGTTGTGTGATTCGCCGTGCATCTGAATGCAAGGGCCTGCTTCCATCAAAGGGACTAAAGGGCTCGCTATACTTGGCCGTACATCACGTGAGTATAGCAGCCACTTATCATGTGGAGTATGGCGTTGTACTGAACCGTACGGCACCGTAAGGCATGAAGTATAGCAGCTACTGTTCCATCCAGGCCTGAGATATATGCATTATAACCAAAATGTGAACAAAAATATCTATTTAATCTGTGTGATTGTTCGAGTTGTGTGCAGTGAAAATTTAATCAATTGGTGCTGATTGATAAATTCTTGATAAAACCTTAGTAGTAAAACCGGACCGTATAGGTCGTATGGTTAAGGATACCCCTATCTTTCGTGTACGACCTATAATTTGTCACTTTTGGCCGATTTAATGGTCGTACAGTAAACATATACGGACGACTTTTGGTGGATTTACAGGTCGTACAGTAAACATATATGGTCAATTTCTTCGTCGATTTATAGGTCCTACGGTTAAGTATACAGGCTTTAGAGTTACCGTAATAGTGGAATTACGGTAATTTTCGATTATGGTAATAGTGGAATTAGGGTAATAGGTGTGTTACTGTAGGTGGAAAAGGAAAATTGATAAAAAAGGAAAACTAAAATGAACAAAAAATGGAAAAGAAATAAAAAGAGATCATGTGTAAAAACGGCTTCCCCTCTGGGAAGAGGAAGCCCTTCAAAAATTTGCACCCCGGACCCCCTTTGTCAAAAGGGTGCCACCTGCAGGTGTAAATATGTTTCAGAGGTCCCATTTCTGAACAATTGTTCAAGTCAACAAATGTCAGAACGGTCAAATTGGTCAGTAATGGTCTGTTTAATGAGTAAAATCTGGAGAGAGTCAATACGTGATGAAACATTATCCTTATGGGTGCATGTGTATAAAGTTTGATGTTCTGCCAAAAATGACCAAGAAGGTCTTTTATAAAAAATGACCAGAGCGAGCTGGCGATAAAAAGCATGTAGACAAATAAGGTCTTTTATAGAAAATGACCATAACGAGCCGTTCGTAAAAAGTGTGTAGAAAATTTGACGAGTTAAAAATCTTTACATATCAAAAAATTTTTAATTCAATGCAACATTCTAGCTTATTATTATTATAAAACTTTTGAAACACTATTTTATTTTTGTTTATCGCCAAAATACTGTAGTCTAAATACAAAAATAATGATAACGTGAACAAAAAATGGAAAACAAAAAGAAAGAAAGCATTTATAAAATTGACCCCCTCCACCCACGGAGGAAGTCGTTCAAAAAAACCGCCCTCGGGCTCCAAAATAAGAGGTGCGCCGTCTGCAGGTTCACAGAATAGCTAATCGGAAGCCCTGCATACTGAACGATCGTCCAAATTAGAACAGTCTTTTAGATCAGAATGCTCAATTCCACATATAAAAACTGTAAGAGTCTATAAAACTTGAAACATTATTCCTACGGGTTTATACTTATAAGGTCGTAAATGACCAAATTCTTTTATAGAAAAATGACCCAGAAGAGTGGGGCATAAAGTGCATGTAGAAAAGTGAACACTTGAGATGAAAAATATTCTAGATGTAAAAAAGTAATTGATACCACAAAAATATTTGAAAAAAAGAAAAGAAAAAGAAGAAAAGAAAAGAACTAAATCATCAAGGGTACATGAACGTTACTCTATGTATAGAAAATTAATACATTATATTGGATGATTTATGCAGGTAGATACGATTTTGTATACAGAGTGTTTTCCAGAGCAAACATAGAAAGGTTAGACAGCTGAAACCATTTAGATCGTAAAACCAATTAGAAATGCTAGAAAAGGCCAAAGGTTCTATAAAACACGGTAGCAAGAGACGCTTTACCAAAATAATTAAGGTGGTGATTATTGTTATTTTGATAGTTTTCTAGAATAACCTAGAGCCTAAAGCCTTTAAAGAGACGCAATACCCAAACAATTAAGGTGGTGATTATTGTTATTCTGACAGTTTTCTAGAATAACCTAGAGTCGACAACCTTCAAAGAAAAACCGAAAAGATTGAACCAAAAAGCAGAAAAAACCGGAAAAGGTTTAATGAGGGTAAAGAGGTATAAATAGAAAAAATAGAAGAAGAAGAACCATTCTTATTTTTGTACTTGCGTGCGACACCTGAGACTACCAATGGAGGCCCTATTCATTACGTTTATTTTGGTGTTAAGAGCCGCCTACGAGGTTTACGGTACGATGATTTTACAAATATTTTGATTTAAAAATTAATATGGATACTATTTTATAATATTATTATTAATTTAGAACCGTTTTTAACGAGGGCCGACATTGACGCGTGGGCGTCCGTCTTTTGGGAGGAGGCATCGATGGACTTCAAGAGCTGGTGGAAAAGCCAGTGAGGGGTTGAATATCCGGCTAGACAGAAACCCTTTTGGGGTTTTATGAAACGTCTACGCCGGATGTTCGAAAACCCTTCGCTGGACGACGGCCACCTAGCCTCGCACCTGTGGAATATCCTTCCCCCCTAGTGCGAGGGCTAAATGGGGAAATGCCGACGATCGCTACGTTGAGGAGAGGATAGGACTGGCGCTACTGCTTTTCTAGTAAGTTATGATGTTATAGTTAAAACATGTCGTAGATATATAAATTTTATATTTAATGAGAGTAAAATTATTATAAGCTTTTACTATAATATTTCAAGATAAATATGTGTAGGTTAAATTGTGCTAGCCGTAGTATGTTACAGATTTTTAATTCATGTATATTAATGTATGGTATATAGCTGAGTTGTCTAAAACTTACCAAAGAACATTTCTAGAATATTCTAGAAGCTTTCAAATATTTACACAATTTTATACGATAAAAATTTATGATAAAATAAAGACTACTGATAGATCTTTTACCTATTACTTAACAGTTAAAATGATATATTAGAGTAAAAAATTTTTGTTTAACTAAAATAGTTATTAAATTTTGTAAAAATTTTAGTGGATACGCGTGAAACCTCTAGCGAGGTCTGCGACGGTGGCGGCGGCGGCGGCGGTGGCTGCGTATGTATATAGTATCTATGTAAGTCAAAATTTTTGCAAAATTTTTGAAACTTAATGTTTTTATTTTTAGGTAAAATTTGTATATATTATGTATATTTTATTTTGTTTTAAATTTTGTATATATGTATAATTTATTCTATTTTGTTTTAAATTTTGTATATATATATATATATATATATGTATATTTTGTTTTAAATAAATTAAATTGAATCAAAATTAATAAAATTTTTTATTTATTGCGTTTAATAGTAGAGGTAATTTCTTTAGAGTTGTACTATGAGTGTATGTGTGTGTGTGTGTGCGTCAACTTCTGGAATATAAAAAAGGGTATACTGTAGTCAGATATTTAGAGATGTACGAGTAAACGATATGTAAAAAATATGCACAAACAGGTCTTAGGGTAAAAAGAACGTACAAGATAATTACATAGTACTGTAGAATTAAAGGAGAAAATAAAGGAAAGAAGGAGTAATAAAAGGAAGTTCATTTATAATTAGGAATAAATTAAAAGAATATTTCTAAACAATAGCTAAAGAGAAGGGTTGTATAAACAACAACAACTATAAGTGATTTTTATTATTATAAAAAAATGAGATGAAATGTACATATAAATATAACGTATTTAAATACTATAATCCATAAAGGTTTCATGATTTTTATCAATCATTACGAGAGAGTCAAATTCTGCGTATATAAGTGTTTCAATACTGCCATCTGGTATATCCTCGCCAAAATTCATCTGTAAACTAGTGGTTCCTTCACGTACGAGTTCCCAAAAATTACCATCCATACCGCAAGGAGTCAAATCAAAAACAAACACCTTGTTATGCGTTGTAAAAGAATTTCGAGTAATTTCATTACCCTTGTTATCTGTACCAATTCCTACACCCTCAAATAATTGTGTAAAAGTGCGCAAATATTTGTTTTCTTTAAAATTTAACATATATGGTGTTGTAGGTAATGTTGTAGTGCCACTTGTTATTTTAATTTCGTTTAATCCGAAATGCTTAAAATTGAAGGGGCTTTGATAATAATCACCCCTAGCAGCCGAACCATCAACGAGCGCCACAACGAGACGACAAGGTAAAGGACCTGTGAACAAAGAGTTCAGAGGAGCTGAGCAACGACTAGTCGTTATGTATAGACTTGTAACATGACATCGACGAATAGGGTATTTTGCAGCTGTATTTTGTAACATGGATTCAATAGCTAGATTGATATTATCCGCAACTTCAACTTTTTTAATAAATAAGGACATGCTTTTAACTCCGATTTTATAAGCTTCGTTGTCAGTAGATATAAATTTTTGCAAGCAAAAATCATCTCTATGTCTGTATAAATCAATTTTCAAAGTACATTGATTCAATAGGAAACGTTCTTGCATAAATAGATTGGCATGTATAGGAGCCATTAATTCAACAACTGCACTGTTTTTGAACATCTGAACTCTTTCCAAAGCACCCTTGTTTTTCTTTATATCAAGAACATCGCCATTTTCAAAAGCATAACCAGCAGCTGCAACATGTGTCAACTTAGCATCACAACCATAGTTCAATTCCATTTCCAAATAAGATCTGTAAGCATATCTATCCCCACTAAAATGTTAAAATGTTAAAATTAAAAAACGTAAACATACATTTAATTATAAAACTTACCTGTCAGATATTAATTTTCCATTTAAGTACATCTTGATCTGTTTAAAAAATGTTTTGCCGATCAAATTAATTGGCGCCACAATGTTACCACTGATATTGTTGTTGGCATCTGCTGTTAAAGTGCAAGCAGCGCCATTAGCTTTTGTAATTGGAATAGTAAAATATATAAAATTTTTTGATAAGTCCAACATATATGAATCAGGTGAAATAACAAACTCGTAAGGTCCTTCATTAGTACAAGGATTTTGTAACTGAATTTCAGACCAAAAACTTCTAGGAATAGCAACTTGTGTTGGAGGTACGGTAAATAAATCTAACTCCCTTTTACTACTAGGAGACGATGCAGCATCAATAAATTTACTCATTTTGAATAGATATCCTTGAAACCGACTACTCTACGTGGAGTCTTTTTTAAGAATGAGGAACGTCGTTTCAGGTGTTTACGTTTATGTTGTTTTTGATGTTGATGTTGTTGACGCTGACCATCATTTAACTTTTTATTGCTTTTTATATGTATCGTAGAATTTATATGTTTACGCTTCCCTAAACCTTTTCCTTTATGAATGCGTTCGCCCGTTTCGTGTAATAAGCTGCCAGCTGCGTTTCGTCCATGCTCAGCAACACTTTCTTTAAAAGAACGGCCTTCTACAACATCGCCTGCAATTTTGGAACCTGCAGCAAGTGCATGCTTTCCTGCAGATTTTAACAAAGGCATAGCTAGACGCCACAAACTCTTAAAAAAATTACCAACTCCAGCTCCTTGATGTCTATAATAATACGGGTATGCTGCTCGGAAACCTTCTAAGGTACCACCTAACTGAAATTGATTATCTTGAATGCTGTGTTGATAAATTTTGATCCAGTAATCAATGGTTTCAGGGATAAATACCGTATGCATATTTTGCTTTGAAAATCAAAAGGAACAACTAAATGAATTAATTAATTAAGAGCGTTTGCGAAAATTCAACCTGACGACAACGTGTCCAAATGCAAATGAATGAATGAATAAATAAAAATTTGATACTATGATTATAGGAATAAAGGAGTACGTTGCCGGAAATGTAATTTAACTATAACATTCCCAAACTGAAAGGGTATAAGCTCATTCATACTGTTTTTTATATTAATCTCGAGTACTGTAATTTCTTTTAATTGAATGGGTATATAGTGAGGTGTTTCATATAATCGACTCACATTATCTTTGTATTTTCCCTGAACATTTACTATACGTAAAAGCGGTGCTAAAGTATTTCCAACAATCTGATTTTCAATAATATTACAGTAAACATAAAAACTCTGTAAATCATTCAAATTTGGTGGTTGAATGCCTAACATGTATAAATGATTAGTTCCAGGCTCGGCAAGAAAAACAGCTTTGGATGGTGGAATATGTGTGTTAGAATTTTTTGGAGGTTTCTCTCCAACAGTATATAAGTTAATATTCACAGCTCTATTTAAAAAATCATCAGCAGTTGCATAGGCCGCAGTATTGGTAGCGCTAAATCCGAGAAGCTCCATTAACCGTTTGCTTATATCGATTTTAGGTAAGATTGTACCACTTTTTATTTTCAAATTAACTAATCCTCTACTATGTTCATCGTATGAAAACATGATTTCCATGTTAGTTCCGGCAATAGCTGCTCCAATTTTTGCATTCAACTCTTCAATTAATTCAGATATGGTAAAGTAATGTTTTTGAAAAACTATTACTTTAATTTTTTTGACCTTATTTCCAACTTCATCCGTAATTAATGTTATTACATTATCTCCACCATGATTGGTAAATGTAGCCCAACTATAGGGATATATTATTTCACTTAGCCCTACCTCCCAGTTTCCATCTAGTTTTAAATAGTAAGGTAGATGGGCTGAAAAATCAGAGGGTTTGTTTCAATTTTTGCTATTACTAGGTAATGTGATATAAAATTGATCTTCAAAGGTTGTCATTATTTATAATGTTGTTTGCTGTTGCTGTAGGTACGGTCTTCAACGAATTAGATGACTGTAATACTGTGGGTACGGGGCTAGGTAATAAATATCCTATACAAGCGCACAAAAGACCAACCCACAATTGTGTATTATTATTGTAGAGAGATAAATTTATTATAGCTGTAATGACTACAATGTATATTAGTATGACCTGACTGAAGAAAACCACTTCGTTTCGAGGTATACATTTTCCAAAAAACTCCCAAACGCTAATGCGAGACGTTTCTGAATGCGTACTATTACTACTATCCATTTCAAAATAAAAAATTTTTTATTTAACAACTAAACACTCAGTTATAAATATATAAGAAGGCGGAGCTACTAAAGTAACCAATAAATTATACAAAAATATAAAGGAGGTGGAGCTATCAAAGTGAAGTAAAATTATATATAAATACATAAAGAAGGAGTTAACTTTTTACAAACGTGTACATAATTTATTTCGCAAGTGACCTTTTACAGAAAATTTACAATGAAAAAACTTACAAATCAATTTATCATTATAAACAAAATTTGTGTTACTGAAACTTTTAAACATTTTATACATAGGAACATGTCACACTTTATAATACAAAAAATATAAAGTATATATACCACAAACCCTACCATTAAAACTTTGTAAATGTTTCTTATTTGTATATCTTATTAAAGCATTTTTGTTAATATAGTTTATAAAAGCAGGAATAACTGGTGGTAAACCATAAGAATCAAAATAATATACAGAGTTAGCATTATCGAAATACATAGCTATCCAATGACTTCCTTTTTGAAAAGATGTATCGGTGTTTGCAATTAAAGCCCCAGGTCTTTTAACTATCTTCGGTAGAGTATCCCAAGCAAAAACCCCTAAAAAATTTTCTGATAATAGTGCATCTTTTTGAACATAATATGTCAATTCAAAGTTGTTCATCATAATCGTCGTTGTCGTCGTTTTGTATATCCTTTTCTAAAATCCAGCTGTTGAATTTTTCAGGATAACCCCACCACTTCACAAGTACTCTATTCTGACCATCTGGTAAACGTTTAGTTTTCAAAACCTTTTCAATTTTGTATTCTTTGATATTAGGATTAAAATCAATTTTCTGTAGTTCTTTTTCATAAAAACGTCCTTCTATATCTTTGCCTTCCAGATCTTGAATTGTATGAAGTATATGATTTCGGGTCTTCACGATATGCTTTACTTTGAAAACTTCTTCACTCCATTGAGGTAAATAACCTTTGTCAAATACACCTCAGTAGTAAGGCCGGCCCGTATAGGTCGTACGCTTAAGGATACTCCTATCTTTTGTGTACGACCTATAATTTGTCACTTTTTTTCGATTTATAGGTCGTACAGTAAACATACACGTTTTGCTTTTGTCGGATTTACAGGTCGTACAGTAAACATATACGGTTAATTTCTTCGTCGATTTATAGGTCGTACAGAAAACATATAGGTCGATTTATAGGTCGCAAGGTTAAAAATGCATGTTCTAGAGTTACCGTAATTGTAGAATTACGGTAATTTTTCGATTATGGTAATAAATGTGTTACTGTGCGTGGAAAAGGAAAATCATTGATGAACGTAAAAAGGAAAACTAAAATGAACAAAAAATGGAAAAGAAATAAAAAGAGATTGTGTGTAAAAATGGCTTCCCCTCTGGGAAGAGGAAGCCCACAAAAATTTGCACCCCGGACCCCCTTTGTCAAAAGGGTGCCACCTGCAGGTGTAAAAATATTTCGGAGGTCCCATTTTCTGAACGATCGTTCAAGTCAACAAATGTCAGAACGGTCAATCTGGTCAGTAATGGTCTGTTTAATGGGTAAATTCTCGGGAGGGTCATTACGCGATGAAACATTATCTTTACGGGTGCATGCGTAAAAATTTTGATGTTCTGCCAAAAATGACCAAGAAGGTCTTTTATAAAAATGACCAGCGCGAGCTGGCCGTAAAAAGCATGTAGACAAAAAAGGTCTTTCATAGAAAGATGACCAAACGAGCTGGTCCTAAAAAGCGTGTAGAAAATTTGGAGAGTTGACGTACGGTAAAGGATACAGATTTGGGAATTACCGTAATAGTAGAATTACGGTAAATTTTTATTATGGTAATAGAGAAATTAGGGCAATAGATGTAGGTGAAAAAGGAAAACTAAAATGAACAAAAAATGGAAAAAAATAAAAAGAGATTGTGTGTAAAAATGGCTTCTCCCGTGGGCAGGATAAGCCTTTCAAAAATTTGCGCCCCTGGACCCCCTTTGACAAAAGGGCGCCACCTGCAGGCGTAAATATGCTCGGAGGCCCCATTCCTGAACGATCGTTCAAGTCAATCTCAAACGGTCAATATGGTCAGTAATGGTCTGTTTAATGGGTAAATTCTCGGGAGAGTCATTACGAGATGAAACATTATCTTTACGGGTGCACGCGTATAAATTTTTGATGTTCTGCCAAAAATAACCAAGAAGGTCTTTTTATAAAAATGATCAAAAATAGTCGTAAAAGACATGTAGAAAAAAGAAAAAATCTTTGCATATCAAAAAGAAAAATTTTTAATTCGATGCAACATTCTACTTTATTGTAAAAATCATTTAGTCCAACCATAAGGAAATGTACAAAAATTACGTTTCAAAATACGTTTATCATATACTATACGAAATTTTTTCAAAGTTTTACGAGTAACAACTTTACGATCTTGCTGACGCTCTATACGGAGACTATGTACATTTACTTCTTCTTTTCCATTGTTTTTTACAAAAGCAAAAACCATTCGACGAAGCGAATAAAAATTAACTTTTTTCATAGTATCTGATGACAAAGTGATACCGCGGACTTTGATTACGTGACGGTATTGGTCTGTAGAGGGACTGTACAATCTGTAGGCGTAATTTTTAGGACCTCCACTAACAAATTCGGTAATGTAAGATCCAGAGCCATATTCACGTAACTCGTCAGTCATTTCACCAAGACACCAACCAGTGGGTACTTGATATTGTTGTTTGTCAACTGTTGACAGGTAAATAATACTATCCGTGTCAAAATACAATACTCGACTTTTTAATCGCTCAATGTAAGAATATAACTTTAATCGAGCTTGAGCCGTCGTATAAGCTGCAATAACAGCGTTAGTATTTCCCATGACTTCGGCAAAATCATCATGTTGACAATATGTTGTTGACACCAATTGTTCATTGATTAGTCTAACATTCTTAATAATATTGGCGACATTCATTACAAGTTCAAAATATTCTTTGGGTGCATTGTGGATAACAGTCTTATCCATATTGTTTCGTTGACCAAACTAAAAAAACATAAAATTAATTAAATGAATTACAAAAAACTATGTATAGTTACTTTTCCCCAGAAAGAATTTAGCATTAATTTAGCCAAAGCCCTCTTTCCAGGATTTTTTAAAATTTTTGAAGAATCCAATGAAATATTCTCACGATTGTAGACCTCCATCTCGTATTCACGTTTTTGCTCATCCGTTTGAGCTTTAGCAGGATAGCCTTCACTCTCCTATAAAAATTACAATCAAATTCTGTCACATTTACATAATATAAAATTTACTAGTTTCATTTTCATAAAGGTATTGACGTATTGAGTAAATAAACCACCAGTGGGGTTTTTGGTTGGATGATATTGCTCAATGTTATCATAATGCCAAACCTCGAAAATCTTGAGGATCTGAAACAAAAATAATATACATAGAAAAAGAACCATTACCGTAACAATATACCTTATATCCCTTCTCTAAGGCTTTATATAATTCTATCGTAACCCATGTACCGTCTAATGCTCTGTCTTGGTCATTATGCACGCATGCGGTCTTTTGTGAATCATGCGTGCAAGTTTTGCATAAAGGAAACAATAATTTACCGCCATGTCGATACGGTAAAACAGGATGTAAGAGTTTGGGAGGTGGTAAAACCTTACACTTGATTAATCCCTCATAAGGTTGTGACGTTGAACTGACCTCTTCAAAATCTTCAGTAAAGATTTTTGGATGGCCTGTAGGGTATTTCCCATATTTGTTGACAAACGGGTATAAACTGCATACATCTACATAATTGATCTTTTCTGCAGGTGTACCATCTTGATTGTACTTAATTTTATGATACAGTTTTACAGCATTAGTGCGACCACCAAAGAAAGCTAAAACAAGAAAACTTTTGACAAAATAAAAAAGAACAATTCAAGATTTTACCTTCTCGAGGATTTATAGGTTCTGGTATTTTGACTGTATCAAAAAATGTTTTCATTTCGGGATCTGAGTGAAGTTGTTGTAAAAGTTCGCACTCCCACATTTCCACTACGCTATAACCGAGTGATTGAAGTTCCATAACACGATTAAAAGTGCGCTCATATGCATCGACTGCTTTTGTATTATTATCGGCTGTTAATTGATATCTATTTTTCATACATTTAGGGCATCCATGCCAATAACAACCGTGAAATTCATAAATTGTCGTGTCTTAATGAGCAAATATATAGATATTAAAATTTCAAAAATTTGAACAAAATTACCTGATAAACCATCAACTTTGTATCTTCCAATTTGAACTTCGCCACCATTAAGTTTATGTCGAATATACAGGTTTTCATTTTTATGGACTAGCCACTTCAACCATTTTAAGGCTATAACAGATTGTCTTTCTTCTTTACCATAACCTTTGTATGGTATTACACCAATAGTATTTGGCTTCAAAAATAAACGTCGGAAAACTAAGTTGCAAGCACTAGCAATGGTTATTGAATTTTCAAAAGGATCGACATTTGTTTCTTCCATAAAAATATCGCGAAATTTCATACAACATTGTCGTAAAACTTGCACATCGCTACGACAGTAGTCAATTAACTCATTATCAAAATTAAATTGACAACCCTAAACAATGATGCATTTAAATGCAAAACTTTATACTTTTGCAAACTTACTGTTTCAAGCTTTTGATTATACCACTCCAGAAACGTGGCACGAGCCGCAGGTTTCATAGCATTGTAACCGTACATATTGGGTGATGGATATGAGCCAACATATCCGTAATTTTCTTTTCTATTAAAGAAATGAGGGAAATATCCTTTACATATTTCACTTATTCCAAATGTTTTCGGTAAAGCCGCCAAAGGCATCGGAAGAAAGTTCAGAGAATCAATAATTTTTATCGACCCTACTTTGATACACATCAACTCTAAACCTAAAAATAAATAAATAGATGAAAATGAAAAACTATAAACAATTTACTAATTCACCCTTATTGATGATATGTAGTTTATGATGTCCATTACGATACAAAAACTGCATTATAAATTGTCCATCGAATCCTCGAGAATTATGAGCTATTGCAGTAATGTTTTTCATACCTTTTGCAAAAAGGTATTCGCAGAAATCATTTAGACATGTAGATCCTTTGAAAATACGCTCGCGTTGACCGCATGTATTGCAGCAAAAATCTCCCTCGTTTTGACGACACTGATCGCATACAGTATGGACAACACATAAATTTGGTTCATGTTCGAACACATCCCCTAACTCGCTTTGTCGTAGAATTTTTTCCTGTGTAGTCTCAAAATCATAAAAAACAAATTTTTGATTAACAGGACACTTATCGGTAATTCCTGTTTCATTATCATCTAGACACTCATCCTCATCAACATTTGTTTCAAATATATCTTCTTCCTCTTCAATTTGTTCGTTACCAACAGGTTGCATAAAACATAAATGATCTAAATAAAAATTTTCATATAAAATAAAATAAAATAATTACACCATATCTATTACCTTTTTTAGGTACGCTTTTCTTGCATGTTTTACATTCAAAATAACCGCAATTATGAGGATTAGAATGTGCTCGTCGAACCAGTGTATCACATTGTTCGCACACTTTGAAACGATCGCAAATAGATACCCCTGTTTTTTGACGTTTGGATTGACCTCTTTGAGTAAAAACAAGCTTGTGTCGAGCAAAACACTTATCGTTTTTAAAATAACGCAGACAATCTTTGCATTTTCGAGCATTAAATTGATTACATGGGGGTGTATTGTAACACAGAGGACAAACGTTTCTGCATCTGTGTTCCATTTTGTTGTTGTAGGCCAGATCGCAATGAGGACAAAAGTAGCTGCGGTCAAAAAATCCAGGCATCTTTGTAATGACGGAGTAATGGTTATCATGGTGGTAAATATTTAAAACATGCATTGCTTCAGGTCCTTAAAACTCTAAATACGTACACAATAATTGAAAAATAAAAAACTCTAACCTCTAAATATTAAATCTTTAAAGCGTTCTCTGCTAAAAACTTTGATTTGATAATCGGGTAATAAAACAGTTTGCAATTGTTCCCACTGATGAAAACCGCAAGCTCCTTGATGATTAGCTAAGCCTGCTAAGGTCATCAGTTCTTTAGCAACCTTTGTTTGCAGCAGATGTGACTTGTCAGACTTTCGAATGCTTTCCCATTTGTGCTCAGCATTCTTATCTTTTTTATGAATGTAAGCTCTAGCAACAACTAGAGCTCTAGCAAAACATAAATCATCCGTGTTGCTGATTTGAATAATACAGCGTTTATCTTTTAGAAAATCATTATGTTTTAAATATTGATGAGCATTGTGAATACCTTAAATAAATAAATAAATAAATAAAAATCTTACATAAGTAATTTTAATCAGCTTACCGCTACCCGCAGGTGGTGTTACAACAATGGTACGAATTGTAGACTGACGACTATCAATTTGTATTTGCTCATTTGATTGAAGAACAGCGTTAAGAGTGTTTACAATCAAGTCTCCAGTTAAAGCATGTTTCGGTCTAAAAGGTATCAAAACACGACCCTTCGTCAAATCTGGATGGTCAAAGGAAAACCCTATAAACGCATTATCAGCGACATTCTCAGAAATTCGCTCTACTATACGTTGAAACGTTGGCACTATTTGAGCATTTAAATCATCCATATGTTCGGTATTACGAAAGTTCACAGAGTACTCGCGACCTTCGGTATTAAAACGCCTAATATTTACGGTACTGGGTTGACCTAGTTCAAAAAAATCATCCGCAACAAAAGATGCATTCGTTACACCTCCACTACCCCCACCACCACCACCAATTTGAACTGTTTCGTAAATTTCTTCCTCATCAGAACTGTAAGGCGTATAACTTTTGTATTGATCATCTTCATCATCATCATAATCTAAAACAGTTCCTTCTTCTTCTTCTTCTTCTTCCAAAATAACATTATTATCGATTGTTTCTTCTTCTTTCTCAGAGGTAATATTCTCTGAAGACTCATTCACTATTGTTTCATCGTCGTCTTCATCAGAAGTAATATCTTCTAAAATTTCCATAGGCATGTCGTCTTCGTCCGAAGTAATATCCTCATAAATAGGTTTCATTATAAAAAATTATCTAAACTAGAAAATATAAAAACTATAAACTAGAAAAATAGAAAACAACCTATTCACCAAAAACTTATACAGTAATAATAATAATAGAAAATTTTTATAAATCAGCAAAAACTATTAATTTTATGGTAGAGATTTAATTATTGTTTACGATGTTAATGTAGTACTTTTCTTTTTTATGATGGGAAAGCTTTAAAGACCTCTATAACTCATGAACACGTGCCCATATCATTTCTTTAGCTTATTTTATTAGCATATAACCAGTTAAAACCAGTTGAAAACCTGTTTTACTGTACAACCCTAGTATTTTTGTTTTGATTCTTGAAGCTATAAAATAACTGTAATAGCTGCTTATAACCCTGTTGCACCATCTTTTCTTTTTATGTGGAAAAGCTTTAAAGACCCTTATAACTCATGCGCACGTGGCTATATTGCTTCTATAGCTTTGACCTTGATAATTACTATAACACATAAAACACATATATTTTTCTAGCTTTGATCTCAAAGGTTACCGTACCACATAAACACATTTTATTTTATTTTTGTAGAACATAGCTCCTCCTCTCATATACTCCTCAGAATAGTAGAATACTGTAGGATATATGTCTTGAATATTTATTATGCTTATAACTCCTCCTCGTACAGCTATAAGCTATATATCTTGGCTATTTTATTATAACTATAACCTCCTTTACTCAAAAATTTTGAACACTTTATACATTTATCTGTTTTGTTGCTACAAAAACTACTCGCTTCTCTCTCTCTCTCTCTCTTTAATATTTCTTCAAGAATTTTCAAAAATGGAACACCAGTTTATGTTAGACGAAAACATGGCATTATTTGTAGTGGTTGAAGGTAGATACGTGTCAATCTATTTTCGTAACGTCGACCCTAAAACAAAAGAGGCGTACGGTCGAGGGTTCAAGCTCATTTTACCACAATACGGTATACTAGGTCGCAATGTCAATATTATTGAAAAGACATTTTCACATGGAGGTCGATGCGGCATCAACCTTGGTTATAAAATGCTGGTCGAGAGCGACGGGGTTACAGTACGATTTAACAATCTGTTTAATGGAACGACATGGTGCTTATCTAAAGAAGTGAGTTGATATATGAATTCTTTCTTTCTTTTAAAATATAATGTTTTATTCTTTAGCAATTTTGGCGCTGGACCAATATGATACATGAGATAGCTCCAGCTATTTCAAACGAGTACAACGCTTTAGCAGCAAATCTCCAGCTAGCGATAAAACGCAAAACAAACGAAAACGACGACGTAGCTGGAAAAAATGGTTCTACCCCGAAAATCGTTAAAGAAGAAGAAGTCGGTGCAGATAAGAAAATTATAAAAGAAGAAGAAGAAGAAGGGATTCATGCTACAAAATTCGCCGGAGAACAAAGCAATGCTCGTGAAGATCAAAAGGAAGCTAGCGTTCAAACGTCGTTTATTAATGATCTCTTCATCAATTGTTTCAATGATCCAGACTACGATTCAACGTCGGATACCAATTCGTTGGACGCCGAAACCAGACGTATTTGTGAGTTACGTGTTCCGGGTTTAGATATTCCATGGTTTTTTGATGAGCAAGTAGTAAAAGGTGAAAAATTATTTATAATTATATGTGCTGAGTTAGTTATACAAGACATCTTTAATGGGTGTATTTTTGATTGTTATTGCGCGAAAGAGGTAGGAATTGTTGAGGATCATCAGTGTCCAGCTCGTAATTCCATATATAATATCGCAATTACACCAACAGTTAATCGTTTATATGAAAAGATGGGACTTATCATTGACTGTTTTGAATATGTTATAGGCGAGGTTCAAGGTTATTACAGTCTTCGCGCTTTTAAACAGATGATTGACATATTTAGATGTATACCACTTACAAGTACTGGCCGTAAAATTCTTAAGGATACTGTAGCTTGTTTTATTGATGAAGGTTATCATTATGATTTTGATGATGATGTTGTTATCAAAACACTACGCGATTTTATTAACAGTAAATTGTAAAAGTTTTGCTTACATTCATTCATTCATTCATTACAGCTTGTATGTTTTAATTAGCTATATTTTGATTGCTTATGTAATTGCTTACGTATTTGCTTGTTATATATATATATAATTTCATACATACATACATTGCGCGTATATTTTTGCATACAGTAATGCTATTCTATTTTATATAATCAGCTATCTTTATGTTTTACATGTGCACTGCTTTATATTGTAATTTTGATAATTATGTAACATTTTGTTTTAAATAATAAAAATCATTTTAAAAATTGTTCAAGTAAAAAGGTGGTTGGTTTTTGTTGTTGTCGAAAAAAGAGATGTCAAATGATGATGATGAAAAGTTTTATATATGGAAACATCCATTTAACTGTATAGTTTCTGCTCCAACAAAATCAGGAAAAACACAATTTGTTAAAAAACTTGTAATTTTTGCTAAAGAAATGCTTCACCCTGCTCCTGTGAAAATTTATTGGTGTTATTCGGAATGGCAAGAAGCTTACGATGAATTAGTTCAGAAATGTTCTTATGTAGAATTTATTCAAGGTTCGCCTGATTTGAATGAACTTCAGAAAAGTAAAGATACACCTAAATTATTAATTATGGATGATATGATGCAAGAGATGAAGAATGATCAAAGTTTAACTCAACTTTTTACTAAAGGATCGCATCATTGGAATATATCAATTATACATATAGTTCAGAATGCCTTTTTTGATGGAATGCGTACGAGTAGGATAAACGCTCAATATTTAATTCTTTTAAAAAATCCAAGCGATAGATTACAAGTCCGCACACTGGCTCGACAGATTTTTCCAACTACCTCAAATTATTTCATAGAATCGTATGAGGATGCTACTAGTAAACCATACGGTTATTTATTAATAGATCTTACACAGACATGTCCTGAAAAATATCGACTTAGATCTAATATATTCCCCGACAATGATCATATGATTTTGTATACACCTAAATGATTCATCATTTTTACAAAAAACTTTATACAGGTTAGTCGGATTCTATTATTTTAGCGATATGATATACAGTAAACACATTTTTTTAAATACTCTCGCTGTGATCCTTTTCATAGCTGTTTTTATTGTATGGGTACAATACCCTTTTCAATTTTATGAAAATGAAGAAGAACCTGTAAATGTTACAGATTTTACGATACCAAACACAAAAAATGTTACAGATTTTACGATACCAAACACAAAAAATGTTACAGATCAGAAATTATTATTATTATTACGGGAAAATTATAAATTACATATAATACCCTTACTACGTTATATAGAAAAAATTTTACATTGTCCTCAGAATGACGGACAATTTATGCAATTACGAGCGTGTTTCAAAATATATATTTTCAATCCTGTCGTATTTTCTTGTTGTAGTCGAAACAGTAAATTTCAAAACTTGTACATCAATGGAAGTAGATTACGATATATTGATACGATAGCTTTATTACATAATCAGAAAAAAATATTATACCCTTCATCAGTCTAGTCGAGAATTTTGAAGAGGTTGGTCGTTTTTCTATAATTCGTTTGTTTTGTGACAATTACAATGTCCGCCGCATTTGAAGTTTTTGTCAGAATGGTGCAAAATAAAGTAAAAGGTAAAAATTTATATCTCTTCTTCTTTAACTATTTATTAAACTATAGTATTTTTTATTTAAGGTAAAATACTAAACAACAAACAGAAATGCGAAATAGCTGATTTGTTTTGGACTCGTTTCTCACCCGAAGCCAAAATTTTTTACAAAGACATAGCTAAGGCGTGCAACCATTTACGGCGTGAAGTTGGTTTACCTATGGGGCGTAAAAAAGTTACACAATTTTGGTGTTTTGCTAGACTATTACTGACGGAGTTGGATATGGTCGAAACTCGCGCTATTTTTGTAGAAGATCTTTTTTTAAAACTAGATACAGCTCATAAACTATTTTTTATGAATATGAATAACTTGTGTGCTTTTTCTAGACGCGAAGAGTTGAATATCGTCATACAAAATGAAGCTTCATTACTATCTTAATGTAATACAATAAATATTTCAATGTTTACTCATCATTTGGTCATTATTGTAAAAATTTTTTGTACTGTACGGTCTGTTTTGTATGGCTTCTAGATTAAAGAAATATATTCACGAGCTCAATGTGTTAAAAAATTCAAATCGTGTTCAAAGACGTGCTCTTCTTCAACATTCTTCCCCCGATTTGATCTGTTGTATATGTGAAATTTGTTTGAACATTTTGAACGGTAATATTCCTATCAATTCAAACTTAAAAAAGAAATTGGCCAAACATAAATTATTGCTCAGAGGTTTAGCTACTAGACACGAAAAAAACAAGAAAAAAGATTTACATAATAAACGTGTAAGAATTGTTCAAAGTGGTGGAGCATTTTTACCTCTAGTACTACCCGTTTTATTATCTACATTAGCAAGTTTTGTTACAGAGAAATTATTATAGAATGAAATTTGCTAATAAATTTGCTCTTATACCTCAGGAGGTTCTGAATAAACTGAATAACTCTCAGGTTTCTTCTTCTTCGACGACGACGAGTTCAAATGAAAAGACAGGTATAGCTAAGCAAGTTGACATGTATCGTAACGAGCTAGAGCGCATTTTGAAAGATAATACGTTAACACCTGAAGAACAATACAAAATGTACTCGCAACTATTTTCACAATATTTAACTTTTGAACATGAAAAGGCTCAACCTACTACAGTGATTTTAAAACAAAAAGTTATTGATAACGAAGAAGATGAGAAGGATAGTGACGATTTGAAACAAAAAGAAAAAAATTGGTTGAACGACGAAAAGTTACTTAGCGGTATTCCTAAACAGTTTAAACGCTCGGCATCCTTATTATTGGAGCATGTGCGACGTAACCCTAGTATAAATGTTAATAAGCAAGGTGAAGTATTAATTGATGGAAAATTAATTGAAGGGTCACATATTATTGATTTATTACATGATTTGTCTCGTAAACGTTCAAAAATTACGCAAACGCTTGGAGTAGATGAGTTTGTTAATGCTTTGAAAAAATATAATGTACCATTAGAGGCTATAGGAAACCCATTACGTAAAATGTTATTCACTTTACCTCGGAAACTCTCCTACCATACACCTCCGGAAGAATCAGATGATCATGCAGTTAGTAGTGTCAAGCGGTTGAATAAACCACTTGTGAAAGGTGTTGATTTATTTTCAAGTGGTGCCGAGGAAGATATCAAAGACGATTCATTCTTTAATAAAGGAAACTCGACAGAAAAGAAGATACGGCGCAAAGCTAGAGCACTGAGACGGTATACTCCTTTGTACTAGAGCGATGAACACCTTACTTTCGAAATTATACAAAAATTTACACGGAAATCCCTCAGCTTTTTCTAGTATTGAAAAATTATATGCTGAAGCTAGAAAGCACCGTAAAACAATTACACGTAAAAATGTTAAAGATTGGCTTTCAAAACAAGATAGTTATACTCTACATAAACAAGTCAACAAAAAATTTTCACGTAATCGTATTTATGTTACAGCTATGGATCAACAATGGGAAATTGATTTGGCAGATATGTCTTCTTTAGCAGATTTTAACGATGGGTACAAATTTATGCTTACATGTATAGATGTATTAAGTAAATACGCATGGGTTGAACCCTTAAAATCAAAACACTCAAAGAATGTTTGCGATGCTTTTCAAAATATTTTAAAAAGAGGTCGAATCCCTTGGAGAGTGCGCAGCGATAAAGGAAAAGAATTTGTCAACAAAGATTTCCAAAAATTATTGAAAACTAACGATATACATTTTTTTACTTCTCAAAACGAAGACATTAAATGTTCAATAGTGGAACGGTTTAATAGAACTTTAAAAACTAAATTATTTAAATATTTTACAGAGTTTACCACTTATAAATGGATTGATATTTTACCCGCAGTTGTTTCCAACTACAATCACTCTGTTCATAGATCTATTAAGGAAAAACCTATTAATGTAGATTATTCTAACGAAAAAATTATATGGCAAAGACTCTACCCTGAAAGATTATACACTAGAAAGCCTAAGATTGATATAGGAGATTACGTGCGAATTAGTAAACATAGAGGTGTATTTGACAAAGGTTATTTACCTCAATGGAGTGAAGAAGTTTTCAAAGTAAAACATGTTGTGAAGACCCGAAATCATATACTTTATACAATTCAAGATCTGGAAGGCGAAGATATAGAAGGACGTTTTTATGAAAAAGAACTACAGAAAATCGATTTTAATCCTAATATCAAAGAATACAAAATTGAAAAGGTTTTGAAGACTAAACAATTACCAGATGGTCAGAATAGAGTACTTGTGAAGTGGTGGGGTTATCCTGAAAAATTCAACAGTTGGATTTTAGAAAAGGATATACAAAACGACGACGACGAGGATTACGATGAACAACTTTGAATTGACATATTATGCTCAACAAGATGAGCTATTATCACAAAATTTTTTAGGAGTTTTTGCTTGCGATACTCTACCGAAGATAGTTAAAAGACCCGCGGCTTTAATTGCAAACACCGATACATCTTTTCAAAAAGGAAGTCATTGGATAGCTATGTATTTTGATAATGCTAACTCTGTATATTATTTTGATTCTTATGGCTTACCACCAGTTATTCCTGCTTTTATAAATTATATTAACAAAAATGCTTTAATAATATATACAAATAAGAAACATTTACAAAATTTTAATAGTAGGGTTTGTGGTATATATACTTTATATTTTTTGTATTATAAAGTGCGACATGTTCCTATGTATAAAATGTTTAAAAGTTTCAGTAACACAAATTTTGTTTATAATGATAGATTGATTTGTAAGTTTTTTCATTGTAAATTTTCTGTAAAAGGTCACTTGCGAAATAAATTATGTACACGTTTGTAAAAAGTTAACTCCTTCTATATGTATTTATATATAAATTTTACTTCACTTTGATAGCTCCGCCTCCTTTATATTTTTGTATAATTTTATTGGTTATTTTAGTAGCTCCGCCTTTTTATAAATTTATAACTGAGTGTTTAGTTGTTAAATAAAAATTTTTTATTTTGAAATGGATAGTAGTAATAGTACGCATTCAGAAACGTCTCGCATTAGCGTTTGGGAGTTTTTTGGAAAACGTCTACCTCGAAACGAAGTGGTTTTCTTCAGTCAGGTCATACTAATATACATTGTAGTCATTACAGCTATAATAAATTTATCTCTCTACAATAATAATACACAATTGTGGGTTGGTCTTTTGTGGGCTTGTATAGGATATTTATTACCTAGCCCCGTACCGACCGTATTACAGTCATCTAATTCATTGAAGACTGTACCTATAGCAACAGCAAACAACAACATTATAAATAATGACAACCTTTGAAGATCAATTTTATATCACATTACCTAGTAATAGCAAAAATGGAAACAAACCCTCTGATTTTTCAGCCCATCTACCTTACCGTTTAAAACTAGATGGCAACTGGGAGGTAGGACTAAGTGAAATAATATACCCCTATAGTTGGGCTACATTTACCAATCATGGTGGAGATAATGTAATAACGTTAACTACGGATGGTGTTGGAAATAAGGTCAAAAAAATTAAAGTAATAGTTTTTGAAAAACATTACTTTACCATATCTGAATTAATTGAAGAGTTGAATGCAAAAGTTGGAGCAGCTATTGCCGGAACTAACATGGAAATCATGTTTTCATACGATGAACATAGTAGAGGATTAGTTAATTTGAAAATAAAAAGTGGTACAATCTTACGTAAAATCGAAATAAGCAAACGATTAATGGAGCTTCTCGGATTTGGCGCTACCAATACTGAGGCCTATGCAACTGCTGATGATTTTTTAAATAGAGCTGTGAATATTAACTTATATACTGTTGGAGAGAAACCTCCAAAAAATTCTAACACACATATTCCACCATCCAAAGCTGTTTTTCTTGCCGAGCCTGGAACTAATCATTTATACATGTTAGGTATTCAACCACCAAATTTGAATGATTTACAGAATTTTTATGTTTACTGTAATATTATTGAAAATCAGATTGTTGGAAATACTTTAGCGCCGCTTTTACGTATAGTAAATGTTCAGGGAAAATACAAAGATAATGTGAGTCGTTTATATGAAACACCTCACTATATACCAATTCAATTGAAAGAAATTACAGTACTCGAGATTAATATAAAAAACAGTATGAATGAGCTTATACCCTTTCAGTTTGGGAATGTTATAGTTAAATTACATTTTCGGCGACGTACTCCTTTATTCCTATAAGCATAGTATCAAATTTTTATTTACTCATTCATTTGCAATTGGACACGTTGTCGTCAGGTTGAATTTTCGCAAACGCTCTTAATTAATTAATTCATTTATTTGTTGTTCTTTTTGATTTTCAAAGCAAAATATGCATACCGTATTTATTCCTGAAACCGTTGATTACTGGATCAAAATTTATCAACATAGTATTCAAGATAATCAATTTCAATTAGGTGGTAGTTTAGAAGGTTTTCGAGCAGCATACCCGTATTATTATAGACATCAAGGAGCTGGAGTTGGTAATTTTTTTAAGAGTTTGTGGCGTCTAGCTATGCCTTTGTTAAAATCTGCAGGAAAGCATGCACTTGCTGCAGGTTCCAAAATTGCAGGTGATGTTGTAGAAGGTCGTTCTTTTAAAGAAAGTGTTGCTGAGCATGGACGAAACGCAGCTGGTAACTTATTACACGAAACGGGCGAGCGCATTCATAAAGGAAAAGGTTTAGGGAAGCGTAAACATATAAATTCTACGATACATATAAAAAGCAATAAAAAGTTAAATGATGGTCAGCGTCAACAACATCAACATCAAAAACAACATAAACGTAAACACCTGAAACGACGTTCCTCATTCTTAAAAAAGACTCCACGTAGAGTAGTCGGTTTCAAGGATATCTATTCAAAATGAGTAAATTTATTGATGCTGCGTCGTCTCCTAGTAGTAAAACGGAGTTAGATTTATTTACCGTACCTCCAACGCAAGTTGCTATTCGTAGAAGTTTTTGGTCTGAAATTCAGTTACAAAATCCTTGTACTAATGAAGGACCTTACGAGTTTGTTATTTCACCTGATTCATATATGTTGGACTTATCAAAAAATTTTATATATTTTACTATTCGAATTACGAAAGCTAATGGCGCTGCTTGCGTTTTAACAGCAGACGCCAACAATAACCTTACTGGAAATGTTGTAGCACCAATTAATTTGATCGGCAAAACATTTTTTAAACAGATCAAGATGTACTTAAATGGAAAATTAATATCTGACAGGTAAGTTTTATAATTAAATGTATGTTTACCTTTTTTAATTTTATCATTTTAACATTTCAGTGGGGATAGATACGCTTACAGATCTTATTTGGAAACGGAATTGAACTATGGTCGTGATGCTAAGTCGACACATGTTGCAGCTGCTGGTTATGCTTTTGAAAATGGCGATGTTCTCGATATAAAGAAAAACAAGGGTGCTTTGGAAAGAGTTCAGATGTTCAAAAACAGTACAGTTGTTGAATTAATGGCTCCTATACACGCCGATCTATTTATGCAAGAACGTTTTCTATTGAATCAATGTACTTTGAAAATTGATTTATACAGACATAGAGATGATTTTTGTTTGCAAAAATTTATAGCTACTGACAACGAAGCTTATAAAATCGAGGTTAAAAGCATGTCTCTATTTATTAAAAAAGTTGAAGTTGCGGATAATATCAATCTAGCTATTGAATCCATGTTACAAAATACAGCTGCAAAATACCCTATTCGTCGATGTCATGTTACAAGTCTATACATAACAACTAGTCGTCGCTCAGCTCCTCTGAACTCATTGTTCACAGGTCCTTTACCTCGTCGTCTCGTTGTGGCGCTCGTTGATGGTTCGGCTGCTAGGGGTGATTATAATCAAAGCCCCTTCAATTTTAAGCATTTCGGATTAAACGAGATTAAAATAACAAGTGGTACTACAACCTTACCTACAACACCATATATGCTAAATTTTAAAGAAAACAAATATTTGCGCACTTTTGTACAATTATTTGAGAGTGTAGGAATCGGTACAGATAACAAGGGTAATGAAATTACCCGAAATTCTTTTACAACGCATAACACGGTTTTTGTTTTTGATTTGACTCCTTGCGGTATGGATGGTAATTTTTGGGAACTCGTACGTGAAGGAACCACTAGTTTACAGATGAATTTTGGAGAGGATATACCAGATGGCGGTATTGAAGCACTTATATACGCAGAATTTGACTCTCTCGTAATGATTGATAAAAATCGTGAAACCTTTACAGATTATAGTATTTAAATACGTTATATTTATATGTACATTTCATCTCATTTTTTTATAATAATAAAAAATCACTTATAGTTGTTGTTTATACACTCCTTCTCTTTAGCTATTGTTTAGAAATATTCTTTTAATTTATTCCTAATTATAAATGAGCTTCCTTTTATTACTCCTTCTTTCCTTTATTTTCTCCTTTAATTCTACAGTACTATGTAATTATCTTGTACGTTCTTTTTTACCCTAAGACCTGTTTGTGCATATTCTCTACATATCGTTTACTCGTACATCTCTAAATATCTGACTACAGTAAACCCTTTTTTATATTCCCGAAGTTGACACATACACACACACACACACACACACACACACACACACACACACATTCATAGTAGAACTCTAAAGAAATTACCTTTACTATTAAACGCAATAAATAAAAAATTTTATTAATTTTAATTCAATTTAATTTATTCGAAACAAAATATATACAAAATTTAAAACAAAATAAAATAAATTATACATATATACAAAATTTAAAACAAAACAAAATAAAATATACATATATACACCCTCCTTCGCCGCCGCCACCGCCGTCGCACCCCCACGCTAAACGTTTCACGCGTATCCACTAAAAATTTTACAAATTTTAATAACTATTTTAGTTAAACAAAAATTTTTACTCTAATATATCATTTAACTGTTAAGTAATAGGTACAAGATCTATCAATAACCTTTATTTTATCGTAAAATTTTATCATATAAATCGTGTAAATAATTGAAAACTTCTAGAATATTCTAGAAATGTTCTTTGTTAAGTTTTAGACAACTCAGCTATATACCATACATTAATATACATAAATTAGAAATCTGTAGCATGTTGCAGTTGTACTAAAAGCTTATAATAATTTTACTCTCATTAAATATAAAATTTATATGTCTACTACATGTTTTAACTATAACATCTGAACTTACTAGAAACGCGGCAGCGCTAATTTTACCCTCTCCTCGACGTAGCGACCGTCGGCGTTTTCCCATTCAGCCCTCGCACCTGGGGGGAGGATATTCCACAGGTGCGAGGCTAGCTGGCCGTCGACCAGCGAAGGGTTTTCAAACATCCGGCGTAGACGTTTCATGAAACCCCAAAAGGGTTTCTGTCTAGCCGGATATTCAACCCCTCGCTGGCTTTTCCACCAGCTCTTGAAGTCCGTCGAGGCCTCCTCCCAGAAGACGGACGCCCACGCGTCAATGTCGGCCGTCGTTAAAAACGGCTCTAAATTAATAATAATGAAATAGTATACATATGAATTTTTAATTCAAAATATTTGTAAAATCAGTGTACCGTAAGCCTCGTAGGCGGCTCTCAACGTCGAAATAAACGTAACGAAAACGGCTTCCATTGTTAGTCTCGGGTGTCGCGCGCAAGTACAAAAATAAGAATGGTTCTTCTTCTTCTATTTTTTCTATTTATACCTCTTTACCCTCATTAAACCTTTTCCGGTTTTTTCTGCTTTTTTGGTTGAATCTTTTCGGTTTTTCTTTGAAGGTTCTATCAAAATAACAATAATCACCACCTTAATTGTTTTCGTATTGCATCTCTTTAAAGGTTTTAGGCTCTAGGTTATTCTAGAAAACTATCAAAATAATAATAATCACCACCTTAATTGTTTTGGTAAAGCGTCTCTTGCTACCGTGTTTTATAGAACCTTTGACCTTTTCTAGCATTTCTAATTGGTTTTATGATCTAAATGGCTTCAGCTGTCTAACCTTTCTATGTTTGCTCCGGGAAACACTCTGTATACAAAACCACATCTACCTACATAAATCATCCAATATAATGTATTAATTTCCGATACGTAGAATAACGTTCATGTATTGATGATTTAATTCTTTTCTTTTTTCTTTTCTTTTCTTTTCTTTTTTTCAAATATTTTTTGAGGTATCAATTACTTTTTACATTTAGAATATTTTGCATCTCAACTATTCACTTTTCTACATGCGCTTTACGCCCCACTCTTTTGGGTCATTTTTCTATAAAGAATTTGATCATTTACGATTTTATAAGTATAAACCCGTAGGAATAATGTTTCAAGTTTTATAGACTCTTAGAGTTTTTGTATGTGGAATTGAGCATTCTGATCTAAAAGACCATTCTAATTTGGACGATCGTTCAGTATGCAGGGCTTCCACTTCACTTCTCTGTGAACCTGCAGACGGTGCACCTCTTATTTTGGAGCCCGAGGGCACGATTTTTGAAGGACTTCCTCCGTGGGCGGAGGGGGTCAATTTTATAAATGAATTCTTTCTTTTATGTTTTTCATTTTTTGTTCACGTTATTATTTTTTGTATTTAGACTATAATATTTTAGTGATAAACAAAAATAAAATAGTGTTTCAAAAGTTTTATAATAAAATAAAATGTTGCATTGAATTAAAAATTTTTGATACGTAAAGATTTTTTAACTTGTCAAATTTTCCGCACGCTTTTTACGACCTTCTTGTTTGGTCATCTTTCTATGAAAGACCTTTTTTGTCTACATGCTTTTTACGGCCAGCTCGCGCTGGTCATTTTTATAAAAGACCTTCTTGGTCATTTTTGGCAGAACATCAAAATTTTTACGCATGCACCCGTAAAGATAATGTTTCATCGCGTAATGACCCTCCCGAGAATTTACCCATTAAACAGACCATTACTGACCAGATTGACCGTTCTGACATTTGTTGACTTGAACGATCGTTCAGAAAATGGGACCTCCGAAATATTTTTACACCTGCAGGTGGCACCCTTTTGACAAAGGGGGTCCGGGGTGCAAATTTTTGTGGGCTTCCTCTTCCCAGAGGGGAAGCCATTTTTACACACAATCTCTTTTTATTTCTTTTCCATTTTTTGTTCATTTTAGTTTTCCTTTTTACGTTCATCAATGATTTTCCTTTTCCACGCACAGTAACACATTTATTACCATAATCGAAAAATTACCGTAATTCTACAATTACGGTAACTCTAGAACATGCATTTTTAACCTTGCGACCTATAAATCGACCTATATGTTTTCTGTACGACCTATAAATCGACGAAGAAATTAACCGTATATGTTTACTGTACGACCTGTAAATCCGACAAAAGCAAAACGTGTATGTTTACTGTACGACCTATAAATCGAAAAAAAGTGACAAATTATAGGTCGTACACAAAAGATAGGAGTATCCTTAAGCGTACGACCTATACGGGCCGGCCTTACTACTCATGACCCGTAAAGTCTATGGTCTAGATGCAACAACCTGAGAATAAAAGAGAACAGACCTTACAGTAAGTAGAAATGAGAAGGAGAGAGAAACTTATGTAAGGGTGTCATACTGTAGTGGTGGCGAAGAACAGAAATAATAAAGAAAATTTTTTTTTTTTTTTTTTTTTTTGTACCACTCAGCTGACCGAAGAAGAAAATTGGGGAAAAGAATAACAGAAAAGCAGAAAATACGAGATTTGGACATACGCGTGTTAAATGTGTAAACAGTAGGTGTAAAATTTTGGGGCCAGAAAAGTGAGCAATTCCGACAGTTTCCGCCGACATACAAAAATACTGTACACAGTTAACAGATCGCAGCCACGTATGACGTCCAGAATCATACGTGGAGGGTATACTGTATCGTGGGGTCATGGACCACCTACAGTCAGGAGAGGCCGTCAACCCCTACAGCTGTGATACCAGTACTCGCGTATGGGTATACTGTAGTTACAGTACGGGAATGGACACAGGTGTACTGTAATGGCACCCACCCTGAGGGTTACAGTATACCACCCAAAAGGAGAGAGGGGGGGAATAAGGGGAAAAGGGACAGAT
Organism: Romanomermis culicivorax; assembly: GCA_963922205.1. Lineage (NCBI taxonomy): Eukaryota > Metazoa > Nematoda > Enoplea > Mermithida > Mermithidae > Romanomermis > Romanomermis culicivorax. The sequence continues at coordinate 815,554 of CAWUHX010000094.1, read as the reverse complement.
AAGGTAGTTTACAACACAGACTAAGTATGTAGAATTTACAGGATGAATCAGAGGAGAAATACAGAATACTCGATATATAACTCAACTCTGAGGACATTTAGCTCGACTCTGAGGACATTTAACTCAGCTCTGGGGATAAATAACTCGACTCAGGGGAATTTATTACTCATAGGGGCGATACACACACATGAGATAATTATTTACACATATAGATCACATTTAGATCACTCGTGAGGGCGATTTCCATCTTACAGTAATTAAACTCGATTTTAAGGGATAAATTCCCAACCTACAGTAATAACTCTCGGTGGCACGGGAAAGATTTCCGACTTACAGTAATAACACTCGACTTGAGGGGAATGTTCCGACCTACAGTAGCGGTAATCCGAAATAAGGGACATTCCCGACCCATTAGGCAGTAAACCCGAATTTGGGGGGGGGGGGTCTCCGACTTATTGGATGGCTAGTACCTGATTTTAAGGGGGCTTGTCCAACTTAAAATGGGAATTGACCCAACCTGGGGGTAATTCCGACCCAAGGGTGAAGTTTTTGCACTTAAGGGTGAGTGCCAGACTTAAGGTCGATTTTCCAGCCTCGCCATGTCACATTTTACGCCATGTCACGTGTATGACATGTTCAACTGGGAGAGCTGGGGAGGTTTGGGTATCACATCAGGTAGTACCGTGTTTTAGACGTCACATTGATGGTGAACCATATCAGATTGATCCTATTACAGTGAGTAATAGGCTGTGACTCCTGATGGATACTGGCATTTTCCCCAGGCTTCCCTGGTTGGCGTTGGGGCCTAACCTGGCAAATGGTGGCTATAGAGAGGTCTATAGTTGGTTCTCTGGTGTTGTCCTGGGGTCTTACTGTAGGGTAGTGGACAACGCTGCCAGGGTAGGTGCGACAATCCCCGAGTCCTACTCAGTGAGAGTGGGGACAGGGTCACCCGTAAAATGACCTAATTTGTGGGACCCGGTTATGAACCAGACAGCCCCTTTTTAGCCCGAACCTGAGAGGTGGAGGCCCTACTTATCTGTGGAAAACTTGGGAAACCGACTTAGGAAGGGTTCCCCAACAAATACCCCACAAACAACAATAATCCCCTGAGAAGACTCACCTAGTCCTGTTTCTCAAGGGATTTGACGAAACGGGCGGCAAGTCCCTGGATACTTTCGGTCTTCTGGCACTGGAGCGGGGGGATGTGATCCACACGAGTCCTAGCGACGAGTCTCCGCTATCGGGAGGCGATTCTCCAACGTTTCTCTGCGAACCGGGGCGGTCGGACACCTGGCACTGATGGGCAGTGGGTACTGTAGACGGGTAAGCGGCGGACGCAGTAGAAGGATATAAATTTATGCAAATTTATTTGAGGATAAGGCGGCGGATGCACAGGTGTATAATAAAATATGCAAATTTAACGAAAGGCGGCGGACGCAGAGTTACAACCGGACGGAAGCTTGGTGAACCCAAGAATGAGCGAAAAAAAAAAGAAACATGTCCTTTTAAGGACATGTTTGGCTACAGCTGCAGCTTGGGCGGAGTTTCTCGGTGTCCAAGCTAACTTCTGCAGCTAGACGCGATGCAGAAGATGCCTATGAGCACATAGACATTTTTTCGTTCACATGCATTTAGCACTGAGGCCGACTGCAGTGCCTATGCTAAGCATATGAACGTCTTTAGCTAAACTTCTTAGCTAGTCGTTTTTGCGTAACAAAAACGACGCTAATTTTTTGGTGATAAGAGGTGCATGGAATGCACCAAAAATAGCCATGTGCTCGTGGAGCACGACTGGCGGAAGTTTTTAGCTAAAGGGCCTACTGTAGCCCGCGTTCATAAAGAAATAAAAATACAACAAAACGAAACATAGAAATGCATGAAAAACGAACACAAAATGCATGTGCAAAAATGAAATAAACGAAAACATGAATGAGTAATAAACAAATTATGAAGAAAAAACAAAATATTGACATGATCGGAATCACGTGACGTTGGGGAATTGAGCGGCACGTGACAGCATCATGGTACCAAAGTCAGAATGGCTTCTTTATGCGTCTGATCTACAAGGCATTTCAAATTGATTCATCCTAACTTCGTCACAAATCACAGTGTACACGCAGAGGAACCTCATCATGCGCAAATACCGCATTATCTCAGAAGCTGTCAGCATTGATGAATCATGTAGGAGTACTGTCACTGCATGACGTGCTCGGCTTTATATTTCAGCAGCAGTTCGAGGAAAAATCCAGTTGCTACACGTGTCCGACCGAAGATGATATTCCATCCGCCAAGCCCTACTAAGAAGTGAAATGGCCGACACTGTCACCGATTTTCAGGGATGAATCGGCAATTTTAGGAATCGCCAACTGTCGCCGATTCATAAAATTTTGTTAATCATTCGGTGAATGCAGAATATTATTTTATCTAGTATTCGGGGCATTGGGACGTTCAGTTAATTGTTACTAATGCACTGCCAGTAGAAACGGGAATTTTATTTATCATTCGGGGAAACGGGACATTCTGCGGAAATGGATGTTCATGGAATAAGGACACAAGCAAAAAACATAACATTTTTGGGAAAACGAGTATAGACACCTCCATCACAAAAAATAACGTTGCACCTGAAAATACCTAACAGTTGGCGCCAGTTGTGAAAAACAGAACAGTGTTCCGTCTCCCGTATTTCATTCATTCCTAGGATTAAAATCGGCGACCAAAATCTTGGGATTTTTTCACCTCTGAATTGGTAAAATTTGGAGCAGTCGCCGATGAATTGCTACGGAATCGGCGGCAAAATTCCTAGGATTTTTCACTCCTGAATTGGGCTTTATCCGTCTGACATTGCTCTATCCAATATATATTTGTGTCATCGTCAAAACAGCGTCATAGTTGCATTATTTGAAAAATACTGAAATCATTGCCTTGTAGAACTTCCCCCCCCTTAGGGTCCTTCAAACAAATAGGCATGCCCCGCAAATGGCAGAATCCTATTTGTCGCAGCAGCGGCGAGAAAACGTCGACGGCAGAACTCGATATACATACGTTAATTGTGAAAATCATGAGAAGTCAAGTGTAACTACCGGTATTCTCTTTAAAAGAATTCCTCTTTTGTATAACCTTGATGCAACATGACTGGTTTCCAGTTGATTTTTACGCTTCTCTATCTTATCAACGGTATTATAAAGCTATTTGATCGAAAAGAACCAATACCGAAAAAATACCTTAATCCTTGAAGATGTTCATCGTGCATAGTAAGAAGTTGTGCTCAACAAATGAACTAGTAAATTAACATGACGGAAGGTAAAATACAAGATTACATAATGTGCTGTAAAACAGTTTTAATAGTATACTGCGCATTGAACATAGCCCCTATTGAGCCAAAGATTTATAAATATTGATAACTCTGCTACACTGCAGTACTCCAGAAAACTTAGACTCATATTTTCACTGTTTTCGGAAACGCTATCTGCATTTGAGGTCTGAAATTGAAGTCCTTCGGAGAACCACAGAAAGGTCAGCCGAGAGAATACGGATCACACACCAAATTTGAGAACTGTTGATGTTTTCGCCGCCTCATACTTCGTTCAGTATGAGGCACGTAACATGCTTTTACTTGTAGCGCACCTTGTGAATAATAATAAAAAATCATTTAAATTCATGCCAAAAAGTTTCTGAAGGTCATGAAAAATTCATTTGCCATGGAATTATGACTGAATCCCACACTCGAGAAACCTTCGTATGCATAGTCAAAAGCGCATTTTTCAAATGAAAATGTTTTAGTCATCTGAGGTAAGTGGTGGATCTTCGGGTTGATGACACACATCCAGGGGAAGGTTAGAGAATCTGAAACAGTGGTTACTTCAAACAAAAATCCCGAAAAATATACAGGAAACTAGTTTTTACCACAGAGAGGCCCATAAAAATGCTAATGCACCGACGAGTTATGACAATCAATTGGAACTTTTCCACTTTATCATAGCACAATGCAGAACAGTAATGTACAACCCAGCTCACAAACAACGTGCTGTCTGTTATGCGAAGTGTCTCAACTTTATTGTTTGCGAGCCAGGCAGGTTTGAAACAATAAAGCCGTAATATGCATAATCTATTTCCATAGGAGGTTATGAAAAACTTACGTTATTATGAACCATAAAATGAGATTACAGCGGATGAATAGCTGACGAATCAACATGATTCAATTTTTTTCAAATCACAATTCCTTAGCCATGGAAGTAGGCGGGTAATAGATCTGCGATTTAGGACGTTGGTATATTTCATAAGTGTTGTCCTGGTCAATGGGCCCCGGCTTGATCAATCCAACGGTTTCTTGTTCTTCGCCGATGTTTTTCAGAAATTTCGACGGAAAGTCGCCTATCCGAAACGTGGTAGGAGGTGCGGAAGAAGGCTGAAAAATGACAAATTCAGCTTGAGTTTAGGTCTTTTTTCTTGCAAAAACTGATAGACAATACCATCAACGACCTAGAAAAAGAAAAAAGTCAGCCGAAAAACTTGTAAAAAAACCGCGAAAATTTGATCAATTTAGGAACCTCCATCTCATGAATGATTTGAAAACCGGCGCTAAGCGACGGAAAATTTGTGACATTCTCCATTTTTGAATGCATCTCTGGACAGGAAAGCATTTAACCTAAAGGGCCGTCAGGCTTTCGGTTGCACTCTGCAACTTTTGCCGAAAAAATTTGGTAGCGCAGTCCAAAATTTGATTGTTGTATGGAAAAAAATTTTGCCTGTTCCAAGGTTTTATCGGGATCGGGATTATGTCAATCCCGGTCGAGGTCGGGATCGGCATTGATATCAAAATTTCATAAAAAAAGACTATTTTTCAAAATTTGTCAGTTCTTTCATACTCTCAAGTTGAATTTTCCTGGAAGTATCATATGTGAGATTAATATTTATTTTTTTAGAAGTTCTGAGCAGCAGATTGCTTGTTATTGTAAGCTGGATAGCCTCATTAAATGATAAAAAAAATGACTGCAAGGGTCATGGTTCTGACCAGCAACGAAATTTTTACTTCTTTCGAGGAGTTTCTACCCAGTTCCCTGGACCATAAAGGGCCGTATCGCTAGGTAGATGTAAAGAGCACAAGCTACGTTTCACCATACACCAATATCCATAATGGTTTTAATATCACAAAGTCATATCATCTAGACTCTTGGCAAATCAAATAGCTGCTACTTGAGCAAAAATATATATTTAGAGTATAGATTCAGTGCAGGCTAGTTCTAACATACATCCCTTGAACTTTGCGAACAAAAGATTCCAAATGAGAACATAAATGAACGCCTTCTTTCGTAGAATTCAGCTCAAATCAGGTTTTAGCAAGATTACTTTCTAAACAGTTGTGTCGATTATCTGCACACTTGTTGCCTTTGGTGTAAATTTGTAGGAAACTGATCTTAATATTGGAAAAATTTAGGCTCTCTAAAGTATAATCTGATTTACCTCGCCTGAGATTGAACTGTACTGTTCCAATAAAGAGTGTTTCATAACTATCTAATGTTTTAGTATTTACAATTCCTTGAATTGGATTTAGTGAACTGATAACACTATTGTATTCAGATTAGAATCAAAGTTTTTCTTTCAAGTGACGTTATCCCATTCTAAAGTCAACAGCCTATTATCACTTCATCACATAAATATATTTAGCTCATTATCACTTCATCACATACATATAATCAACAGTTTCATATTGAAATGCTTAAAAAATCATCCACAGACGTTGAAAAAATGCACATAATAGCTTTATATACATTCATGAACATGCATCAAAAAATCCCGATCCCGACCACTTTTATTCGGAATCGGAATCCCGGCCGAACCCTATCTGTTCCGACTCGAAATGTAACCAACAACATAAACACAACAATTAGATTAGTTTAAGAAGTTTAAAAAAGTTTAGTTTAAAACTAGTTTAAAAATTCGTCTATCTCGTTGAATTTCGACTGACCAGTGATGAATTTTAGTGACGTTTATTTGTTTGCTAGTCAGGATGTATTCGGTATAATTTTTACATTTCAGGAGAAAAAAATCGCGTGTTTAAAAGGCGATAACAACGAATATTCGACGTGTCTCGGTTGTGACAACATCAAAAAAGCGCAATTAAAGAAGGATGATGAGTCGATCAAACCGATGTTTCTTAATTGTTACAAAAGTCGCAGAATTCGAAATCCCGGTCACAGCTGATTGTGTTAGAGTAATTAAAACTTTGTGATAGTTTTAGAGTAAATATTTTAGACCCTCTAGAGTAAATAAAATCATAAACATCAGCATACATTAACTTCCTCTGAGTTAAATAAGACAGACTATAAAACATAAAGATATTTGTTCGCTGTTACGAGCCCTTCGCGCTTAATGAGAGAGAATCTCGCACTTATGAACGGTTCGAGTGAAATAAGCGTTCAGTAGAAAACATAGGACGCACTTGAGCATTCGTGCTTAGAAGCCATTCGCACTACAGGACTCATCCGCTCTGATGAGCCATTCGCGCTTCTGTACCCCAACGAATATTTCATGCTATGGGAAAAATGGGAATTTTTACGACCGCAATTCAGATATGCACAGTAATCATTTTCTAGGGGTCTTTTCATGGTTGCGTCCCGTTATCTCGGACGTCCCATCACCTCAAACATACCACTACTTCAAATAATGTGTTATTATAAAACTCTGGCACTAGCAATATTCCTTTACATATGATACGATTAAAGACGAATATGAAAATTCCATGTAATTTCAAAATTTCATTTTCACTTTTCTTGGACTTAGTAGGCTCAGGCTATGGCTCAAGCTGAGAGCTCAGGCTCAGACATAGGCATGGGCTTAGCCTTATGATTAGGCCCAATCTCAGGCTTACGCTTACACAGGTTTAGGCTTAGGCTTAAGCTTAGACTTGAACTTACTTAGACTTAGGCTTGACTCAATTTTAGGCTTATACTTAGGCTCAGTTTGTGCATTCGAAGTGACGGGATGCTGAGCATAAAACTTATTTTGAAGAAAAATAACGTTATTAGGGGCTATCGGGAATTTTATGCATTATTCGAAATAACGGGACGTTCGAGGTAACAGAAAATTCGAGACAACGGATCACTATCCTTTTCATAGGAAGGTGAGGGTGAGGGGTCAGTGAGCGAAAAACAAAAAGGAGACACAATAAGCATTATTATCGTATATAATATGCGGAATGTAATCAAAAAAATTTTTATCAAAAAAGATTAGGTTATTTGACAATTTTTTCGGGCCAGAGATGTATTCAGAGTCTCGGATGTCGGGGTTTACCCCATACCTCCTATGTGCATCTATGCCGCAATTCAGAAATACGAAAAAACATACACAAGGTCAAAAAACGGTCAAACTATGAGTGCTACATTACATTAATCAGAGTATTTGTAAAACTTTAGCCTTCTTGCGATGCATGGTAATCTCCTGTTTATGGATTTCTTAGATTTTTTTGTTCTCCGGCACTAGTGTAAAAATGAATTGGGTATGGCATCGTATATTCGAGTATATGCACGTTCGAAAATCACAGACTGAGTGGTAAAGTATGAAGCAATTCATTTTAGTGGTTTTTCATGCACTACTTTTTGACGGATTCTACGAAAATCAACAGTCAATGGGAAATATAGCTGCTGAAGAGTTTAGTTTCGAAGAAAAACGATCAATGAGCGAACATTATCGATGGAACATTTAATTTCAATGCGCTTTAGAACCAATTTAGGATGATTTTGCACATACATGTAACGTGGCCCCGAGGTCTGGGGGTTGGGGTCGGGCGACTTTTTTTGGGCCGGGGATCAGTAATTCCCAAAATTTGGGGGGGGGTCTCTTAAGGGAAAAAATTGATTTTTTCACGAAAAAAGTACGGAAAATACTTTAAAAAATAGTATTTTTTCTAAACAGACCGAAAAAATGTATTCATGGTGCGAAGCGCCAAGAAATTTCACATTTTTACCACTTGTTGTTCAAAAATTGACATTTTTCATCAAAAAATTGACATTTTTCAGTATTTTTCCGATCAAAAGTACGGGGGTCCCTACGACTACCATATGGCTTGCCATTGCATTGGAAAATCCTGGGGGGGGGGGGCGGTCGCCCAATGGCTAGCCATCCCATAACACTTCCTCCCAATCGACTTACATCATCGTCGATTTGTATCAAATTGAACTCTGCCATCTTCGATCGCCGCTGCCGCCAAAAACAGAAACTGCTCGTCCGGCTTTATCCGATCGCTTGGTATTCTTCGTTGATGCAGAGTCGAGCAAGAATTGCGCTTGATCGATAGATTCAGTACGACACAGATCTTAATTGGTCGTTGATCGGCGGAATCAATCCAAACCAATTCCACTCATTAATCACTTTTTCGCCGCAGAATCATCTGTCGACGGTTCGTTTGACATAATTTCGGTTCTATAATTATGTTTTCCATGAAACGTTTCCAAATAACATAGACTTTAAAGTATGGTCTTTTAGGCCAATTAGGAGTTATGACTCCTAAAAATCTAGCGGCACAAGCCGAATTGGCTTGAAAAATTGGAGCCTAACGACCCTTTTGATTAGGTTAAAAAGTTTCCTGCCCGGAGATGCATTTTTATGCGTTTTAAAAAATACCGAAAATTTTCCAGCGCAAAGCGCTGGATTTCAAATGATTTATGATTCTTGGTATCATTCTTCTTGTGCGGTTAGAAAATGTCGGCCTAGCTTATGCTTATAGCTTTTAAACATCAGCATGTTATGGATGAATGTTTGACCTTGTATTGTTTTCCCATGTATTTGACAAAAATCAGGGCTTTTCTAGATTATTTTCACAAAATCGTTTTGCGGTCCTTTAGAATTTTAAAGCATTCGTGAACATCACTTTTAGCATTTCGAAAACGATTAAAACGTCAAGACCTTTCGTGCAGGTTATACATATCAAAACTATTTATTTTCCAACGCTATAGAATATCAAAATCCAAAATTTTCTTCTGGTGCTAGGCCCCTAAATTAGTTACCGATATTCAAGTCCGAAGTAAAATACCTATCGTGTTTTTATGATTTAGGTAATTTGAAAACAATCTCTTTTGATAAATAATTATAATTGGTGAATTACTGGCTTCAGATATATTAGATCGAAAATGGAGGAAAAATGTTTGACTTTTTTCGCCAACCATATGGAAAAATGTGATCAAAAAATGAATTTTCGACGTTTTAGAGGCCTGGAAATCAAAATTTTTCGGCGCTAGGCGTCGAGCAATTTACTTTGACCAGCCTTTTGATTTTTCCTCCGAAACTCAGGAAATTCTGCTTTGAAAGTCAGCAACTGACGCGAAGTGAATGAAGTACAGGGGAAGTAACTTTTTAATCATTTTTCTGATGAAACTGAGCGAATTTATCAATTTTAGAGTGAGCAACTAAAAATTTATCTGTGCAACCAAATTTTTTCCACAAGTTACACATTGCAACCTGGCTTGGGCAAAAAAACCCTGACGATTGATTTGAATAATGACTGATCCAATATGTGAGCCTTATTCTGCGTGTGATTGAGAATGTATTCAAAATGATTGATCTATTATGCGGGCTTCTACTGTGATTTTAGAGAGTGTTTCTGAATAAGTTTGTTGAAAAAACATTGTTTTTCTATTACCACATTCGTTTGCAAATTTTTCATTTTGGGCTTGTTGAAATTTGGATTGGCCTGTAGAATTTTGACCCAAGGAGCCAATGTGCCTGTCGAGAAAAATGAAAAAATCCTGCTTGTAAAGATAAATTACTTTACATTTTTGGAATTTCCTCCTGGTACGTCATTGTTATCATAAGTCTGGAAACCTGTCGGTATATTCAACTAATCTTTAACAATTTTTGATTTAAAAGTATTACAGTAGAAGCTTTATGCAAATGAGTTTGATGGTTACTAATTTATGTCATTTTTCCATAATAAATCCCGAGACCTCGATGCTGCAACATGTGTGATGACGAGTAAAAAATGATGGCCTTGGTGATCCATGCAGCACTTGATCACTTATGCAGATAAGAGATGTATCGGGTCCAAAATTTTACGAAAATCGGGTCCGGGTCCGGGTCCAAAATTTTAAGAATATCGGGTCCGGGTCCGGGTCTAAAATTTTGAGAATATCGGGTCCGGGTCCGGGTCCGGGTCCAAAATTTTGAGAATATCGGGTCCGGGTCCGGGTCCGGGTCCGGGTCCAGCAAAATGGTCGGGTAATTTCGAGTCCTATTTCGGGTCCGGGTCCGTTATATTTTTACACATGCATTTTGTGGTTGCTATACATTTTAAATTTAAGTCAGTCTCATAGTGATCTAAACATTAAATTTCTATTTGTTACTTTTCATATTATAGTAAATATTTGATGTGTCATTACATTCTTCAATGTGAGTATTTGATTCATTGTTTTTTTAGCATTTTACAAGCCATGGCTTGTTGGACTGACAAAATGGCTTGTAGAATTTTAGTCCAACAAGCCAAAATGGCTTGTCAGAATTTTTTGAGTCATGTGTTTGATCATATCGGATACAGAAAAGATGCATTTTGGTGCATTTTAGAAGGTCATAATCACAAAATTTGTTGTAGTGTGTTTTCCGCCGATTTTTCATTATTTGTCAAATTACGTCATAGGCCCGCAGGTGGCAAGTGGAGAGAGCAACGCGGACCACCAGTGGCCATCTTACTGTAGCGCACGTCGGTACGCGTGCGCTGGTCTCTCTCTTTTTATTATTCGTTACGTATATTTTACGTGTACTTTATTTTTCTCTACTAGTTGTGTGCCCCGCCGGCCACCACTAGTACGCATTAGCCGCCTCCCACCACGCCTCTTTCGTCTTTGCTCGCCCGTGCGTGAGAGTAGATTTATCATTGTCATTTTATTTTTCGTCTCGCCCGTAACGTTTTTGGACACGTAAGTTTTCGTACGATTTTGTATAATAATAAATAGGTAGGAGAATCCCCCTATTTTTAGTTAGTGAGAAAGAAGGGAGACAATTAAAGAAACTAGGTTTTCTTTAATTGTTGGGGTAATTATTGTCGGGGTTTAAGTACTAGTAATTAAGTAATCGGGTAAACGTGGGCGTGGGACGCACGTACATTAAGGCCGCAACCTTGGAATCCCAATCCTGCATCACACCGCATCATCCCCGACGCCAAGACCAAGATATAACACTGGTGACCGTTTGGATTGTACGTTGCCGCTCCCCGCTGTTGCGTTGCATCCGAAGAAATTAAAGAATTCAAAATTCGACCCCGCCGTAGCTGCGCCAAAGGGTACAAACGAGGTTACTATACCTTGAGAAAAAAGATGCCAACGGTAAGCCACACACCGCCGGACTTCACTCGATTTCCGTCGCGCTCCAGTTCCCCCAACGCCGCCACAGCCGCACGCCGCGCTTTAAGTTTTGACCAGATGATGTTGCCGCGACCGTCAAATATTACGCAATCGACAGCGGTACCCACGGTAAGCCTCCCGCCCCATAATCCGCCCTTGTCTAATTTCAGCACTCCCGCGCTGGACGGGACGGCACAGCCGCAAGCACCGTTCATTCCCGCAACCGCGGCGACCAATATTTCACAAACTCCGCGGTTTGGAACCCAAAATATTCATGCCGCCGCCGAAAATCGTCTCAACGCGCCGCCCGCATCGCAAATGCCGCCGCCGCCCGCGCCGGCTCGAAGTAATGATGACCAAATTGTCGCCAGAACCGACTCTTCCGAATCCTTTGTCAATATTGAACCACCGCAAGCCCTAGCCGCCACCCGTGCTTCAGTAAATGATCACCGCAGCAGCCTAGCCATCGCAAACGCCAACGAAGTCCAAAATTTTCGAATTGAAGCACGCGACGCGCTGGAACAACTCAACACCGCCGCCGCGCGTATAACCAACAATGTCCCCACGGTACAAACCATCGATCAAATCATCGGCGCCGTCTCAGATCAATTCCAAGCCCAACAATTACGCGTTCAACGCGAGATTCAAGAACAAACAAAAGCAACTAACGCGCGTTTCGCCGCGCTCGCCGAGCAAATGCAACAGTTGATTTCCACAACCGCCGCCGCGACGCACGCGCGTAATCCACCTACACCAAGACCGCCGCCGGTGTCCTCACGGTTTCACGGCGAGGAAACAAGAGATGTTTATATCCCTAACGAAACTCTCCGTGAAACTGAACCGGCTCCAGTCTTTGGCAGGCTACCAAACCAAGTCAAACCCAAAGCACCGTCGACGGATACCTTATATAATAACGAATTCGCCCGCAATACGCGCGCCGATGAAGATTTGCACCGCTCCGCGCTTCAAAGACGCCCACCGCCCGCAGCAAATCAATTTGGCTTTTCAGATTATCCACCCGAGGATTATTATGAACACCCGCACCCTCGGTACGACATGCCGCGCACGTCTCATCGTGAAGAAGATAGCCGCATCAAAACAATCGTCGACAATATGCATCCGTTGATAATCGACAGCGCCGCAACAAATAAACGCCTGTTACGCTTCTTCATACGACTGGAAAATGAGTTCGGCTACGACGCCTCCAATCACGTAAAGATGAGTGCCCTCCGCCGACTTACCCGCGATACGCCGAGCGACATGATCCAAGATATGACGCGGTACGAAGACGCCAAACATTTGCTCATGTTCCAGTTGGCGCCCGATTGCAATCCGATGACTCTTAAACGCGAACTCGCGTCAATCACGCCAGAAGCCGGAGAGGAACCCGCCGCATTCCTGAGTAAGGTAATGACTTATGTACAACTATTGTATCAGCATGAAGATCAAACTTTCCGGCATAAACAAGTAATTGATACCTTTTTGACCAAAATGCCTGTTTTCTATCAACTCACAATTGGCGAACAAGCAAAGGGTTTCACGAATGTTCAACAATTGGCCGACGCCGTAGCCAAAGCCCGTAGTGTCCTCAACGCAACTAAAGCCGAAATCGGAACCGCGGAACGACCCATTCTGGTAAACCAAGCTGATCAAGATGCACCACCTCCGAAGTCGCCGCAACCGTTTGATCGCCGTTTCGAACGCCGTCGCAGCATGGACCGTCCCCAAAATCGCTACCGCGAGCGCTCTCCCTCAATGGACCGCAGGACGCAAAACACGGCGATGCAGCCCACTAAATTCGTCTCTTTCCAACCACAAGCAATCGAGCCACCGCCGCCGCAACCGCCGCGCACAGAGATGCTTCTGGAACAATTGATTCAACGATACGACCGCGACTATGAAGAAAGAAAATCTCGACAACGCCCTGAAGAAACGGCCCCCATCAATCGGCAACAAAGTCCACGCCATCAATCTCAAACCAGAGAGCCGTACGCAAATCGTTTTGACCGATCCGCTAGCAGAGACCGCGCGCGCCCGATGCAACCTACAGGTCTGTGGTGCGACGCTCACAAATCCCGCACACACAACACAGAAGATTGCGTCTGGCTCAAACGGCAAAACGCTCAACAAGCAGCCCGACTTGAACCAAATCGCTCAAACTACGCCGCTCAACCACGGCAAGTTGACTTCCGAAATAATTCAAACGACGTCCGTGGACAACGTGATTGGCGACCCCGCCGCGGAGGACCGCCCCAACGAGGCGCGAACTACGCCCGCGGCGCGCGAAACCATTTCTATGAAGGTAACCCTATACAACGCCCAAATGATTTTGTTCAGAACACCTACGCCGTCTACCCGAACCACCAATTTCCGGCGCCGTGGGAACAACATATTCATTACAACGCCGTACCGGCTCCATACGTCACAACGCCAACGGATTCATCGCGCGCTAGTTCTCAATCTTCAGAAATGCAAATTACCCTACCCGCCCTTCCGGCACCAAACACCGCGCCCGTACCGGCGCTCGAAACACGCGTCAACAATCATTCAACGTCCGCGGCCAATATGGTCGTTCCATCCAAAGAAATCGCTTCCGCCGCGCCGATTGTCAGCCCCGGCATCGTCCGTTGGAACGCAACAGGCCGCGCTTTTCAAGACCCCTGTCATATTCGTTCGTCCGTTTGTCAAATTGATAATCTAACGCCATCTTCCAAATCGTTTGTCCGCAAATACGCTTCTACGAGAGCCTTTCAAATCCCAATCAAAATTGGAGCCGTCAAAGCACACGCGCTCATCGATACAGGTGCCCAATGTTCCGTCCTATCATCAGGTTTGGTCAAACGCGCTTTCGACAAACAATCGCTTCAACTCCCGATTTGTGGAAAAATTAAAGTAGCCGACGGCGCCGTAGTCAACGCTCACGGCCCGGTAGTTGTCACAATGGAATCCGCTTTCGGAGAGCACATGATCAAATGCGTAATTCTTGACGACGACGGAAACGATCAATTCATCATCGGAACCGATTTCTTCGCGCACCCTGATATCCACGCTATTTTAAATTTCAAAGACAATTATATCGAAATTCAAGACGTTAAACTGCCGCTCAAGGTAATCGCTTCGATCCGCCCGCAAACGAAATTGTTTCTCAACGCCGCTAACGATAACGTTTTAGAAGAAATACCCGAGGATGAACGAGTAAGTTGTTATGATGATAAATCTGATATTTTTAGCCAACCCGAAGAAATCGAAGTCGAACAACCGATACGGCAGGCTCAACCTGGTCCACACCAACCGCCTCCTAGGCGGTTGGAGGTTACTGAGCTGGCCGAACCGATTTTTCTCGTCGCCCAAGCTTCCATTTCGATTTCGCCGCACTGCCAACAATGGGTCAAAAGTAGCGTTTTTCCCACAACATCGGCGACAGTGCCCGATGTGATCGTACAACCACTCGCCACGGACAACGTTGCCGCAGAGCTCCCAGTCGAAACCGCAGTGGTTAACATCACCAACGGCCATTGTCCGCTCCTTTTCATCAACAATACGCCGAACAGTATCAAACTCCGACCAAATCAACTCATTGCGATGGCAAAGCACACGTTGGAGTATTCCGAAACCCACGCCGATTGTCAGATAGCAACCGCCGCCGCCGACCGCGACTTAACCGACCACGAGCCGGCCGCATTGGACAAGTCATTCCCAGGCAACACCGCACAACAAAAGCTGGAATACGCCTTGAACAAAATGACGGAAAAGACGTACGTTTCTACCGCGCAAAAAGCGAGAGCCCTCAAGATGCTCCGACAGCACCGCGATGTTTTCAGTCTCCCCGGCGATAAACCAACTATCACTAGCGAGTTGACCGTCAGCATTGACACCGGCACCGCGAAGCCCGTTTCCCGCCATTATTACCGCGCCGCGATGGAACAAAGACCGATTGTTCGTCGCCACATTCAAGAAATGCTTGACAACGATTTTATCGAACCATCCCGCTCACCTTGGGCCGCACCGCTATTTTTGGTAAAGAAAAAAGACGGCTCGTGGAGACCCGTTGTTGACTATCGCGGAATCAACGATGTTACGCCGAGCGACAAATTCCCAATCCCGCGCATTGACGACTACTTGGACGCAATGGGACACGCAAAATTCTTCACCACGCTCGACCTCAAGGCTGGGTATTGGCAAGTACCCCTCGACGTCGATTCCCGCGATAAAACAACCTTCATCTGCCAAGAAGGTTTGTTTCGATTCAAAGTTTTGCCCTTCGGCTTGAAGAACGCGCCCGCCGAATTTCAACGCTTAATGGAACGAATCCTCCGCCCTTACATTTGGAAAATTTGCCTCGTTTACATAGACGATATTATTATTTTTTCGAATTCATTTGAAGAGCATTTGGAACACCTTCAAATCGTCTTTGACGCCCTCCGCGCAGCCAATCTTACGCTTCGACCCGACAAATGCGAGTTTCTGCCGCCGCAAGTCAAATTCCTGGGACATCTTCTTAGCGCCCGTGGAATCGCCGCCGATCCCGAGAAAGTCAAAGCAATCGCCGAATACGAATTCCCGAAGACTAAAAAAGGTATGCAAAGTTTTTTAGGTCTAGTTCAATGGTGCAAACGCTTCATCCCGAATTTGGCAACCTTGTCCAGTCCTTTGTACGGACTCTTACGCAAAGACGCCCAATATTTCGCCACGGATGAACATCACGTCGCTTTCAAAGGCATCAAAACAGCCCTTACGTCATCGCCCTTTCTCTGCTATCCCGTCTACGATGGCAAAGCTCAATTCGTTATTCAAACCGACGCCAGTACGACCGCCATCGGAGCAATTTTGTATCAAGAAAATGAAAACGATCAATGGGTCATCGCCTACAATAGTCGCGTACTCACCGATGCCGAAACCCGCTACAGTACAACTGAGCGTGAATGCCTTGCCATTGTCTACGGCTTCCGGATGTACCGCCACTATGTGTACGGCCAGAAAGTTATCGTCCGCACCGACCACAAGCCCCTCGAATGGCTCAAAGACGAAAAACACCGAAACTCACGATTACAACGCTTCGCGATCAGTCTACAAGATTACGATTACAAAGTGGAGTATGTTAAGGGTAAGGATAATGCTTGCGCTGATTTTCTATCTAGGAAAGATGACCGAGACAAATGCCCGATCCAAAACGCTGAAAACTTGACCGCAAAGATCTTCCGTGAAAATTTTCACCCTGCTGGTGCAACTACGGAAGCGGACCTAACGGTACCGGAAATACGCCCAGCAGTGGATTCACTATCCACGAAGGTCGATGCCGAAATCAACGCCATCACCCGTGCGATGACGAGAAAGACCATCAGTTCACCCACACTCTCTAATTCAATGCCTAAGGACGCCGACCACGAACCGCCTCCGGCCGAAGCCATTACAATCGCCGCTCACGCAGAAGTTCGGAAAGCTCAAGCCGCAGATCCAGCCATAACAAAAATCGTCGCCACCCTCAAAGCAGATAACGCCGCCAAACACCCGCCGATTTTCTTCCTCGAAGATCAACTTTTATACCGGCAAATCAAAGACGTCAAGCAATTAGTCGTACCCGCCTCCATGGTCGACCAAACTCTTCACCAATTCCACGGCGCCAAAATTTTGAATCATCAAGGAACAAATCGGACGCTAGCCGCCATTAAAGCTCACTTTTGGTGGCCCCGCATGGAAGAGGACATTCGGGATTGGATCAAAACCTGCAAAATTTGCCAACTCACAACGCCGCGCACGTCACCGCCTCCGCCATTGTTGCCAATTAAACCCAAACACCCATTCGAAATCGTGGCAACCGACATCGTCAATATTTCGCCAGTAGGTGAGAAGCGTCCCTACGTTATTGTTTTTCAGGATTACTTTACGAAATTCGTATCCGCGCACCCGATACCGGATCAAAAAGCCTCAACAATAGTGGAATGTTTTATCAACAACGTCGTCCTCACGCACGGTAGCCCACTTGTACTCCTTTCCGATCAAGGTGGATGTTTTACGTCAAAACTCATGCAAGATATTTGTGAACTTCTCAAAATTCGAAAAGTCAAAACAACGGCGTACCACCCCCAGTGCAACGGAATGGTCGAACGTTTCAATCAAACATTGATCGCCCAACTCAAAAAGTATACCGCCGACGATCCAGACAACTGGGAGCGATACCTGCCCTACGCCGTGTTCGCTTACAACGCTACGCCGCATACAGCCACACGCCATTCGCCGTTCAGTCTATTACGAGGATATGAACCGCGCATCACCTTTGACTACGATTGCGCCCGCCGTCTCACCTTGCCGCTGAATTACGACGCTTATCAACATATTCTAACGCAAGCCCAACTCAAGATGCACGAAAAGATCAAAGCTAACCTCGATGCCGCAGCCGCCGCCAGCAAAGAATATTTTGACCGCAAAGCTCGAAGACGCGACTTCGCCGTCAACGACTTAGTTCTTTTGACCAACACGCGCAAAGCCAACAAGATTCAACCCGACTTCATCGGGCCTTTCCTCATCACGGACGCTTCCCGCGCAGCTGAAAACGTTGTTACCATTGACGCACTCGACGCGCCCGGCCGCCCGCAGACCGTCTCCATAACGCGTCTAAAACCGTTCATCCCACGACCGGCAAAAAATACTTTTGACAACGAAGAAGGTGGACCCCGCACGCCCCACACTTCCCACCGGCAATAGTTCGCTTTGAAATTTTCCTTTTGTGATACGGCGCTCATCACGCCGCGTTGTACATAATCTTTGTGTTTGTTTAATTTAGATCATGGCGACCTCGATAACAAGCAAGGATGCACGGCAGTTTCAACACGTTTCCACTCAATCCGCCGTTTTTGCCTTCAACTGACTTTACAATGTCACTTTACACCCGGTCCCGGTCGCCACACTTACGCAATAGGAGGGGGTTTCTTCTATAATGTTAGGTTCTGTTTGCGCGAGGCCATTCGGTTTATTTCCGCCCGACCCTGGCCGCTATCACTCTCATAAGACTAATTGGGAAAGGTTGATTTTACTCTCCATTAACATAGTGGTGTTTGTGTTGCTTTTCGTAATGATAGTGTTTGCATTTTCCTACTTTACACTTTCTTCACCTTTCAGCGGCTCATTCTTTTTACTATTTCATTTCCATCTTTCGCTTCCATCAGCAATAGTCGCATTTTCCAGCCGCTCTCAAAAATTTTATTTTTCAATATGACGACGCCGTCGACCGCATCATCCTCCACGGCCGACGACCCTCCGCCGTATCGCGAATCGATAAACGTAAACGAACGTTACATCCGCTGGGCCGAACAGCAGCCCCACCAGAACGATTTAAGTTTCGCCTGCGACGGTATTTTCTCATTTTATGCTTTTGCTGCTTATACTTGCATGCTTTTGCTTGGGACCCCATGAGTTTCTCCCCCTCTGTAGTCTTGGGTCAGAGTTCCATGGTCAGCCGCCGCGATCCCGTCATCGTCAAGTTGTGGCCTTCTCAGTCCACAACCGGCCGCTGCCTTGATTTTCGCATACCACAACTCTCGTTATCTCGCTATCGTAGCCCGATCCAGTTGTCCAAGTGCGCCCATCAAGGTGACATCGCCGCCCAAGCCAACGCCGCCTCAAAGCATGTGTACTCCTAACGAATTGACAACACCACATCGCTTCCCTCTTCGTTCATGTTTACATCATCCTTCAAACCCCATGTCGTTCATTCGACGTGGCGTCCCATGTGTCATTGATGAGTATCGCATTCGCTCTTGTTTAGAAAACAACGTCAAGCGCCTAACTCGCGTCGCCGATTTGGAGTCGTGGTACATTTCCATGTACGCGCGACCCCCGAACGTCTTGCCGCCGCCGATCTTCCTTTCACCCGGAAGTTTGGGGCAGGCCTTGGCCGCCCAACCCACACCAAATTTCCGTGGCTACACGCTGGTCGGTTTTGACACCGAATCCATCTCGGCCGCCGATTTCAAACAATTTCAATGCACCGTTCAAATGCCAGCCGACCTCACGGCGTCTAGTTACCCCCGCTACGTTCAACTCGCGTTTCCGAATGGCACCATGTTCGTCTTCGAAACGTTCACCGCCACCCCTGAAGACTGGACCGCGCTTTTAGCCCTAGTCGACGGCGACCACACCATCGTAGTTTCCTTCGATGGAGCCGACGACTGGGCGGGAATCTACGCGCTTCTGGGCACTCAATTTCGCACCGACCGGCAAAAGAAAAACAAAGATCCCGTCGTGAAAGCAATCCACTTCGACGCGTACCGCGTCATCCGCAACATCGACATATCTCCGTCACTGTACGAATTGGCCCGCCGAATCGGTTTCTTTCCGGAAAAACGCACGCTCAAAGCCACAGTCTCCGCAATGTGGGCGCTAGACGTCTCAAAGCTCACCTTACGCTTTCCCCACGCTCTACGCTTTTTCAACAATCCAACAACGTCGTTTCTACAATCCGACGTTCTGGCATACGCGGCCCTCGACGCCTATTATCCGCTGCTATTGTTCTTGGCATTTGGTCGTTACGGCTTCATCCCCGAGGTCTACAACGCGCCCGCGTTGTTTCCCCACGACTCGTTGGACGCCGCCGAAATCGACCATCTCGCCGAGTACGTCATCGCAACTTTTCACAACGTCGCGCTGTCGGATGTCTTGCCTCCCGACTATGCCAACCGGATCTACCCGACTACGTCGCAAGTGGCCTTGCCCGCGATCATGCGAGATGAAGTTCTTTCGGCTTATAAATTCTTTATGTATGATTGCACATCGTCCGACCACGGTCGGTCTTTCTGTTTAGGAACGGTCCCCAACGGCTTCAAAGATGTCAAATCCTTGACGCGGACAACTCACCCGAAGCTTCTCCCCGTTCCGAAAGTGCCGAAAAAGAAGAAAAAGAAACAGAAAGATGAATGGAACAAGTCACCAGATGTTTCCGACGATGAAGACCCGGCCCTCAAACCACAATCGGTGTTCGACGATCCCAAACGCCTTCAAGCAGCCGTCACGTCGGCCATGAAAAGCAATCTCATCCACCGCATCATCGAGTTGCTCAACTTCCCGCTTTCACCCATATACAAGTTGGCCGTCCGCGATCGTATGCCTTACAACGATCCCAACTTGCCGCCGCTTCCCCACGAAGTCGAAGATCTTTGGACCGAACGCGTAGCTGCCGACCAACCCCTACGCGAGCGCACTTATAACGGTACCCATTATTGTTATCACCCTTCAACCTTCCTTAATTTTTTACAGATTGATGGGGAATGGTTCCGGAAGCTAACGACTTTTATGCCGTTAGCCGCGCTCCTAGCTTCGCCGTGTTCCGCCGCGGAATATGCCTGGGTCAACGACGTCCTTCTCCGCCACGCGCAATCGATGACGCCAGATACACGCGCCGTGTTCTACGAATGCATGTGGTACCGCAACGATGGCAACCCCAATTCGCTCCTCACGACTTGGATGAACCGCATTCCGGAACGCGAGCCCAGTTTTTCGGCCGACCCGAGCACGTACATATGCAACCGTTTCGCGTTACGCCCGATCGTGTTCGACGAAAACTTCCACATGGAAACGTCGGTCGAAGAAGTTGAAATCGATGAAAACGATTATACGGCCAATCCACATAGCCGTTTCCATTTTTATTCAACGTTCATCGCGCTCATCGACCACCAAAACCGTCTTTCGTTCCCCGCGCCGGTGTATGCGTACCCCATGCCGACTACGGCTTCGGTGCACACGCTCACCGCCGAGGAACTTCTCGACCGCCCTATCGACGTTGAAGTTGAACCCGCCGACGATGATCTCCTTGAAACGCCAATCTTCGATCTCAACATAGCGAAGCTGCCGCCGTCAACGGACGTGTCGGCCCTTCCTATGGCACCCGCGCCTTCCGATATTACCGCAACTGCCACGCAAATCAACGATTTCCTGAAATTGACGCTAGACGAAATTTCCAACATCGCTCCGGCTCCAATGGACGAGTCCACACCCGTCCAACCCGCCGCGATTGACTCCGAAACGTTGACGTCAGAACAAATGCTGACAGACATACCCGAAGAAGGTACGGTGGACCAATCCACGTCTATGGACGTCGTCTCTATGGAACCAGCCGCTGCGCCTATCACCACGGCACTCACCGTGGATCCACAAATATATTTGGCGACGCCGGCCGTTTTGCCGGGACCTCCGCTCATTGCTACTGTTGCCGCAGCCAGGTATAGCCTTCCCGTATGTTTTTCACAACACTTCATTTCAGCTGACAAACACGCGGCCTTAACTGCCGCACTCCTCGCGTATAATTTTCCGCCACCGCCGCCTGGTATGGTGTTCCCCGAGCATCAATGGAAAGATTTCCCCGAAGCGTTGAAAGAACGAATACAAGAAATTTTGTTGCCGCAACCGACGTTGATCGCTCCGGCCCCGCAAGTAGCTCAAATGGCTCCTGCGATGGCCCAACCCGTCACGCAACCACCGGCCCCGTTACCGCCGCCGGTCATAGCGCAACCGCAAGCGATCCCGCAACCGCCGCAACCAGCGATTCTACCGCCGCCGACGGCACCTGTGGATGTCCAAACCCCACAGGCATCCAGCACGTCCGTGCCGGCTCTAGATCGCTATGGTAATCCTATCCAAAGGCCTGGTCGGTATGAACATTCCATCAAACGAAAACAACAGCTTCAAGACGAATCAGCGTACCGCAAATCTCACAAGACCAAAACATCGGACGAACCGAGCACACGGCGTACGCCGCCACCCAGCACTTCGCGTGCTGAGCGCGGCCGAACGCCCAGCGAGCGCACCACTCAACGCCGTGAACAACGCGATAAGCAAAGAACCCGCGAAGAAGCCGAACGCTCTTCGCACGCTACGTCAACGCCGAAACCCAAGCGCGATTCTTCCAAAACACACCACGAGTCTCATTCTCGTGATGACCGCCACCGAAAAGAAACGAAACAAACCCCAGCAACCGGCAGGGATAGCCGCCAACACGAACGCCGCGATGACGCACCGCCGCATCGTACTCAGAGCGAACAAACCCGTAAGGTGCACACAACGGGTTTCTACGAAGAACACTATCGCCACGGTTTCCGCCGCTCACCCACGAAATTAACCGACTATATTAGCCCATTGCACCGAGACGCCGAAATCCAGCGTCGCCTGGAAGCTCTAAAGAACCCGCCGAAAGACGAATTTAAAGCTCCACTTCCGCCGCCTCCTATGGACGTGGACCCCGCAAAACCCTCGACTACGCCTACGGTAACGTCGCAGCCGCCTACGGCTCCGACAACCGCCATATCGACCACGGTAACCCACACCACGTCGCTGCCGCCTACGGCCCCGACGTCGGCTCCGGTTACTACGGTCAGTCAACCGCAAATGATCATCGCCACCAAACCGGTTCTTGGAGTCCCGTTGCCACCAAGTTCCGCGCCAGCAATCAAGCCCAGGTTGCCTAGCGAGGCTACGCACTTGCCAAACTATACGCGATTCCGTACTACCGATAAGCCGCATATGGTTACGATTGTCACGCCGGGCTATCCGCCGCATATTGACCCGGCCGTCGAATTCTTCTCACCACGCACAATGCACGAGATGGTGTTGATCAATTTTTTCGGGCGCCTCCGCATTCACATCACAATGCCCGTGCACATACGCGCCACGAACGCTTCGCTGGCATTGTACCAATATTTCCGCGACCACTATCGCCCCTCGTACGTAGAACAGCAACCACCGATCTCGCACGCCGTTGCCACGGTAATATTGAAATGGGTCGCCAGTCTTTGGGCCGAGGAGCTCGGCGTCGTTGACGCCGTTCACACCGCCCATTTAACGCTTTTCCTCTACGAAGCTCGCGGCCTGGACAATCCTTCGTGCCTGCTCCAAGCCTACAACACCGCTGTCGGACTCATCGACAGCTGGATGGCTTACCCAGACTACGCACCGTTTCCACAGCCGCCCGAAATTGCCGACATTCGAAAACTTTATTTGCAATACCACAGCGAGACGGATCGCCCCGCGCCCCTGCTGCGTCGGCACGACTTTTCGGCCCGGTGGAACCTTTTGCCACCCCGGCCGTTGCCGCCAACAGGGACGCCGTCCGACAAACCGTCGTTAATAGCCACTCAATTGCCAGCACCCGGTGTCAACCCGCTATCGCCGCTTCCGCCTCAAATGTCAACCTCGTCGTCTCGCCGCCGGGATACCTCTGATTACGGTCGATCCCGCTATTCTCGTAACTACCGCTTTGACGGCCACGAAGATCCATACGACCCACACGGTTACCACATCGAACGCCAACGAGAAAGAGAACGAGAAAGAGACCGCCGCGATCCGCAACGAAATCACCGTTCAGCGTCCGACACTCGTTATCGCCGCCGCCACTGATCACGAGCTTTTGTACAGTAACCTTTTACTTCTTCTTCGTTTTTGTTGTTTTCTTTTAACCTCATTTTTCACACCGGTTGTTTATGTTCTAATCTCGTTCGTGCTTTATTATTTTGTACTAGTGATCCCAGCGCACGTGCAGCCGACGCTGCAAACACACAGTAAGTTGACCGCCGGTGGCCCGCTACACGCCCCCACTTGCCCCGTTTTTGTCCGTACACTTCGCCGCCGGGCTTATGGTCGCAGCCCCAAAAATCGGCTCAAACTACCCCAACAACTCCGCCGGCCCCGCTGTGTGACGCCGAAGACTCTTCGGCAACCCCGGCGACGGCCTGTAGTGGCGGAGCCCTTCCCCTTGCACGTTCTTTTCGCTATCTCTTGACGATCGCTTAGGGCGATCTACTGCAAGGGGGGAGGGGTGTTGTAGTGTGTTTTCCGCCGATTTTTCATTATTTGTCAAATTACGTCATAGGCCCGCAGGTGGCAAGTGGAGAGAGCAACGCGGACCACCAGTGGCCATCTTACTGTAGCGCACGTCGGTACGCGTGCGCTGGTCTCTCTCTTTTTATTATTCGTTACGTATATTTTACGTGTACTTTATTTTTCTCTACTAGTTGTGTGCCCCGCCGGCCACCACTAGTACGCATTAGCCGCCTCCCACCACGCCTCTTTCGTCTTTGCTCGCCCGTGCGTGGGAGTAGATTTATCATTGTCATTTTATTTTTCGTCTCGCCCGTAACGTTTTTGGACACGTAAGTTTTCGTACGATTTTGTATAATAATAAATAGGTAGGAGAATCCCCCTATTTTTAGTTAGTGAGAAAGAAGGGAGACAATTAAAGAAACTAGGTTTTCTTTAATTGTTGGGGTAATTATTGTCGGGGTTTAAGTACTAGTAATTAAGTAATCGGGTAAACGTGGGCGTGGGACGCACGTACATTAAGGCCGCAACCTTGGAATCCCAATCCTGCATCACACCGCATCATCCCCGACGCCAAGACCAAGATATAACAAATTTTTCAGCGCTTCGCGTCGGCTATAACTTAAATAAGCATTATAATTTATTTCCTAGCTCAGGCGCTGCTTCTAACATGTCTACCTTCACTTATCATTTAATCTTTAACAGTTTTAATCATCTTAAACGTATTATCTCATGTTTTAATTAGTAATCTTCAATATTTCATCTTGATATTTAATGAAGATTCACATTTTTCCCTTGACACATTTTTTGAGAAAGATCAATACGTCAAGTCTGTAAACTTTTTGAAGTGATTATTCCTTTCTTAACGTAAAATCAATCCAAAAGCTTCATGGAAGTAGTTTTCGGAAATTTCTACTCTTCTTACTCATATCTTTTTAGCCAAGTTCATTAGAGTGTGTGAATAAATTAATGGTTTTAAAATTTTTCAAACATAAAATTCCAGAAATTACGACCCTTGAACAGAAAATTCGAAACTAATTCTTCAAATAAGCAGTTGGAAAATTGATTTTTCAGCATCGCAGAATGTCAATACCCAAAAAAATTTTGTGGCGTTTCAGGCAGGAAAGATTAATAGCTTTTTTGGGCTCTCACTTGTCATCATAGAGGACTTGACCATCGATTTCTCATGTAATTCAACGTCATTATGTTCTTGGATAGTTTGCTGGAAAATTTTTTCCGCAATGCTTGTAGATTAGACTTCAATCAAACTCAAAAATTTCAAATGTTTCCTGAATTTTAACGAATTAAGGGCTCTAAAATGTTATTGAATAAATGTTGAACGACATATCTTTTTCGATTGATCGCCGTGATGCTCAATCATTTCTTTAAAAAATAACCTAGCATTGGAATTTGTTCACCTATACTGATATTATAAAATTGGCTTGCAAAAATTTGGAATGGCTTGTAAAATTTAAGGTCAACAAGCCACTTGGCTTGTGACTTGTTGGTCAAAAAAAACCCTGATTTGATTTCAGCTGAAT
Source organism: Romanomermis culicivorax (assembly GCA_963922205.1). Classification (NCBI taxonomy): domain Eukaryota; kingdom Metazoa; phylum Nematoda; class Enoplea; order Mermithida; family Mermithidae; genus Romanomermis; species Romanomermis culicivorax. Next base: position 789,882 of record CAWUHX010000094.1, on the reverse strand, counting down.
TACTATAGTTTATTTTTAATAAACTACTTCTAAAGTCAAAAATGACAAAAAACCAATACTGTTAAATTGCTCACAGGAAGGTTTTACTGTATGATTTTTCATTCAGAAAATTGTTGAACGCTAGTTGTATAAATCCACAAATTTTTAGCTCTATGTGAGTTATGGTTTGGCAAAAGCCAAAAAGTTCCATTTTTTTAATTCAGAAGCATTTCCCGAAAAATAGACTATATATATTATACATCAGACCCGAATCAAAATTGTGATAATTTTTTCGGGTCCGGGTCCGGGTCCAAAATTTTGGAAATATCGGGTCCGGGTCCAAAATTTTGAGGATATCGGGTCCGGGTCCGGGTCCAGCAAAATGGTCGGGTAATTTCGGGTCCGGGTACCCGATACATCTCTAGCAGATACCTAATTTCCATCGACGGCAGATCCTTTAAAGGCCTGATCTGCCAACCCCTGCGACGCCAGCGTATAAGATATTTCGGTGTCATTTCCGCTTTTCCAAAATAAATCTTTCTCCAACGGTGGTAACTTGTTGTAGTTATTATCCACGACAGAGTAGGACAGCTATAAAAAAGCGAAAGATGTTGTAGTGTTGTCGGGAAACTTTACAACAGGAAATATGTTAGGGAATGAAATCATTGAAAAATGCAGCTTTTTGAAGTTTGGTACAACACTGCATGTCAGAGATTGAGGAATACTATATAAACTATATATGATAATACAAACGCATTTGGGGCGGACGGATATCTTAGAGGAATTTCGATCATATGCCTAGCCATATGGGAACACCACACTTTGAAAAAAATCTTAAAAATGTCAGTCTTTGGCGGCTGGCGGAACGGAAGGGAATGCAATCGACGGAACGTAGATTTGGAACGGGCAATCAACGGAACGTAGTTCGGTTCGAAGTTACCGTCGGTCGCTTTCCGCAAAATTGCATTATACTTTCAGATCAAAAGTGGATTTTCAGGCTGAACGTTTGAAGCTAATGACGATCCATTCGGTTTCGCCGGAAAAGGCAAGTAAAATGGCCCTTAACATCACAAAAACTCATTTGAGGAACAATTTTCTAATTTTTTAAGCGACAATTTCTAACTTTTTCCTTCAACAACTGTATTCAAAGATTTTGGGCGGCCTATGGTCTCATCCATAAACAGTCCTACCAAAACTTAATTTTTACGAACCTAAAAAGGGATGAAAATTTTTTTCACTGAATCTCTTGCTTTCAAATGATAGAGAAAAAACAGCAAATATTCGAAAATCAATGCGATAAAAAGATATTTTCTAACCATGGATTTCGTTAGGGGGGAGGCAAACCGAGCAAAAAAGTTTTTCAACGAAATCGAGATATGACACAGTCCAAAGGGACGGGGGGGGCCGTCCCCACCCCCTAAATACCGCCTTACTTCTAACACAAACACGTAACGGGGCCCCGAGGTCCGGGGGAAGGGGTCGGACGATTTTTTGGTCCGGAGTTTACTGATTCCGGAAGATTTTAGAGGGAGGGGTCTCTGAAAGAAAAAAAAAAGATTTTTTAACCGAAAAATTCCGAAAAATGGTTCAAAAATAGTAATTCTGTCTAAAAATTCGTTAAAATGTACTGATGGCGCGAAGTGTCGAGAAAATCAACGTTATTGACCATTTTTTGTCAAAATTGACATTTTTCATCAAAAAATCGACATTTTTCAGTATTTTTCCAACCAAACCTATCGGGGTCCCTATGACTACCATATGGCTAGCCACAGGATTGAAAAATCCTGGGGGTCGCCAAGTCATATGACAGACGATTCCTGGGGGGGAGGGTTCCTATAGCACTCCCCCCAATTACATGTATCCTTTATCATTCAATATTAACACGAAATATGATTCGGACGGCTGTATAGTAGTTACATAACTAAAGACTGTCGAGAAATGTGTTTGCGTTCCAGGAAAGTGCAAATAAAACAAATTTCTCTAGAAGCAGGGTTCATACAAAGTTGTAGAAAAAAAATTCCCTGTGTTTTCCAGGTTTTCCAGGTTGACAAATGAAATTTTTCCAGGTGTTTATAATAATGAAATATACTATCCTGAAGAAAAATACTGAATAATAAAAACATGTGTGAGCTAAAGTATCATCAAAAATAGAGTACTAAATCGAAAAATTTATTTCAAATTATTGCGCAACCTAGCGCCGAAAAATTTTGATTCCGAGGCCTCTAAAACGTCGGAAAATTAATTTTTCAGCACATTCTTATGCAGCTACCGATGATCAATCGTGATCTTTTCACCATTTGATTGGTGGAAGCGTTAAAACATTTTCCTAACGTTTTCGTATATCAAGAGCCAGTAATTTTCCAATCATAATTATTTATGATAATATATAAACCGAAGTATAAACCATAAAAAAGTGTGATAGATATTTTACTTCGGACTCGGATATCGGTAATTAACGCGGTGCAGAGCATCGGAAAAAATTTGGATTTCGATATTCTATATCGTTGGAAAATGACTATTTTTAATATCTATTTCCTGCCTGAAAAGTCTAATTTTTCAATGAATTCAACATGTTTTCAGTCAGGCAAACTAAAATTCAAAAATTAGGCAAGCAGCAATGAATTGAATGACTTTTTCAGACAGAAGAACCTCTGCTATTGTCCCACGCTTAATCATTTTCCAAGTGCAAAAAGTTATCTTCACGAAAGTCGAAAATTCTAAAGAACCAAAAACGATTTTGTGGAAACAATCTAGAAAAATCTAGGTTTTAGTCAAATATGTGAAAAAACAATACAAGGTCAAACATTCATCCATAACATGTTGATGTTTAAAAGCTATAAGCCAGCGTAAGCTAGGCCGACATTTTCCAACCGCACGACAGAAATGATAATAAGAATCATAAGTGATTTGAAAATCGGCGCGAAGCGCCGGAAAATTTTCAATATGTTTTCTTAAAAACGCATAAGAATGCATCTCTGGACAGGAAACTCACCTAAACGTAAGGGTTGTTAGGCTCTGATTTTTATAAGCCATGTTCGCTTGTGCCCCTAAATTTTTAGGAGTCAATCAGAATTTTTAGAAGCAATGGCTCCTAATTGACCTAAAAAAACCCTGACCAGACTCGATTTTTTTTCGCTCGCAAATATGAATGCTCTATATAGCCGAAAACATTCTGTTGATTAGTCTAAAATTTTCTGGCATAAATGAGGAGTTTGAATGTTTTCTCGAATATTACCCTTACAATCCAATTGAAACGTTGACTTTGACATAGTAATATAAAGGCTAAATTAAAAGTCGAAGTTGAAAAACTAAAAAAACGATCTCAAATACTCGATGATTTTGAGAAATCTCACTTTCAATGTGCATAGTCGAATAAGGAAACTCGCCGCAGCGCGGGGAAAAAATTTGACGATTTTCCTGTAATTTTCAACGCAAAATATTTATTTTTCCTTAAAATTCCCTGTGTTTTCCAGGTTTTCCAGACCTGAAAAAAAATTCCCTGTGTTTTCCAGGTTTTCCAGGTTGTGTATGAACCCTGTAGAAGATATTGATCTGAATTTTGTTTCCTGAAAATGAAATAAACGGCATAATATTTTTGGTATGGTGCTGTGGAAAATGGTCTGATGAGGTCAATCAATTTTTTCCCGAGCAGTTTTCAGTACTGTTGAAATCATCACTCACGGGTTTGACTTGGCTGAGTCTTGACAACTTTGACAGTGGCAAACTGTCTCTTTGATGTCTGTGGCAATACTGAGCCACCAATACATTTTGTGCAACTTGATTTTTGCCCTGGTGGTACTGAGATGCCCTTCATGTGCTTTGCCCATTAGTTGTCTATGTATTTTTGTTGGCACAACAATTCCATCAGCTTTGAGCAGCAATACTTGATCAACTGCTATCATTTCAAGCCATGTAATACTAGACAAAGTGGCTGCCTAGTGATGGCTGGCTTTCCAACCATGTTCATTGACCAATTTGATCACAAGGCACAAGACATCAGCCATTTTAAGTGTCTCGAGCGAGAAATTTTCAGCAGCAGTTTAATTGACTTCAGTTGGTGTCGGCTGTGGCAACTGTGATAGCATATCAGGGATGACATTGTCTGACCCTAGCTTGTGTTGAATATCATAGTCAAACTCAGCTGATTGGGCCAACATTCAAATTTGTGAGCTTTGCATCCACTGCCAGATTGCACCAATATTGTAACAAGCGCTTGATGATCTGTAATCAGCATAAATTTTTGACTTAGCAAAACGTTAGAAAAATGTTCACTGGCTCAAACACAACCTAGAACTTCACATTTGTTCATGGCATAGACTCATTCCTGGTTGGTGAGTGTTTTGCTGGTGAATGTAATTGGCACTAATTGTCCTCGAGCTATCTGTGACAGGCAGACCCTGAGACCAATGCTGGATGCATTATTGGCTAAAATTTTTGGGTGATCAGAATCAAATATTGCTAGTTGTAAATTGTTTATTAGCAGCAATTTCAATTTGATGAATGCTATTGTACATTCCTCACAATTAATTTGATTTGTTCAGAGGTATGGGTTGAACACTAAAGCAGCTCAGCATGGTCATGGACATGTGGCAAAAATTTTCGGAGATAGCTGATGGATCCAAGGAAACTTTAGATGCCTGTGATTGACCGCAAGGGGTGCATTTCAGATAAAAATTTAGGCTCTTTGGGTCTGGTTCCATGCTGGTACTCAATATCAAATGTCCTAAGAATAGAACACCTGTGCTGGTGAACTGAGATTCTTGTCACTGAGGCATTGCAGCAGCACCCATAGTAGTTCATCATATTGCATGGCTGTGGAACAGAACACCCTGCAAGCATTTGTAAGACAAGGTGCTGGAACACAGAGAAGACATCCTAATAGCAAGCATTGGTGTTGCAACAAACCATATGGTATAATCATCATCATGAGTAGAAGAAACTCGGGTGCCAATGTGATGTGGAAATACCCCTTTGACAAGTGGTGCTTAGTCAGACGTGCATGGCAAGAATATTCCAGAGGGGAGGGTCCATGGACTTTTTCCTCCAGGGGGTAGGGGGGTGGGTGAGCAAAAAAACAAAAAAAAAGTTCTGCAAGCCTGTTTTTCATACAAAATATGCACAAAAATCATGAAAAAAGTACTCTTGGAAAAAGTTCAGGTAGAGGTGTTTGACGATTTTTTTGACCAGGGGGGGTGGCCAGGGTCTCAGGTATGGGGGTTTACCCCCCTACCCCCTATGTGCATGTATGTGCTTAGTGAACATTGAAGCTCCTTGCAACTGCATGTACAAATGATTGGCTTGTGGCAGTATTTTGGCATTCCGGAACAACAAAATTATTAAGAGGCAAGAGACCTGTTGTGATTCGAATTTTGCATTCAGTCTTTGGAACAGTAACAAGATTGAGGGCCCATATTGTAACTCATTCCCAAATGTCATCAGTAACCATTTGTTCGACCTCTTGGTCAACTGAAGCATGGCAAGCAATCAGAACTTGTCTGACTAGTTAGGCTACAGGAATGGCTAATTTATAAGCCTAATGTGGTGCTCAAAATCTGGGAACTTTCCCATTTTATTGGCTGTAAGCTTTGGGAAGTCATGTGCAATATCACCGAGAAATCAATGGGTTGGACAAAGTTGATTTGTGGCATGACTCATTTAATGACTAGTTGCAATGCCTCGATTACATCTAGAAGGAGTAAAATTACTTTTGCTCAGTGACCCTTGTATTCAATTGTTGCAGTAAACTGTCCTAGGAGACTGGCAACGTCCCTACTATTAAATATATACAATTGAATGTTCGATTTGCTGAGCAGCATGCTAATCAATTTTATGTAAAGCGAATGCAACAACAATGTGGCTTCAGCTCCCGAATCAATAATACCACTGATGTAACTCCTGGGAATTTGGGAGGATAACACAAAATATACATTTGTAGGAGGTGATAGTGCTATGCCTAACACTTTGTAAATGGATGGTCTTGACAGTTTCTTCTGCATCACTTGATTGATCCGACTTGTTGTCTTAATGTTGTTCGCAAAACTTTGCAAAATGTCCCTTATGACCACAAACATAGTATTTGCTGTCCTCCACTTTCCAACGGGGTGATAAATACACATCATGTGTTAAACCACAACCCCGACAATGCTTTGATTTGCTAGATGATTGCAGGCAATTTGATCGATTTGGTGATTCATTTTGACCATAATTGAGGAAGCTGTTGCCATCATGACAACTGTTATTGTGGATTGCGTGGACACTTTTGGAATCCTGCTGGATGATGGTAGGCAGTGTTTTTTTGTACTTTACAAATGAAACGGTCCAGAGTACAAACGAAAATTTTTGAACAAAAATTTTTGCTACTCAACAGCTGTCAGTATTCAGTATCAATGGATTTTGTAGGACTTGTTTGTTATGCGTCCACATCGAAAACGACAAACTAGCAGCTGTGGCATAATAATAAAAGCTTTTTGTGGAGTATTTCACTAGTGCATGTTATGTGCCTCATGATCAAGTGTTTTATGTGTCTGAATTTGTAGCTTTCTTATGTGTCACGAGGAAATAGCCAACGTGTTCATATTTCACTGCATGTTTGTTGCATTTTATAACAATGAATCCTTTTTTCAGCAATTTTTCGCAAGTTTTGGAGCACAAACGGTTTTTGAGAGGTCGTTTGTACCAGTAAAAATGGACCGAGTACAAAAAAAACTCTGATGGTAGGTGAACTTTCAGCATTTTCTGCAGCTAGTATGATTTTGAGGTAAACATCAAGGATGGTGGCATGCAATAAAAATAATTGCTTTTGTGTCCTGTGAGTGACAATTTTGGGCGAGTATGTAGAGGAGGTCAGTGTCAATGTTGAAATTGTCATATTTACAATCAGTTTGTAAAAGAATTCTGACATTGATTCATCTCTTCTTTGCTTCCATGTTTGGAACCAGTAAAATGTGATGGGTTGTAGTGTCAGCCCCATGAAGATTGTGACAATTGCATTACAAAAGTCATTGTGTGGCATCATCGGGATCTGACTTATGGCTGGTAAATGATCCAACTGTCATATTGCCTTGGCTCCCAGATGCACATACTTGATCTGGTTCTTTTCAATGTCCTTGAGTTGCTTGTCAGAAATGCATTTGGTTTTGATCAAGTCATACATGATGTCCAGCTGATGCTTCCATATCAATAGGCATCGAATTTTTGCAGATGAATGCTCCCACAGTGGCCTAACAAGAGGGATCGGAATAGCAGCCATTTTGCATCAAAATCATCAAAAGTTCATAATTTTTCTGTAAAATCTTGCAAATTTGTAAATTGGACCTTTTGTAAGCGTCGGACGTCAAAATTGTTGCAAAATTCGAATTCAGCATCAAATTTTACGGTAGGAAAATTGGTGCAAAGTCTAGCATTACTTTGTGGGTCAACTGTATCCTCCATGTATACTGTAGTTGTCAAGCATACTGTATTATTCAGTCGATGTACTTTCTGTGTCAATTAGTTCTGTAGATCAGTAGGTCTATCTTCTACTGACAGCTTACACATACAAGATTAATGAGGTAGCTGTTATATTAGCTGATTAACATAATTTTCTCATGAAACAAAGGATGGTAGATAAAGATGGAAAGAAGACAAAATAGGATGATGAATAGTTGGCCACATGAAAAATGATGCACACATAAATTTACATAGGTCCACAAGTGGACGAAAAATAACAAACAAAGGTGGGCGAAATATACAAAAACACATGCACCAGTATGATGTGCATATGCATACACATCATCAATCATGCTGATATTTATGGAATAGCACCAGGAAAACTGCTTCTAATTGACTAGAACTGTCTCCAATGCTGGTGACAGTTCAGGTTACATCACATGGTAATCGATGGGTGGACATGTGGATTGGTTGTGAGGCACTATGAAAACCCCCTGGCAAAAGCATTACATACTATGGTGTCCAATGCCTCCCATACTGGAATGGCTAGCACTTATACATGTAACAGAGCCCTGAGATCTGAATGGGGTGAGGCGACTTTTTGATGTTGGATGTCACTAATTGCCCGGAATTTTAGGGGAAAGGATCTGTGAAAGGAAAAAAGGCAATTTTTTCACAAAATAATTCAGCAAAACAGTTCAAAAAACAGTAATTTTTGTCTAAAAATGGTGAAACGTATTCATGGCATGAAGCGCTGAGAAAATCGACAATTTTTAACCATTTTTTGTTCAAAAATCGATATTTTTAGTTGAAAAATTGACATTTTTCAGTATGTTTCTGGCCAAAAGTATGGGTGCCCCTATGACACCTTATGGCTAATTATAAGACTGACAAATCCTGGGGAAGCCGCCCAATGGCTAGCCATATAGCTGTTGATTTCTGGGGGGGCTTACCGTAACACTTCCCCTCAATTACATGTATGCTGGCAGTATACCAAAGTCAAGGTAGCTGTTTAACCCCTAACCCATCGGACCAAAATCCAAAGAACCTGTCTATTTTCGAACTATTGAAGAAGCACGACAAATATGAAATGTTTTTACCAAAAAGAATGTTTCAAAAGTTGTTTCATTAAAAGACATCTTTTTGAGACGTTTTTAGCAAATGATGCCGAACTTTGCTACTCTACTCATTCCTGAACTCCTCCATTAAACGAACTCCTTATACCAAAAAAGCATCTGGACCAAGTAATCTCAGGCCGCAGTTGCATGTATACTGAGAATATAGTTGCCAATCTCAAAACGATCTGTCGTTGCAGCTGATGTACTCCATTGGCCGTAGCATAGGGCAGTCCAAAAAGACTGGCAGCCAACGTACTACGCCACAGTAACCAACGGAGCCGGGGGGATCAAGGTACTTTTTTGGAGCGGAGGGTCACAGATTGCTCAAAATTTTAGGTGGACGCCTGAAGAACAAATTTTGATTTTTTCGCCAATAAATTCCGGAAAATTATTGTAAAAAGTAGTTATTTTTGTCTAAAAAACCTTTAAAAAAGCACTAATGGTGCGAATCACATCCAGTTTATTTAAATAAGTAATTGCCGTAGAATTATCTATTATTAAGGAAATTGAGCAATTGCTAAGATCCTTCGCAAAAATTTTTAGCGCGAAAAAAGAAGCTAAGAGATTGCAATTAATATGAAGCGATTTTTCTTTATCTGACCATCGACCCTTCCCACATGATTCGTGCCACAATAGGCTCCCCAGCTTTCGTTTGATGCATCCAAAAAATTTGTCAAAGTTACAGCAGGGGGAATAATACAACGGCCATTCTATGCTTTAAGTTGTTTTAGCCAAAGATTCAATTCGTTTTTAGCCAGCAAAATCAGACTGTCATAATTTTCATCTATATGAAGCCCGTTTATTAAGCTCTTCTGAAGTTGCCAGGTGAAAAGGTTAGCACGTAGCAAAGCTTGGCTTACAGGATGTTAAACAAAAAATTGGAACTAATGGAAATTCTGTAAAGTAAAATTTGCTTTGAACTTTGACGCTTCGCCACAGATATCGAGTCAGACTGAAAATATTTGACCAGTCAAGGGAATAGTTAGTCACTTGGAAAGCGATCATTGTTTATGAAAAAACAAAGAATTTTCAAACAAAAGTATTGAAAATGTTGACTGAACATGAAAGTTCAGTTCAGAGTCGAGAAAACAGAGGAATGGGACATTTTAACGCAGCTGTTTTGGCGCAAGATCGTTTCAGGGCCGGTAATTTGGAGCATAGTCAAATTAAATGATTTTTTAACTTGATTAGAGCCAGGATGACCAACATTATGCGAAAAAATCCCTGACTCTTCTAGGTTTTTCAGGTTCACCTCTGTGAATTTTCTATGTTTTAAGCAATAATTTTACCGGAAAAATGCATTTTGCATGATCTTGTTTCATGACATGGCTGTAACAACCCCAAAAAATTTATTTTAAAATTATAGCATTTCTTTGATAAATGAAGCTTGTTGAACATGGTTAATTGACCTTTTTCGGTGGATAACCTTGGTTTTTGACCATCCAACGAGGGAAAATGAAAAAAATCGATTTTAGATCAAAAAACCCAAAAAATGGTTCAAAAAATAGTAGTTTTTGTCTTAAAAACCTTATCAAATGTATTCATGGCGCGATGCGCATAGAAAATTGACATTTTTGACCATTTTTCATCAAAAAATGACATTTTTAAGTATTTTTCCGATCAAAAATATGGGGTACCCTATGCCTACCATATGGCTAGCCATTTGATTGGCAAATCCCGGGGGGATCAACCGATATTGGTTGATCTCCCCACAGGATTTGCCAGCAGTTATGGTTGCTTCAATGGTAAGTCAAGGCTTACAAAATGTCTGGTGCTTCTAATAGGTTTGTTGGATGAATGAAAACGCTGTTTCGTATGATGAAAACAAAATTAGGTGCATCGGTGAACACTGGCTGATGCATCGACATGGGTCACATCGATCGATAACTATTTGTGAGATGAAAAATTTTTCTTCGTAGAAGATAAGTTTTCTTCAGTTTTACGTTTTTTTCCAACAAGCTAATTTCAGCTGCAGCATTTTTTCGTTTTTGTTCACTTTTCTTCAAGTGACTCTGTTACAATTCTTTGACAGCTTATTCTCGACAATTACTTAAAGATTCAAAAGAATTTTTAAAACTCGCTTTATGGTACAAGATGTTCCTATCTAATGCTGGAAACCTGCAGATAAATGAAAAGTTTATTCGGTCGGCGAGAGTCAGTTTTAAATCAGCTTCATGCCATATCCCATTTTTAAACGACGTGTATTCATCATAATAATAAATCGTACATGTCCGGCCAAGAAATATTTTCCCATTGTGTCCAACGACGAGCAATGATCCGGATAACGTAAAATCCAACCACGAATGTTGCTGGTACGTAATCAGCGAACTAGTTAAAGTACATTCAAAGTTTTTCGAAGTATCTGAAAAATAAGCTCTACATGGGTAACATGGGTAAAGGGATTCATGGTTTGAGTACATAATTTAAAGACTATTGTTACAGTTGAACGGTTTTTGTGGTTATTCTTTGAAAATTAAGCACACCAAAGTACTGCTGACAAGCTACATATGCAATGCAAAGTAACTGTCCAAAATAGACGCGAAATTAAATATTGCTGTTGATTTATTATTGGGATACTCCTGCGGTTTCCGATGGTACCTTCTATAGCACCTCAAGTAAACTGAGCATCAATCAAGAAAAATCAGTTGCATAACCAAATGTCTCACTTTTCAACGTACTCAAATTTTAAATATGATCTTATACAAATGAACATAGTTCAATCTTCAAGAAAACGGAAAGGGACGCTTTGACGCCGGCCATTTTTGGCGCCAAACTTTGTTTTATTCAATTTTTTCCTCCGTTTTCTTTACTTTCTTTCTTTTTTTCATCTCATTCCTTCTCAATTTTATGTTTTCCTTTGTATTTTCAAAAAACGACAGAAACAACTATAAAATGAATCCGTGGTTATAAATTTGTTTTGCCTGATATATTTTCTGCATGGAAATAAAACTGCTTTACCTATAGTCTGTTTTTATGAAATGTTAATAAGATAAAAATTTACATAACTTAGCACTGTCGTTGAAATCGTTTACACAAAAATTTGACTATGAAATTTTTAAATCAACAAATAGCTAAAGGTTAGTTGAGTATGTTCACAGGTTTTCGGCGCTATGTGACATACGGTTTAGCTGAAAATCTTAAGAAACTGACATAGTATTTGCCTCCCATTCTCATAATTTGAAAGCATTTCAAGAAAAAAGACTATAATTATCTATTTTTTATGCTTTCTGTAACATCAATTTTGACATTTTCAGTAAAAAAACGTCTTCTTTTCCTGCAAACATTTTTTGTTTTTGCAACTCTTTTCCTGCTTCTGTTTTTTATTTCTCTTGTTAGTAGCGCACTTTATCCTTTCTTTGTAGACTCTTTTACACAACTACTACAACCTCAAAAAGCGACTGAGGATAATGCGGATTTTTTGCTATTTTTTTGCATATGAAATTATATAATGTCACACGCCGAAATGGCGACGCCGAGCTGTCCTAGACCGTCAAAAAAGTGCTCTCACATTTTCTGTTTATCATTCATGGCCAATCGATAGACGGCACTAAGCATGGAATATAAAAACATGAAAACTATCATTTTGGCCAGAAGAGCTCTGTAAACGCAGCCTCGCCAGCGGAACAGCAGCCTGAAAAATCCGCCGGCCCGTTGAGTGGCAGCTTCAGACGTATAAGTGACAGTCATGAATAGAAAACTGTTAAGTAGTGTGCAAGCTCGATTTCTGTAGTTCTCATAAAATTCAATGCGACTGGGTGATCTGAAGAAAAAATAATTATGAATTCAGATATGCTCACTTCGATTTTAACTCCCTTTCAACACGGAGTTTAAATCATTGAGATAAACGAATCAATCAATGAACAAATTTACATGATCAACATTAATACTGCGAAAAAAGTTCATCTACATACATGAAAATGGAAAAAAGCATCGAGATCCTAAAAAGCGAAGTGAAAGTAAAAAAATGCACATGATCGAAACAACCTATACGCAGAAATATAAATACTCGTACAAATCAGGGACCAGTTTCTCAATTTTGTTGTCAGCGAAAAATGGTTAAACCGAGGTTAATTTTACAGCCGCTCCTCATTTTCGTGATTAAGCTAATCGTGCTTTTCAGCTTTATGGTTATGTTGAAATGTGATCAAAATGTGGTTGAGGTGGGTCGGCAATCAGCATATTTACCCAAGTTTTTCATCTTTTTCTTAGCCAATTTTGTCACAAAAACGAAACCGCAAGATAGATGGGAAAATTAAGTTGTTTTGTTTCAATATACGATGCATGAAGAAATGAAGCCTATAAAAGCATGGTTAGACTCAATTACTGTTCAATTATCATCGTTCGTGATTTCACAATAATGTTACGCTTGACCACAAAACTGACATATCGGCCACAGAGAAACGAAGACAAAAGTAGACATCAGAAGTTCAAGCTGATAAAAGCATGTTTGGGCTTCGTACAACAAATTCACGTTATGAACAATTGTAGTCAATGACGATTATTCTCAGATTTTTGGATAATTTCTGGGACACTTTCATCCACGTACATCTTACAAAAAGACACATTTTTCTTACTCTGAATTGAAATGGAAGGCGTAAATTTTCCTATATGATATTCGTTATACCACTCCCAAAACTAATTACAATGCACATGGTTAAAAAAAGAAAAAAGCATATTGACATTAAAGCTCTTTAGCCTTTTCATCGATAGATCTAGCAATGGGCTTCATGGACAGGCCTTGATCTTCTTCGACAAATATCAAAGGCTGTCTGTTTTGATCCAGGGTTGCATTTTCTGGAGTTTCAACACTCGGCTCTTCATTTATGCTTGTCAAAATAGGTGGATGTGGAGCTGGAATAGTCGTCACCTCTTTATCTGCAGGAATTTCGGGCTGAAATTTTCCGAAGAACAAGATCTGCACAATTGAGTCACATGAACTGTAATCAGTTTTTCTTGGAATGCTTTCGAATTATTATACTGGAAAGCAAATTCTACATTATGATTTTGCTGTTCTCTGCTCAACAACACGTCCTATGGAATTGAAAATTTGTGAGCTGAGTCAAATAGATCATATCTTTTAAAACAGGAAATTATACAGCAAAAGCTTTATGAAAAGGATTGCCATTTTTTGATTACCTTTTTCGAAAGATGTTATATTCCAATTTGCCGGAATATTGTTACATGGACGGCATGACAAAATATATTGCACATCGATCAAAAAACCGTATGGATTTCTATTCAGAAATAGCAGTGGAATTATAATTTTGTTAAAATTTTTCAAGTGATACGAGTACAGTTAGTTTTGAATTCATACTTGTTGATTAAAAATTTTAAAACTGGAACCCTACATGATTCTAATAACTTAATCCCCTTGAACGTAATGAATCTCACCATGATCAGTGGTGTCAGCGAATCTTCAATTTCTACGATTTTACCCGTAACCTTGGTGAAACCCAAGTCTTTTTCATCTTCTCTGGAGCGAGATCTTTCAACGATGGAAGGCGCTCTGCTAATCAAAGTAGTAACAGCCCGCCATAGACCAGATGATGGTCTGGTGCTAAATACGGTGGCTTGGGAGGGATATTGAGACATTGTCGATTTGGAGATCATGCCATGCAGGTCGCCATCCAGCAAAGTCGGTTGTTTAGTAGCGTTGTTACTATTAAAAGATGCAAAATGACTTCATCATGGCTAAAAAAAGGTTGATCTTGTCCTTTAGTGTGAACGCATAATATTTGCTCTTCAGGGCTCGATTCAAATACTCAAGTCACAAGTTGTGAACTGACGGCTTTTCCAAGTTTCGGTTCTTAGGCGCGAACCTTTTGTAAGCCCTAAGATTTGCATTGGAATTTCCAAATAATTTCACTCAGTGAAACTCCATTTTCTCATGCGTGTGCCCTGAAAAGTTACGACTTGGAATCTTAGCCTTGGAGAATTTACTGCGAATATGTCAACTTTTTTTCTAGAAAATTTTTTCCATAATTTGTATACGGAAAACACCAACTATGTAACATAGTCTTTGTTATAATAATTACAAGCTTGATGCAAATAGGACTCTGAGAAACTGACGTTTTTCGACTTAAATTCTAATGCCAATGTCTAATACTTGGAACGCTTGAGAATTCTCTATCATTTTCTAGGGATGGGACGGATTCACATTCCCGGCTAAATCGGCCCGGATCCGGATTTTAAACAGTTGCTTTATCGGATCCGTATCTAGAAAACTGCGATCGCCAAATCCGGATCCCTAAACAGAAGATCCGACCGGATCGGGTAGCATATGTTGAAAATATCGTATCCGGGTCTAAAATCTTAAGAATATCGGATCCGGGTCCAGCAAAATAGTCGGGTAATTTCGGGTCTCATTTCGGGTTCAGTTATTATATTTTTCATGTGTGACATAAGACACAATTTCTGAGAGATTTGACTTACTGTGCCATTGACCTATGATAAATTGGAAATTCATAATTTCTGAAAATGCGACATGTTGAGTGGTTTTACATGCTGAGTATTGTGATAGTATTCATTTCGCTCAAAAAACAGAATTCGCATACCTACAGTACTCCAAAAATTGGAAATTTTGCATTTTTGACATTTTGCAGTCTCTATAAATGTTTAGAAATATAAATATCCAAATGTTCATAAGGTATGATAAAGACTTTTCTCATATCTTACTTTACACATTTTATGCCATTTCAAAGGGCGAAAAATGAAGTCGAAATAATCCGAAAAAGCCATCATCAACGGGGTGAAGGAAACATTAAAAACTTTCAAATTGGACGAATAAAAAGAAAAGGTGTGGATCGAATCACTGGCACATTGATCTATTCATAATGGTTAAGTCACAGGGTGTCTCAGAAGAGACGCAACTCTGGCTTATTTTATAAAGTGTGAGAAAAATTTCTACCGTTGAAGGCACCCCGTTTCACACCACTTGAGGTTAGCCAGATGAAGATGACGGAAATTATAATCGATTGTAGTGTCCTTAAAGTGCATTTGAACAACTCATGCGTTTTCCAGTAAATAAACGTCAAGAAATGACTCGATTTCTGAAATTTGATGAAAATTTCTAAAATTTTTGACCTTTCATTTGAAGCATGTCGTTCCGAAATTATCAAAGCTAGACAAATGAAAACTCATTAAAACTTGGGGCCAAATTTTTTCATCTAATTTATTATATAGACGCATGATGTTTTCCCAGAACTTTATTGGTTGGGTTGGGGGTTTATTCAGATTCAAAAAAATATTTGAATGACGACAGTGCAGTGTGTGTCAATCCCAACAACTCCCAAAATCGTGCAATAATCGGATTGAAATTTTGGCACATTATGTTGGACGTTCGTGCCTACAAAAATGACGAAAAGAAGTCTGCCACATCCAATGAAGAAAATTATGCCACAATGTTTTATTTTTCAAAATCAAATTGTATGAATTCATATTTCCAAGCAGTTGCATAGTTATTATGATAGTCAGTGGAATTAGGAGCAAAGTGAAGCAAGAGCTCAAAATCTTCAGAGGCTTTTTCGCAAGCTTCTATCTGCACCGTGCGGAGGTGGCCGGAGAAATTATGGACTGAACAAGTTTTTCGTGTCCCAAATAGATACAAACAAGGCCGTATTTAGAGGGGGCGGGGGGGGCGGCCGCCCCCCCTGTTCATTTTTTTAAAAGGTACAAAACACCGGATAAAGGCCACAATAATCTAGAACAAAAATATTGTTCTCAATTTTACACATGTCATGTGTTAATTTATCAATGCATCTTAACCTCTTCACCTGTTTTATAGCTGCTACAGAATTTTTTGGATTCACCTAATGCGTTTTACGAGAAAGTCATGTAGTCAGCCGACCTCCGCCCCCCCTAAAAAAATTCCTGGATACGGGCATGGATACAAATATTAATTTTTAATATTTGCGGTTTGGGTGTTTAGTCGGAAAATGATGGTATTGAATAAGTGAAGGAAGAGTGTGTGAAAAATCAGTGATGTCATGTTGATCGCAATAGAAAAATTCCATCTCTCACCAGGGTTTTTTTTGAATATGACCCATTTGTACATGTACAAACGGCAGCCGATATTTCATTTGTACAATTTGTACATAGCAAAAATACGTAAAATGAGTAACTTGTGTTCCTCTATGTCATGGCCAAAGACTAATAACCAAATCAGTGTAATTTTCAAATTTTATTTATAACTCAAAAAATGCCGTTAATTCATTAAAATTTAGAAAAAAATTGAAATTTTCGAGTTTCAATTCTAATTTACAAGCATTGTGGAACAAATTTTGTAGAAAACTATCCAATAGCATAATGAGTTTGCATTAGATGATAAATTGATGGTTAAGTCCTCTATGATGAGAAATGAAAGCTCAAAAAAGACGTCAAAAAGAGGGACAAATTTTTTGTGTATTAACATTCGGCGACGCTGGAAAATTAATTTTCCAAACATTTATTTCAAGAATTAGATTCGAATTTCGTGTTCAAAAGTCGTAAATTTTAGAATTTCATCATCTTAAAAATTTTTAAAACAGGAATTTATTCATTAACTCTCATGACCTTGGCCGAAAAGATATGAGTGGGAGAGTAGAAATTTCCGAAGGCTACTTCCATGAAGCTTTCGAACTGATTTTATGCTAAGAAAGGAATAATCACTATGAAAAGTTTAGAGACTTGATGTATTGATTTTCATCAAAAAATGTTTCAAGGAAAAACTACGAATCTTAATCAAATATCAAGATAAAATTTTGCAGATTACCACTTTAAAAATGAGATAATACGTTTGAGATGATGAAAATACATTAAATGATAGGTGAAGGTAGACATTCTGAAAGTTGCGTATGAGCTAAGTAATACATAATAATGATTAGTAAAGTTATAACAAGCGCGAAGCGCCGGAAAATTTTGAGATTATGAACTTCTAAAACGCACCAAAATGCATATTTTCTGTACCTTATCCCCAAAATTTTCTTCCCTAAATGGGAAAGAGCCGTTTGTACATGTACAAATGATTACTCCAATTTCATTTGCTCCAAAAAATTTTCATTTGCCTCCGGCAAAAAAAGCCTGTCTCTCACTATATTTTCATAGAAAGTGCCGAGTCTTACTCATTCTCAATGAGATGAGACATAGTAGATTCATGCAAACAATCGGAGATAAATGAGGAATAAGCCTACACTTTTTTGACCCTGTTTCAGCTTAATTTTACTGAATATTACAGGTAATGGCCGAAAAAATTTGAGGTTTTGACATTCTAAATCGCATCAAATGACTTTTTAATTAAAAATTTTTCCGCACGGTCAAAAAATGTGCACCATGCATAGAAAAGTTTGCTTTGGACTATTACTCAGGAAGTTAAATTACATCTGTAAGGTAGATAAAGGATCTAGACTCACGATGCAAACTATTTTTTACAGACAAAGCTAATTTAAGTTCACGTTAACCGTCCTAAAAGAAATCGTCCAAATTGTGATACAGTTGAAAGATTACTCTTCAAAAAATATAACCTGACTACTGTTGGTTTGGAAATTTGAAAAATCAATGCAAACCTTAGTGGATATAGTTCTCATATGATCGGATCTCAGTCTACAACTGCGTCGGATAAGGATAAAATTTGTTTCATTGGATCTCGATCCAAAAAATTCCAATAATCGGATCCGGATGAGGAAAAATTACATACATCCGCGGATCTGGGTCAAGATATCCGAGTATCTGGATCAAAATATCCGTCTCTCTCATCCCTGATTTTCCTAGCAGAAGTAGAACATAAACTTGGAAATTTTTGCTGAGCATATGAACTGAAACCTCGAAATCCTTGGTATATACTTGTACAGAACTCTTACGTCTGTTCAGCAGCTGATCCTTTAAATGGCTGATCTTTGAGACCCTGTGATTGCGCTGTATGAGGGATTTCTGATTCACCAGCATTGTCAAAATGAAGATCTTTCTCCAACGGAGGGAGTTTATTACAATTAGTGTCGACAACAGAATATGAAAGCTGAAATGAAAATGAAAGTTGAAATAGAAAATAGAGGCTGGATTGAGATGCTGCTTCCTGATATAAATATAATATGCACTTATTAAAAGTCAAATTAGTGAATTACACATCGATTTGCAGGGCATTTTGGTTCATCTTATTGAATGATAGAAATGTATCGGGTCCAAAATTTCAAGAATATCGGGTTCGGGTCCGGGTCCAAAATTTTAGGAATATCGGGTGCGGGTCCGGGTCCAAAATTTTAAGAATATCGGGTCCGGGTCCGGTTCCGGGTCCAAAATTTTGAGAATGTCGGGTCCGGGTACGGGTCCAGCGAAATAGTCGGGTAATTTCGGGTCTCATTTCGGGTCCGGATACCCGATACATCTCTATTGAATGAATCATGCCATTTTATCCTCGGGGGTCTGTAGAGGTAAATCCAATTTTTTAGATGGAAGGCGTCATAAATTGCCAAAAAATTTAAGGGTGGTCATTAAAGAATACAAAATTACGATTTTTTTGGATAAAAATTCCAAAAAAATTGGTTCAGAAAATACTTTCCTCTAAAAATCATAAAAATGCGTATTTATGACGCGAAGAGTCGAAACACGTTTTGTGCTCAAGAAGTAATTTTCCGCCAAAAATAGTTTCTCATAGAAGCTGGGGTTCCTATGGCTATTCCATTTCTACCATATGTTTGGCAAATCTTATGGGATCATCAAATGGTTAGCTATATATTTGACCATTTCTCTGGTGGGTTCCTTTGGAACTTCCCGCCAATTAAATGTATGTCTGAAATGACTTCAAAGGTTCATTAAAAATACTTACTATTTAATAAATTTCATATTCATTTAAGACTTACGTTCAAATTCCTATCGACAATATAATTCATCTCAAAATCATCGGCGTCCATGCCCATAGGACTTATCAGAACTTCACCGACCTGGAAAATGAAGGGTATACTCGTATATGTTTGCATTAATGATACTGGATAAAGCATTTACTTTAAGCCAGCCAAGATAGAAGATCAACTGCAAGATAGTAAATAGCGGAAAATAGAGATCAATTTTGTTTTTGACAGTAGTAGAACTGCTGTGGTTTTCCACATATTGCCGACCAAACAACGAACCTAACATAAACATGTAGACTGAGAGGGTTGCAACCTGAAATCAATGATATCCGAGAAAAAGTTCCACAGTCCATGATGAAAATCAAACCCAAACCTGCGTATAAACCATAGGTATTGGAACCCAGTCATATCCAAATAGTATCCAGCACTTGTTTCTCAAATCCATGATACCCTAGAACTTCATTAAATGTGTGATCAAATTATCGCAAGACCGTAATACTCACGTCCTGCAGTTTTGTGTAACCATCCGGTATCTTGCCTTCACACTGTACCCTGCATAACAGTGTGTAGGCCCAGTGAAACGGGATCCACCAATTTGAATTTTTTGTACTGGCTTCGCCTTCATAGGTTTCTACTTCTGGTTCAGTCATAAGACCTAAAAAATTAGCAGTTAATGCGACTAGCAGCCGATCATAACCTATACTTTATAACCTGCATCCACAAGGTGCTTTAAAGTAGGAAATCTCTTCTTGACTGGGATACATATGTCTCGGAAGCATAAAACGGTTCCAAGGTTTATGTATCTTATCAGTGTTCTTCTAAGTATCCGTGACCTTTGATCCGAACCTTTCATATAAACTGATATGTCAAACGCTAGTCTAAACATTGTGTGCATTGAATCCTGATAGTAACTTCGATAGCATCACATTTTAAAACAATACTTGTCGGGCCACGGTATATTTTCCCACTGTGTCCATCTCCTGGCTATGATTCTAGCTACGTAAAAACCAACCACAAAAGTAACCGGGACGTAGTCGGAGAATTGATTGAAGTATACACATAAGCGTTCAAAAACACTGGAAAATGCACAGGTTTAAATGGAAACGCAAACAAAAGTGCTAGAGACCTTACAGTTTCTGATTGTCATTCAATAAATGTCGGTACGTAATGCTCAAAATCGCATAAAGAACCATGAATATGGATATTTCACCATAAATTACACTATAAATACTACCCCGCCATCGAAACAGGAAGCGAAAAAAACCACCGATCCTTTGGGTGGCCACTTCAGAGGTGTATGTCACAGTCATGTCTGAAAACAAATGACCTTGATGTAAGGATACTGAATGAAACACACAATCAGATACTCCTCTCAGCGTTGAACAAGAAGCACGACGACTTTATATTGATAAAGCAATTCTAACAGAATGGCCTTCTGTTCATGTAGATCATAAAAACATATTATGCATGGACAAAAGCGTTATGCTGCAAATTTGGCCACAACTCATTATTTAGCACCGTCATGTATCTTAATTGCGTAACAGTATCACCAAAGAATTAAGGGCCAATGATGACATGTGACAAATTCATGCTTAAATGTAAACCATTGGAGATTTTAGTCTGAAAATGATTCACTTTTCAGTAAGCTAGAAAATAAAAATTCAGTAAAAAATCAATAATACTGATATGATAAATAGTCGTTTTATTGCAGTGGACTTCAGGATTACAGAAATTTGTAGCGGGGAAAGGCGATACGATACTTGAGGAAACTTTGAAACCACATTGGTCTGTTATTGTACAGTGGCATCGCCATCATGGGTTGTTCACCATTCCGTACGGTGCTCAGTTGTGATGTCCGTCGAATACTTTTTGACTTCCGGATATCCGAGCTTTGAAAAGTCAGGATATCATGACATCTGGCCAAGTGGAAAGGAGTCACAGTAGCCGTCAGGCTTTTTTAGCCATTTTAAGGGCTCGGGCCCATAAAAATTTCAAAATGGCTCCTAAAATTTTAGGTCTGGGAGCAATTTTTGCTCCTACAATTTTGACTCATTTGTTTATATTTTAGTGAATCATAATCAAATCACCCTATTTGTGGAAAAAATTTCCAGAATGTGGAAAACAATTTTAGGGTCTTTGCAGAAATGTGGCAAAAATTTTTATGACTTTCCAATAAGTCTTTTTAATTAAAAATTTAGAATTTATGGACCAGCGAAAGAATGAAGCTCGGACATGAGGCTGCCATTTGCTGGTTTAACTTTTCCATTGCGTTAAAACCGAACTCGGGTTAAAAAAAGGAAGTGACGAGCTCGAAATTATTTTTCTTTTATTGCAACTTCTAAATCTGACGTTCATGTTTAAATTCTAGAGTTGAATATATTTTTTTATAGCCCGATATCCAATTATCCGACGGACATCACCATAGCCGACTTCATGTAAAATGATTGACGCAGAGAAAACGAATACAGTAGGTTGGATTTGATACGCAATTTTCACTTGGTGAAAAACTTCACAGTGTAAAAAAACGGCGAATTTCTCTGTTGGAATCCGAAAGGCCAAAATCATTGAAAAAGTATCACGATTATCAAGTGTCGATTAGGACACAACTGCGTCCATACCGGAGTGCTAGTGCTGTAGCTTAACTATGTGTTATACCATTGCCGTTAAGCTGCATCTCAGCTGTATATTAACTCTGTATGTTATAACATTGTCGTTAAGGTGTGGCTCAGCTGCAGCTTAACTTTCCCGATATGTTTTGTGTGTATGAGTTGAGCTACAGCTGATCTGCACCTTAACGACAATGTTAAGCTGTAGCTTCATTTTCTTGGATGAAAACCGCCCCAGGTCATTGAAGAAAATTTTTATCTTTTCTGTGTGCCGCTCACTGACTAAAGTTTTTTCCATGGGGTCGCTGCATCGATCAATCAAAAATGGATCGTATATAGTGAACAGGGCCGTGCGCAGGATTTTTTCATGGGGGGGGGCGGACTGCATTTTTTTACTGAATAGCCCCAGAAAATGTTGATTTTACGCGATACACTGTGCGCATGCTGCCTCAATAGGGGGAAGGGGGGGCGGCCGCCCCCCCGCCCCCCTTGTGCACGGCCCTGGTTGTGAATATGTCCCTTCATCGTACAAAATCATTTTGCTCATTTTCATTCCAAATTCCTGTAATCTACTTGAGGTCCACTGGGAAAAATACTATTGGCTTGGCACATTGATCAGGGGCCTTCATATTACACATTACACAATACTCCATTCATTTTGAAATGATCGATGCAGCGTGGTCGCAGTCAAACTTTCACTCAAAATTATGGAGGGCTCGTTGACTCTATTCAATAAACTTTTCCTCCACGATACAGGCTCTTTGAGGATTACTCTTTTCGACCATTTTAAGGCTATCGAAACAAACTTCCTATCTCTAGTAATGTGGTGTCTGCCGAAACTTTGACCGCTGCATCAATCATTTCAGGATGTAGTATAGTTTGTAACTAAATTTGGAATTTCCGCCATAAGCTACTAAAAATAATCTACATAAAATTCATGATTTGATGGCTGAATTCGATGTGGAATCATTATCAGATTCATATTTATGTGACTTCAATAACGACGCCAAGCATGAACAATGGCGATTATTTTCATGAAGCGGGATACGGAAAAGTGTGAGTTGCCAGCATATATGCGCGTGGGGGGGTTTGACCATACATGCACATATAGGGGGAGGTAAACCCCTTTACCTGAGACCCTAGCCACACCCTGGCCCACAAAAAATCGTCTAACACCCCCTCTGAACTTTTTTCAAGACAGCTTTTTTTGATGATTTTTGCGCATATTTTGTATGAAAAACAAGCTTTCAGAATTTTTTTTGTTTTTTTGCTCGCCCACCACCCTGGGATACGGACAATTCGCCCCCACTGCAGTTCGCCGCCAACACAATTCACCCCTGAACAATTCGCCCCCAATTCACTATTTTTATTTAAAAAATTCAGATTTAAAAATAATTCCACTAAGTTGTTAGCAGTTATGTAATAGCATTTTTACACATCCATACACAAAACCTAGAGATTTTTCCCAGCCGAAATAGCATGTTTATTTATGAATTGTGCATGCAGAGTGCAAGTATTATGAAAAAGAAGAAAAAGGTCTACAGCAATGTTCCGAATAAAGGTCCACAAATAATTTTTTTTTATTTTCTTTGAATATACGATTTTTTTACTGGTGCGGTTAGTACTGTCAGTATAAGTCTTTTTTGCACCTACAGTCAGCAATACAGGCGTTTGAGCAGTAGTTCCCTAAAATTCAAGCGGCAGGTTGTTTTTCCACTTGAAACAAAATGTGCGGCTTCGAGTCCAAAATGAAAGCTCGCAACTAAAGTTTTTCTGACTGAAAATAATCAATTTCGACCAAATGTCTGAAAAATCTCAACACTGGCAATTTACAAATCCATATTTTTCAGGTTTGTAACATACCTGTACTTGGGGGGGGACCCCCCCCCCCCCAACTTGGCCAACCCTGTACCAAAATCATTTCCCCCCCGAACCCCCCAGTTTGGAAAAATTAAAAAAATTTTCAAAAAAGTGTATGTTTTTTGGGAAAAATTTCGACTTTTTTCTACCCCCCCCCCCCCAACTGGTCGGAGGTCTTACAGGTATGGTTTGTAATGGTGGTGTCCTAATCCCCAGAAACCATGCCAAATTTTAATCTGATGGCGTGAATACATGGGAGAATTTACGCAGAATTTAAATGTTTAGCACGGATTTCATAAGCAGAATTGTGAGTAATTTGTGTTCTTCGATCTGCGTTTGTTTTTTGTTCCTTTTTTCGTTTAATTTTCTTTCTTGTTTTCCTCTTTTTTGTCTTTCATCTTTCTTGTTTAGTTTCTTCTTCTATAATTTTTGATTACTTTTTACTCATTCCCCTTTTCTTATTTTTTCCTTTATATTTTTCTGCTGTTTTTTCTATTTTTATTCTTTTTTGTTTTTGGTACACCGCAAAGTTGCCACAAAAAGATAGTCAAGGACAGGATAGAGTCACACATAGAGTATGTAGTGATACTTTGTCATAATCCTAATTGCTCTCCATAGATCCCGATAAATATGTATGCAACCAGAAAAGAAAAGAAAAAAGACAACGTAAAAAAAGAGTAAAAAGGAAAACATAAGAGACAGGGCGAAGTGAAAAATCATCTTTTCATCTCCTTTATGCTTCACATAAAATATGGTTACCTAATAGGGGAAATGATATATAACATAACATATCATGGACTTGGTTTTAAATCTAAAACCTGGGTACGTATAATACCAGGGGCGAATGACTGGGGGCAAATTGTGTTGGGGGCGAATTGTCCGGGGGCGAACTGTAGTGAGGGCGAATTGTTCTAGAACCACCATCCTACCCCCTGGATGAAAAGTCCAAGGACCCTACCGCCTGGAAAATTCTTGCCGTGCATGTCTGGGTTTGACCCCAGCAGGTTCTTGCTGACCCCCAGCAGATTCGACCGCCCCAGCAATGATCGAGAAGATGGCGAAGGAAAATGAACAAGAGAGAAGAAAACGTTATCATGAAAATGGAAACGATGCTGTAGTTTAACAATGTTTCTAAACAAAGCATACTTGATTCTAAGGAAGTAACATTAAAACTTTAAAAAGTGCTGCCTAAGCAAATTATTTCACATACCTGACTAATATAGGTTGAAGAATATTGCTGCTTGGATGTTCATAGACCTCTCTTTTCGTTATCAAAAACGAAAAAATTCTATTCCACCTCCTGTCCTGGCTAACACCCAGCAGAATTTCTATGCTGTGCATGGTTGCCAGCAGATACTCAAGATGCTGAAATCAGAATTAGCGAGATTATGTCGGTGACAATTGATCATTTGCAGAACAGTTCAACAAAGAAATGAGTCAGGATCTATGGGACCTGTAATTTTGAAATTTCACCTAAGACTGGAAATACTATCGGCTGATGTCTCAGCGATAGGGAATATTAATAACAAAATTTTCTTAACCATTTATTCATCGAGTGACTTTATAAAGCCGACATAAAATGTTATCATGAGGCAAGAGAATTCAAAATTCTTACACGTTCATCTATAAAAACTCACAAGAGACAATTTTAATTGTTTTTTTTCTCGTTGACGTTCCGCCCGCGGCCGTCTCGCCCCGCTACGGCGACTTTCGAAGCGAAAAACTTGCATACGAATTTGAAAATTGCTACAATCAATTTGACACTATACCAAATGGCCAAAATCGAACCGATCAGACAAGCTAACAAGAAAGCGATCACGTCGACTAGGAAATACTGGAAAATATTGAGGTCGTCGGCACCCGATCTAGCATACGGTATCTTAAAGAGCAATGAAAAATTATTGTGCAATTCAGAGTACGTTAAAATCAACTGGATAAGTTTTTGAGCTTCTAAACCGAACTTGAAACCATACATGCACGTGGGGAGGTTTGAGGGAGTCTTGACATATACAGCAGATTTTGATCAACCCGCAGATTCTTCATGACCTTCAGCAGATATGACGCCCAACAATGATCGGGAAGATGATGAGAAGCCATAAGAATGAAAATGATTCAGTGATTTAAAAATGTTTTGAAAAAAAGCATACATAATTTCAATGTGCCAATCTCACAAATTTTCGCAAAAAAACCGAAATTTTTGAATTTTTTGAGGATTTTTATGACCACCCCCAAAATTTGAAGAATTTTGGGACCCTCTTCCCAAAATTTTGGGTTCCTCAACCCCAACTGGTTGGACATCTTACATTTATGCATAAAAAGTGTAAAGTACTGGATGTGAAGAAGTTTTTCATACGAAATTACGGTAGGTAATTATAAATTCTTTCTAAAAATAATAGAAAAAAGATTTAAAAACTTTTCTGTACAAATTTTTGTGAAAAATTTTTTTTGTCATAGGAAGCGACAAACCAAGATTTTCCAATTATATGGCTAATATGAACTAGGCATAGCCCATCCGTCTGGACGACAAAAAACTGAAAAATATCGGTAGAAATGGTCATTTCTGATCAGAAAATGATCAACTTCACCTACGTCAATTTTTCGGCGTTTCACGCGCCATAGGTACGCGTTTTTATACCTCCTATGACCTCATTTGAAACTTTGAAGAATCGGTGATCCCACAAATATAAAATTCGCCTGACCCACATCCTTCACTTCAATTCTTTCTTGCACATGTATGTTGAAAACTGAACTGTTTTGGAAACATGACTACATGTAAGAAAATGAAAAATCATTCAATTAAACTTTCTAAACTTCTGGCATAAAAAGAAACTACATTTTGCTCAAAATTTTTTGGGAGATACTCATGCCTAGTGATCGATCGATGATTCGGCTCGGTTGCGTGGAAAGGACGTGTTTACATCTTAGATATGTCTCGAATAATTTTTTTCCAGTTTTGCATAGAATTTTATTCAAACTTGCCAGCTCATTCCCAAAATGTGTAAACTACAGAAAAAGAAGTTATTGGTGAACAGAATGTAAAAATTTATTCATGCTGGTCACCTTCCTCGATATATTGGTTTCGTTTTAAAAAGAACAAAGTCAAAGGTCTTCCAACAACCTAAAATATTATAATCTTTTGTATCTCTGTCATTGATGGAAGCTGACAAAGTACAACTCGTATTCGGAAAATAGATTTAACGGATTGACTTTTCATCAACCTTCAAATGATGATATATCTCCCTGATGAATTTAATTTTTGAACATAGTTGATTTGTAGCCTTTTTGCGGTTAATGACCCCCTGCTAGACCATAGGCAGGACAATAGAGCGCAAGACAATAGAGCACGGACATTAGAGCGCAGGACAATAGAGCACAGAAACATTAAATCTGAGCAGAATAAAAAAACGAAAATGAAAAACTACATTTTCAGTCCATATTTTAGCGGTCTTTAAATAGTTCAATATGATCAAACGAAACAAAAAAACGTACGTATCTACCATGCGATAAATTTTAGAATCCAAAATAAGTTTCTCTCGATTTTTGCGAGATTTGACAATATTTAGTTCAGCCATCAATTTTACGAAATCTGTCCACAAAAAAACTCAGTGAGCTTATTTCCAAAAACTAGGATATACATTATTGTTTTTTAAGGATGATTTCTATTTTTAGATATGGTGGAACTGCCGTGGGAATACTTTCTATCTCGGTTTGTAAAAAACACTTTGAGAGTAGATAAACGGCGGAATCAATGCTTGTTTGGGTAGTTAGTAAAAAGATGGAATAAGCAAATCTTTCATACAAAAGTTGTGAAAGACACAACAAATCACAAATATTTGACCTTTGCTCGTTTGAATCAAACTATTTCATTTTCTCTTCGAATTCATCTTGAATTTCTGATTAGTATTCAGAATGATGAACGCAATTTTTTGTCAACTTTTGAAATAAAGCTGCTTGCTTAGTATTCTTTTTTTTATGTTCAAAAACAATTTAAAATTCGCGTTCATTGCAGATCAGGGAAAGTTGGTTCGAAAAAATTTGTATCCCTGCGCTCTAATACCCTGCGCTCTCTAGTGTCCTTCGCTCTAATATCCTTGCGCTCTAATGTCCCCCGTGCTCTATTGTCCTGCGCTCTATTGTCCCGCGCTCTACCGTCCGGTCACGATGTTAAATGTCTCTAGCAAGTTTGTTGTGACAGGATTCAAAGGCGCAGCGGGTTCAAAAGTGCAGAAAATTTTTCAAAAGCGCAGCAATGCTGTCTATACCCTAATGCTAAAAGGTTCAAAAGCGCAGCCAATGGTGGAAAAGTGTTTCAAAAGTGCAGCCAGTTATAAATTTTCGTATGCTATGTGCTTCATAAAGAGATTTTATTGAATTTGCCTTGACTTGACGAAGTAACCTGATCAATGATACTCGTACATGTATGATAGCTATACTCATTTAGAATATCAAACAGAATGAACGCAATCTCATTAACACAAAAAAATTTTCGGGCGTCCATAACGATTCCAAAGGAAGATAAATGTATAACATGCGAATTAAAATTAGACCGTCTTTTTGATCTGAATTTCTGGATACACAGTCACTAAAATGTTGTGAAAGTACTTTGAACACCTTAAAATGAATTTCGGCGAAGCGCATTATGCTTTAAATAATAAAAGCGTGTCCGATTTCTTATGCAAATCTATTGTTTCATATCACCGTCTCTGCCCTTTCTTTTCTGTCTCATTATTCTCCATGTTTTTGTGAGCAAATACAGACATTGATTTGGTTACAATTTTGTGACATTCTATGCAAAAAACTATGTTTTAAAGCCTGTAAAAAAGTAATGAAAAAATATCATTCAAAAAAGGCGGCCCCGGGACATCCCTTACACTTCAGTATAGAGATTTACAAAAATCAGAATATCATAAGCTTCTACATAGGCTTAATGACGTCAACAAGTCTTCAAGTGGCCCTGCTCCATGAACTAATAAGTTCAAAACGAACAGAAGACCAAAGAGGCTGAAATATATACTTGCTGCGCTTTTGAACCGGCTGCTCTTTTGAAACAGGCTGCGCTTTTGAACCCGCTGCGCTTTTGACTCCCATTCATTGTTTCCTAGTTTGGCAGTTAAATTTATAGCAAAACTTCTCATATTTTAGGAAAACTTGTCATTTTTTCATATTTCGTCTACGCTATGGCTGACGACCAAA